>CM034150.1:372606571-373069071 GCA_019776745.2 Taxus chinensis
AGTTATTCATTAATATGGTGTTGAGAATTGTTCCTTTTTCTCTATGTGCATCTCTCATCACTTCAAGATTGCTCCATTATACTTCGAGGATCTCATCACCAGAACGATTATACACTGGAGCAACTTTGTTTATATCCTCATCCCATGAAAAGTATACTTTTTCAAACTCATATTTCATCAACTCTTTAGTATGCTCTCATATTTCCATTGTAACTCTTTGAAATTCCACCACCAATAGGGGCATCTCAAAATCATCCTCGAAGGTCGTGAAGAATTTTCCAAATTTGAAATTTTGTCAATGGATAGCCGTCATTGGGTCATTTGGCCTTTGAACAATATATTTCATGTTTTTGATGGGATGTAGCTTATTTGTTTCACCACCAACCAAGATGATGGCGTGTGACCAATCTAGCTACATATCGTCCCTAACATCTCAATACAAGCTTCATTCTAATAACATGCCATATGTGGTGGGCATGTTTTCTACAAGGATTATCATTATACTTTTCTTGTTAGGAAATTATTCCAATGTTACCTCTATTAGGGAAGTGATGGGAAATACATATAACAAATTATAGATCCACAAAATAAATGTTGAAGATTATATATTATGTTGTACAGACTACAAAATGTAATAATAAGAGATGAAAGAAAAATAATAGAGAAGTAAAGAGATGGTAACACAAAATTTATACTAGGGAAACCCAAATGAAGAATCCCCACTGAATAAAGAATTATCTGTATTAAGTATTTCAGATAGAAATTTTACCTAGAATTTCCACTTCACTCGGTTTCACAGAATGATTACAGAGTTGTATCTCGAAATTGTTCAATACAATAATGATCAATGATCATTGTAATCTAATATTTTTCTTGATATCGATATGGTACTAATGTATACGCTACTCATAGCCAATCCTGAGAGGGATCATCCTAGTTAATATTGGGTGGGTGAATTGGTCGAACCACTTCACTCTTACATGTGGAAGACCATCATAATAAAGTTTAATACATAAAATTTAAAATAATATGGGGTGTGGAATAGTTGTATATATCCCACTTGACATTATCACCCCAACACCCCCCCTTAATTTTAAGTGGGAAGAATAGGTAAAACATGTTAACATTAGTTTTCTATGCCATAAATTAACTCGTAATTTAGGAAAGAAGAAAAAAGAACTTGTTCCATGAGTTTACAATTTTTGTGTGAACTAAAGCAGATTCCTTCGGGTGTTTCACCTCTGTAGTGCACTACTATAGCATCCCATGGACTTATACAAGCCGAGAACAATTGTAAAAGCATTGCAGATTAAAGAGAGAGCAAAAGAAACTATCTTTTTTTTGTTGAAAGAAATATTTAAGGGTTTCTATAAAATCCAAAATACAAAGGAACATATACCAAAACAAAACATGCCAAATTACCTTTTTCTACAAAGTGATTTACGTATCCATAAATCATTAAAGGTGATGTAGACAAGTATGTAAACAAGGTAAATCCTGAAAATCTTACCGTATAGAAATTCGTAGGAAAAATTCTTTATATATGGAGACTTATATCATATTATGGAGCCTTTTATACACCAATGCATACCCATAACTAATAGTTTTTTGGGATTTACAAGTAACTTAACGTAGTGTGACACATTTACTTATTACAAAATGGATGAAGTATTGGAAGTTTACAAAAACAAGTTTTTGATAGCCACTAAGAGGTGGCATTATCATGCACACTCCCCCTCATGGAAAATATGATAGGCCCAATAAGGCATGAAACTTTCACAACACACAATGACTTGGTGAAGATATTTGTAACTTGATCTTATGTAAAAAAGAACTTCAGATCAATATCACCATTCACAATTTTTTCTCAAATAAAGTGCATATGAAATTCTATATGCTTTTTCCTTTGATGTCAAAATGGATTCTTAGAAATATCAATGCAATTATAGTTGTCACATAGAAGAGTTGTACTCATTTTGACATCCATATTCAATTCATCCAACAATATTTTATGCCACATATCTTCTTTTGTTTCTTCCATAGCAATTCTATTCTCTTCTTCAGTAGAAGAGATAGACATTGTTGTTTTCTTATTATTACTCCAAGTGATGGCACCTGTAACCAACTTGAAAAAAAAATCCAAAAGTAGAATTTATATCTGCAGCATCACCAACATGATCAGAAACATAATATCTAAATAATTATGCATCATTACAAGAAGAATAAAACAAACATAGTTAACTGTTCCTTTAATATATTTTAATTTTTTTTTCCATTTTCCAATTATCAATATAAGGATCTTGCATAAATATTGAAACTACTTCTACTACATAAGAAATATTAGGTCTAGTAATAGTAAAAATAATTAGACGACCAACTAGATGTCTATATAGAGTAGGATCCAATTTAGCACAAGTTGGTTTAGGATATTACTTGACACAAACTTCAATAGGAATGAAATTTTTTTATAATCAATAATCTTAAATATACTAAGAAAATTCATATCACAGTGAGATTGATATGTAACAATAGACTTAGGATCTTGAAATATAACCATGCAAAGAAAATGATTTAAAAAACCTAAATCAGTCATTTCAAAATGTTGTTTTATCCTTTCCTTGATTCTAACAATTAAATTTCTATCACTTTTGGTAATCAAATGATCATCAACATATAATTCAATAATGATAATATTATTATTTTCACACTTGAAAAATGAATAATTATCAAAACTGTAGTTGGTGAAACCAATATCCTGAAAGAAACTACTAATTTTGGCATAGCTCTGGGAGCTTTCTTAAGACCATACAAGGACATTTTCATCTTACATACATATAGATCATTACCATTTTCTTCAAAACCTTTAGGCTAACGCATGTAGATTTCTTCTTTTAAGTCACCATTTAAAAAATTATTTTTAACATCCATTTGGTGAATCTCTCAACCTTATTGGGAATCTAAAGCAAGAAGAACTCTAACAATGCTCATTTTATCTACAAGAGAAATAGTCTCAATATAGTCAATATCAAATGATCAATGCATTATTTAATGTATTAGATCATATATGAGGTTATTGATTTGTTATTAAAACATGTTAATTAGTGCATCGGCATGCTTTATATAGTTATATCCTAGTAAAGTTCATGCATTTTCTCTTGTTCTTGTTTCATGAAAATTGTTGACCATAGAAATTCCCACTAATCTGTGAGTAAATGTGGTGACATGTATAGGATAATAGCAAGCATTTACAACTAATTATAGAAGTTGTAATCAAGGAGGTTGAGTCTGTAGCCATCATTTCATCATGGAGGAATTTTTCTACAAGCCTACAAATACAAATCCTATTTTTGTAATTATTGTACAATTTTAATGAAACGTTAATGAGGTTGTTAGGGGATGAATTAAGCTCCTATAGTTATGACACATTTTTTAATTGACTATGTCTATATATAGACATCTTCTTGAGAAAAATTTAGTAGTTAGTTGATAATTAAAGTTTATAGTCCAATGATCTATCAATTAGTATTTACTTTGCAATGTTATATTGATCATGTCTCTGAACGTATTCAAATTAATATAGCTGATGTCTTTTTGAATATCATCTAATGTTTAGAGTACCTCCATCCTCTTGTCACCCTTAAAATTCCCCTCATTTTTCAAGTCAAGTTTTGAAAATTTTGAGTTGGTGCATGTTATCCCAATTTTCCCCCTGGTAAAATTGATCAAACATGACCCCACAAAAAAGAAAATCAGAAGGGGCAGTTTAGTCATGTGAGCCAACATTCCAAATCAAACAATGAAGGGGCATGGTTAGTTAAGGATATCAAAGTGTGTAAGAGAAGAGTGAAGAAAGGATTCGAAGTTTTTGGAATTCACATGCGAGTCGACTCGGGGAAAAGAAAAGGACCCATGGAAGGTGCCACATGCCTCATCGGCACAAATTCAAAAGGTGTGGCCCAAAGAGAGACCCCAAAATTATGCCATCCCTCTAGGTGTCCAAGGTTTGGAAAAGGGATAGAGCTGGATATTTAACTTACTAGGTATAAGAGGGTTGGTGGAAGGTGCCACATGCCTCATCGGTGTAACTTCAGAAGTCAAACCGAAGGGATAGACCCCAAATGAGCGTCATCTCTCCACGTGTCTAGGGTCCCATAAAAGACAAATGGGGAAGAACTAGCCATTGAATCAGCTAAGGAAAGGAGAACCAGGGGAAAGCCCCATGTGTCCCTTCAGTGCTCTTACAGAAGGTAGATCCAAAAATGTGCTAGCTCTCTACATGTCTAATTGGTGCACCTCCGAAGGTTAGGTCCAAAAAAAGTCTCCAAATGAGTGAGAAGCCTCCATGTGTCCCGAGTTAGACATAAATCCTTCAACAAACAGAGGGACTTAGTCAAAACACAAAAATACATAACAAGCCCGCAAAGGGACATGTGGCCATGTTTCAAGTGGTGGCGGAAATGTGGGCCCTTTTTGTGGTTTGATTCTTTGAAAAGTCACAGTGGAAAGGCAGGTTATCGGGACACTTTAGGAGTTTTACCTTTGTTTCCAAAAGGGCGTAAAGTTAGAAAGTGACCCACGACTCTACTCATGCCAAGTGATAAAGTCAAACATTGAGCCCACATTAAAAGTCAAAGTGCAAAGGCGGGCCATCAGAGCAAGTTGGGATTTTTTGTTTTATTTCATAAAAGAGATTGAAAAGTTATAAAATGATCCATGATTCCACTGGATTCTTGAGCCCACGTTGAAAATTAAAAGTGGGGAGGTGGGTCAGCAAAGAACTTCAAGTTTTTGAGCTTTTGTTAAAAAGAGTTAAAATTGTAAAAGAGAGCCGTGACTTTGTCGCCACTCAGGTAAAGCCACATGTTAGGCCTATATCAAAATCGGATGGGCAAGCTAAAATATTCCAAAGTTCCATTCCTCTAAAAGTCACAAAATATAAAAGTTTTCCCGAGGCCCGCTTCAGCAAATATATTCCACGTGGATGACTCAAATTCAAAGTTTTCGGAAGTAGAATGAATGGTTTTGATATGATGCATCTCATTTTTCTGCCAAGTATGGAAATGAATGAGGTGTTAGATAAGTTCATACATCGGTTTCTTGAGTCAGTTTCGTCATTTTTGTAACTGAATGTAGCCATTTTTGGAAGCTATTTAACAGGTTCTCTAGGCCATTGTTTGGGTTGGATCATGGTACTCTGTACATGTAATAGATTTGGAGGTAATCAATACAAAAAATTTTCCCATTCTTTCTCTACTATTCCTTCTTTCCTTGTACTAATTTGTGAATCATCCATCTTTTATGATAAAAAAATTTGTGTTATTGTTTATATGATTTCTAGAACTTTGTGTCTATGGAATTATATCTGTTATGAAAGTGAATGAATCTATTATGCATCTCCCTGGCCCAATACATATAAGGTTAGAATTTGCTATCTATATTTCTTGAAATTATTTTTATGTTCTTCATCTCTCATTTCCTTAGTTCTTATATTCTTTCGTATTGATGATCTTTCAGGCATGAAATGTTTCAAACTATCAGGAATCCACACTTTGAAAGTTGTACATTTGTATATAAGTTTTTCTTCTTGCTTTCAATAAGGGAACCTATCCCATTAAAGAGGAGGGACTTGTTGTCCCCTGATTGTGGTTTGTTAAAGTACCATTTAAAAACCCAATAGTTTTTGGTGACTCTACTAGGGATATTGTTTCAAATGGATCCCTTTCTAAAAGATCAACTTCAAGATCATTTTTTTATCTGGTGACTCTAAGATATACTCGTGGTAAAAAGGCTCTCAGAATAGAAGATTACCATTTTCAACTTCTGGAACAACAAAAATTCTCTCTTCTTCTAGTAAGAAGGAACATAAGATCTCGTTCTACAAGCACACCTCCTGTGAAAGACAGAAATTCCAAGAATAGCATTCCTCAAGAACAACTCAGTCCTAATCTTCATGTCCCCTTCAATAATTTCTCCAAAGATGGTAACCCCTTTGTCTTGGGGACAGTAGGTTGGGCCTATTTCTCTTCCTCAACCATTGCATGAGTTACCTATGGGTAACAAGAAAAGTTTTTCCAAATTATGGGGTGATTGGAAGGTTCATCTAGATGGACACATTGTAACCTTCATTGTTTCAAGTGGGATTCTTGGGGTTAAACATGAAGATGTCTCTATCAAGATTTTTTTGGAGACATTGCAGGACAATGCTACTAATTGGTTTTATCATCTTCCTGTCGGGTTGATCACTGATTGGAATACCAAGAGAACTCAGTTTGAGTAACGTTTTAAACCTATTGAAGATGTGTATGCTCTATTAGCTCAAATCTCTCATATCAAGAAGGAACCTTTTGAGCCCATGAGATAATTTGTGGTGAAATTCAACAAGGTCATTCATAAAATTCCACACAACACTCATCCTATAGATCAAATCCAAAAGTGCTTCTAACTCAATGCCCAATTACCTGAAGCGAGTTATGCACTAAGGAGAGCTAACCTTACAACTCTAGAGGCTGATCAATGGTTAGCTATTAGTGTTGAGGATGATTTAATAATATTTGGTAAACTAAAAATAAAATCCTCCAAATCTAAAGCATATTCTTCTTCCTCTTCCCCTGGATCAAATTTTGATCAATTAGTACAAAATCTTACAAATTATCTCATTTCTATGAAGAAACAATTATCTCAGCATACTCCTTACCAAGATTTTCCAAGGAAGAATTTTAAGCCAAGGAACCACTTGACTTCTTCTCAAACCAGATTAGCTATTGAAGGCCCACCCATCAAGGTTCTAGTCAATGCAACTTGTGAATTTCAGGAACTTGATGATGAGGAGTTTAATGAACTCTATAAAGAACCAGAAGAATAGGTTGATGAATAACTCGAGGAGCTTGGTGGATCTCAAGTTCATTTTCTCACCACTGAAGGTATGTATGATGAAGATGAATATGATGAAAGAGTAGTAGATATGAATAGTGAGTCATATGTTTTTATGACTCGAGAGAAAATGAACAAAAAGTAAAAAGTGGTGTAGCCTGCTAAGAAATCCAAGGAGTTTCCTATAACTGTTCTAGTTGTTGCAAGAAGAGGAGATCATATTCCCAATGCCTCCACACAAAAGGTGAGTAATGATAATCCTCTTTCTAGTTTTGTTTCCAAAACTTCTTGTCCTTAAAATACTAAAATGAATAAATCAAAACTCTCTCAAGTTCTTAGTAATGATGCCCCATCCACCTCTGTATCTTTTGATATCATTGATCACCTCAAAAAGAACAAAATCCAAATTTCATAGGTAAATTTTAACCATACCCATCCAAAAGCTTTTGTTAAAATGGTAAAATTTGTCAATTCCAAATCTAAAGCCTAATCCAATACTTCTATAGGTATTTTACCCACTCCCTCTTCCTCACCTCAACCAAGCCTTGTGGCTGTAGTCACTTCTCCTAATGAGAAAATTAAACCATTCTATGTGACTCTTCTCATAGATAACCATAAACTCAATAACTATGGCATAGAATTATGAGCATCAGATGATGCAATGCTTGCAAAATTAGCTCATGCTTTAGTCCTGACTCTAACACTTGACTTTAGTTCCTGCTATTCCATGGAGAGTAGGAAAGTTCCTTTGGTTTGAAGAATTAAAGATGCACAAGTAGCTTTTGTTTCTTTTCTAGAGAAAAGGGTTAAAGCCACTATTTTGGTTGCTTATATTGTTCCCTCATATGGGATGTTGCTGAGTAGAAGTAAGGAGGTAGGATGTGAAATTCAGATGGATTGGTTGTATGCTTTGATCTTGATCAATGGAAAAAATGAAGAAGCTGCTACGAGAGAAACAAACTGAATACATTGTGAAAAATACTGATGATCCAAAAGCATAGATACTCTATGAAGATATAGGCCATGTTAACTATATGATCATGTCACAAGATGAGACAAAACTTCCTAACAGAGTGATTTATGATCCTAATGGAATTTGAGCTCTAGAATTTGATGAAAGCTGCTCTTCAACTAGTTTTGGGACTAGTGTGGTGCTAACCTCTCCAGAAGGGAAGATTCATTCAATATTTGTTTTGAAAATACAAAAAATAAAACTTAATATGAGGCACTCATAATTGGATTGAACATGGAAAAATAAATGGGAGTGCAGAGTCTTTGTGCTCGTGGTGATGTAGAGCTGATTGTGAAACAAGTCAGAGATATTTTTCAAGTGAATAACAGGAGATTGAATAATTATATAAATCTTGTCTGGGATTGCATTGGGTTTCTTTATGCTTTCTCCATTGAAGCTATGCCAAGAGAGAAGAATACTAGAGCTGATTCTCTAGCTGTCTCAAGATCTTTGTTGATTTCTCACCCAGATTTCTCTTAGGAGAAATTTACCATTGAAATTATTCATAGGCCCAGTGTGCCAAATAATGTAAGCAATTGGAAGGTTTTCAATGATGATCAACATTTTCTCTCTTTCTTGGATCTTAATGACAACTTTAACCAATTATATTCTGAAGGAAGTGAGACTTTTCCTAGAGAGTGTGTATCCTCTAATGAAGGACATATAAAGGAAGAGATGGATCAATATGGCTGCATCAAATTGAAAGGTAAAAAGATCCTTAAATGGTTGGTGAGTTTAGAAGATCTGTTTGATAATCATGATAGGTACATTAAGTCTAAAGCTTTCCAAGGAGTGAAATAGTATGCTGAATGGGAAAAGATTAATATTTGGAGTCTTGATGAACCCAAGATGGTGAATATTGGAAAATTCTGCACTTTTGAAGAGAAGAATAAAGTAGTTAATATATTTAAAAAGTATGTTGATGTTCTTTCCTATTCATATAATGATCTCAAGAATTTCAAGCCAAAGTAGATGCAACACTTTATACCTCTAAAAAATGGGATCAAACATTTCAATCAAAAATAAAGGAAATACAATCATAAGGTTGTTGGCACTATTTTTCAAGAGATCCAAAAGTTACTAAAGGCAAATATTATTTTCCTTATACATCATTCAACATGGATTTCCAACATTGTGCCTGTCAGGAAGAAGAATGGTGAGATTCACATCTATGTGGATTTCAAGAATTTGAATCAGGCCTCTCTGAAAGACAACTATCCTCTCCCCATGATGGGTCAAGTTTTTCAAGATGTCACATGCTCTGAGATGTTGTCTATGCTTGATGGATTTTGTGGATACAATCAAGTGGAAGTCAGTACCCCAGATCAACACAAAATTTTATTTTACTACTCCTTGGGGAACCTTTGCCTACAAGAGAATGTCTTTTGGTATTATCAATGTTGGTGCCAGCTTTCAGAGGGCAATGGACTTGGATTTTGGAATTATAAAGGGAAAGTGTATTGTTATGTAACTTGAAGATTTGATTGTTTTCTCCAAAACAAGGGTAGATCACTTTCAGCATCTTGAAGCAGTCCTCCAGAAATGCAGAGAACATGGAGTTTCTCTCAATCCTAAGAAGTATGTATTTAATGTTATTGAAGGCAATTTTTTGGGGTATATTATATCCAAATAAGGAATCAAGATAGATCCAGAAAGAGTTCAAGAAATCCAATAGATTCCTCTCCCCACAAGCAAAAAGGGTGTTCACTCTTTCTTTGGTAAGATGAACTTCCTAAGGAGATTCATTCCTAATTTTATAGGACTAACTATGAGCATTGCTCACCTAATGAAAGGAAAGAAATAATTTGGTTGGACTTCCGAAGGTAAAGAATCATTTGAAGGTATCAATAAATAAATTGCTAAAACTCCCATCTTAGCATGTCCTAATTTCAGAAAGGATTTTATCATCTATTTCTATACTACGGAGATTACATTTGTTATTGTGCTAACTCAGAGAAATTCTGAGGATCATGAACTTCCAATTGCCTTCATGAGCTATGTTCTAAAAGCTCATTAATTGAAATATACTATGATTGAGAAACATGCTTTTGCAATGGTCAAATTTGTCAATCAGTTTGGTTTTTATATTCTTAATTCTCACTTTGTTGTACTTGCACCTAATATAACCATCAAGTCTATTCTTACACAACAAGAGTTTGGAACTAAGAGAGGAAATTGGGTAGTAAAATTCCAAGAATATTACCTCTATATCAAGCCAACTAAGCTTGTCTTGCGTAAAGGCTTATCTGAGCTTATTACTAAAGGAGATAATGCATAATTTTCCAAAGAAGTAGTTGATGTTCATGTTTTCCTCTTCCTCAGTTCAAGAAATGAATGGTATGCTAAAATTGCACATTTTATTACTTATGGAGAGTATCCATCCTACTTGAGTGCCAATGAAAAGAGGTCTATTAAGTTAAGTTCTGCATAGTATGTATTATGGGAGAATGCATTGTTCAAGTAAGGCATAGATGGAAGATTCCTTAAATGTGTGGACAAGAAGAAATAGAAGAATTTATTCTTAGCTTTTCATGATCACGCTTGTGGAGGGCATTTATCTTTTGTTGTCACTACCCATAAAATCCTTCGTGTTGGGTACTATTGGCCTACATTTTTCAGAGATGCATCAAAATGGGTAGGTAAGTGTGAATCCGTCAGAATTTTGTTGGGAGACCTAAGTTTCCTGCTTTACCACTAAAACTAATAGTGATTAATGAGCCTTTTCAATAGCGGGGATTTGATTTCATTAAAAGTTTTAATCCACCTTCCATTATTGGGCATACTCACATGCTAATTGCTACAGATTAATTCACAAAGTGGGTAGAGGATATTCCAGTCAAAAGCACTACTTCTAAGTTGGTGTGTAATTTCATCAAAGAGAACATCTTGATAAGGTCTGGGGTACCAAAAAAAATTGTAACTAATAATGCTTCCAACTTTTCTTATTCTGAGATGATGGATTTCTACTATGGCTATGTAATTTCACTTGCTCATTCTTTAAACTACCACCCCCAAGGGAATGGACAAGAAGAATCAACAAATAATAATCTAGTAACCATCACTTGGAATTTTTTCAATGACTCTCAAAGGAATTGGCACAAGAAACTTTATGATGCTATCTAGGCAGATAGAATTACACCCAAAAGAACAATCAGAATTTATCCATTTCAAGTGGTGTATGTTGTTTAAGCTCATCTTCCAGTAATAGTGGAATTACCAGCCTCACACTTAATGAAGGATATTGAAGATTCCATCTTTATCAGTTCCTTAGACAAGAGGATCATGTATCTCCAGAAGCTAGATGAAGACAGGTTTAAATTTTTTGATAGAATCTTAGCTCATCAACTAAAGGTGAAAGATTCGTTTGACAAGAAGGATAGACCCATATATTTTCAAGTGGGAGAAATTTTTCTATTGTGAGAAAAAATACATGAACCTCGAGGAATCCATGGTAAGTTTGATTCTCTTTCACTTGGTCCTTTCAAAATCAAGCACTTTGCTAGAGAAAATTCTTTCTATTTGGATTATATGGATGGATCTTCTATCCCACTTCCTTACAGTGGGAAATATTTGAAGTGTTTCAAGTCCTAGGTGATTAGGTAGTCCTTCTATATATTTTGTATAATGTTTTGTTTTTGTTCTTTCTATTTTGGTTTATTTCTTTTCTCGTTATGTGTGCATTGTCTTTAGTATTGGTTTTGCCTTTGGCTCTCTTTGCGCAATGGATAAGGCACTGGTTTACTTTCCCTAAGTTTTTCTAAAAATTTTAATCTTTCCTCGTTTCTCTATCCCAGCCAAGTCATCCCCAGAAAGAGCCATCTATTGTCACCCTCAAAATTCCCCTCATTTTTCAAGTCAAGTTTTGAAAATTTTGAGTTAGTCCCTGTTATCCCAATTTCGTCCCCCCGACAAAATTGATCAAACACGACCTTGCATAGAAGAAAATCAGAAGGGGCGGTTCAGTCATGCAAGTCCACATTCCAAATCAAACAATGAAGGGGTAGGGTTGGTGAAGGAGAAGATTGAAGAAAGGACTCAAAGGTATCAAACTTTGCATATGAGTCAACTCAGGGAAAAGAAATGGACCCATGGAAGGTGTCACGTACCTCATCAGTACAAATTCAAAATTCACAGACAAAAGAGATACCCCAAACTTGTGCCAGTCCTCCACATGTTCAAGGTCTGAAAAAGGGACAAAGTCAGTCATTTAATTGACTAAGTATAAGAGGGTCAAAGAATGGCGCCATGTGCCTCATCGGCACAACTTCAAAAGTCATACCTAAGCAACAGACCCCAAATGAGCAACAAATCTCCATGTGTCTAGGATCCCACAGAATTCAAAAGGGGCAGAACAAGCCATTGAATTAGCTAAGGAAAGGATAACTAGCAGAAATACCCACATGTCGCTTCAGTGCTCATTTAGGAGGTGGATCCAAAATCAGGTCCCAAATGTGCACCAACTCTTTACGTGTCCAATTGGTGTATCTCTGAAGGTCAGGTCCAAACAAAGTCTCCAAATGCATGGGAAGCCTCCACATGTCCTAGGTTAGACATAAATACTTCGCTAAACAGAGGGACTTAGTCAAAACACAAAAATACAAAATAGACCCGCAAAGGGAAACGTGGCCATGTTTCAAGTGGTGCTGAAAAGGCGGGCCCTTTTGTGTGATGCTTTGATAAGTAAAAGCTGAGAGGTGGGTTGTTCGGACATTTTAAAAATTTTACCTTTGTTTCCAAAAGGGCGTAAAGTTATAAAGTGACCTATGGCCCCGCTCATGCTAAGGGATAAAGTCAAATATTGAGCCCGCATCAAAATTCAAAGCATGAAGGAGGGTTGTTGGAGTAATTTGGGAATTTTGGTTTCATTTCCAAAAAGAGATTGAAAATTTATAAAATGATCCACGACTCTGCTGGTGTCTTGAACCGATGTTGAAAAGTCAAAGTGGGGAGGTGGGTCGAAGGATCACTTTAAGTTTTTAAGATTTTGTTGAAAAGAGTTAAAATTGTAAAAGACAGTCCTGACTTTGTCGCCACTCAAGTAAAGACACGTGTTAGGCCTATATCAAAAGAGGATGAGTAGGCCAAAATGTTCTGAAGTTCCATTTCTCTAAAAGCCACAAAATATAAAAGTTTTCCCCAGGCCCGCTTTAACAAATCTCTCCCACGTGGATGGTTCAAATTCAAAGTTTGTGGAAGTAGAATGAATGGTTGTGATATGATGCATCTGGTTTTGCCTCCAGGTATGGAAACAACTAAGGCCTTAGAGAATTTTAGATGTCGGTTTCTTGAATCAGTTTCATCATTTTTTGTAACCGAATGTAACTATTTTTGGAAGCTATTTAGCAGCTTCTCTATGCCATTGTTCAGGTTGGATCCTGGTACTTTGTAGATGTAGTAGATTTGGAGGTAATCAATACATAAGTTTTTCCCATTTTTCCTTTATTATTCCTTCTTTCCTTGTTTGAATTTTCAAATCATACATCTTTTATGATAAGAAACTTTGTGTTCATGTTTATATGATTTTTGGAACTTTGTGTCTATGGAATTATATCTGTTATGAAAGTGAATGATTCTATTTTGCATCTCCTTGGCCCAATATGTATAAGGTTATACACTGCTATCTATATTTATTGAAATTATTATTATGTTCTTCATCTCTCATCTCCTTAGTTCTTCTATTCTTTCGTATTGATGATCGTTCGGGCATGAAACGTTTCAAAGTATTAGGAATCCACACTTTGAAAGTTATACATTTTTATATAAGTTTCGTTGCTTGCTTTCAATAAGGGAACCTCTCCCATTAAAGAGGAGGGACTCATTGTCCCCTGGCTATGGTTTGTTAAAGTACCATTTAAAAACCCAACACATCCCAAGGAATAACAAGGTCCCACCTGACCTAGGCAATTGGAGGATTTACATTTCATGCATGTTCATGGTTTTAATATAAGGTCACATTTGAGTGCTTATTTGAATGCATTTACTTCTTTCCTTCCTTTGGTATATTTCTTTACTACTATTTCAATTTAGAGTGTGTTATTTCAATTATGTTATTTCAATTCAATATGTGTGTGTTATTTTAATTTTGATTTCTTAATTCAGTGTGTGCATTTCAATTCTAGTTAAACTATTTCCTTTAAATGAATTTTTATTACAACAACATTATTTTAGTAGTTTATCATTACATTTTCATACATTAGAGGATAAGGGGAAACACACTAGCCAAAACCCCTAAAAGAAACCAACGAACAACTAAGTTGCATAAGGATTCATTGAATATAGCCTAGGACACACAACCCTCATTTTATAACGACACTAGGAGAAGAATATGTTGGTTAAATGATTGGAGAATACAATGACCCATAATTTTTTGCATCATTTCTGGGGACACCATAAGCACAATATGCCATTTTATCCACCTTACATGGTATAAGTGTTAATGAAGTTAATCTATGTAATCAGTAGAAGTCCTAGTCCTTTTTTACATAAAAAAACCTTGATGCATAGGCCACATGATGTTCAAGGGAGATTTATCTATAGAGGAAAATAGGAAAGGATAGCACAAAAGGACACATTTAGGGAACAAATGAAAAAGTGACCACATATAAATATAGATAAGCTATGAAGACTTCCAACTCAAGAAAAAGATATTCTAGGGCATCAATATGGTTATCATGAAAGGATAAGGAGATGATTTTTTTATGGATTATATGGCATATGCATGCTAAGGAAACTAGATTGAGGAAACACATGATAACATTTGGAATTTTCTTGGGTAGTGGTAGGGAAATCATGAAAGATTCCTTTAGGATTTCTCATGTAATGATGAGTGGTTAAGAGGATATTCCTAGATATTTCCTCTTATGTATGGTTTGAAGAAATATATTTATAGAGAACATGTGTGTGTGTAAGTATGAGAGAAAGAGACGGAGAGTTATTAAAAATGTGTAATGTGTGATGGTGAGCTCTGTAATGTGTCAAAGCTCTACTACTATAAATATCTCCATACCTAAAACTATTTTGATGAAATCTTAGCTATTATACTTTGACTAATGAGTATAATGAAGTGATTTTACAACACTTATGTGATTTATCTTGATTTGTACATTTACTTTTATGTTCATGGGTGTATTACTAGTTTTCTTGATAATATTCATGATTTGGTTCTACTTCCATTGTAGTATGATCATGTTATCCTATGTTCTTGTGCATTAGATTAGGATTTAGTGCTTGAATATGGTTTTCAAGAATGTGTGTGTTTATTCTCTATTTGTGTAAAACCACCTTATTAAGGAAGAAAATTCTCATGAAGATCACATAAAGGAGGGGCTTAATGCATTTGTGCACCTTGGGTGAGCTTCCACACCAGTCCTAATGATGTGTCATCATGCTTGGTGTTGATTGATGAAGAAAGAAGTAAATAGAGACTATATTTAGGTTTCATTTTTGTGACTCTTTTCAAAGTTTTTGTGATAATCATGTGTGATGATGGATCATCTAACCTTTGAAATAATTGATACATAGCTTAAAATCATGGAGGATGAGTTTTCTCTGAGGTTAAGTATTGGATCTAAGTTTAATGCACAAAAATGGGTGGTGGAAAACCTATATCACGAACTCTATGATACATTCTTCTATTATTTCCAAGTAGAGTTGTCTGAATGACTCTCAACATATACATTAAGGAAAAGATGGTACTATAGACCTCTTGTTTAGAACCAAGAGGAATATCAATGGTTTCATGATGTTGATTTGACCTGGACCCATGTTGTTGATCATTGGTGGAGTAGAGTGTTAACTAGTTATACCCTGTAATACACTATTTCTACGTATTATCACCTAGAGATTACTGAGTTTGAATTCTTAAGGGAGTCTAGATGATCATTATTGTGTGTTATTCCAATGACTATCAAAATCCTGGTCATTATGTTGAGTTTAGAAGCCTTTCACATGGATGGCTAAACCCCTCCCAGGCACATGTTATGAAAGATGACATGGTAGATGATGGTAGACCTTGTGGCGGAAATGGAGAGAGAGGAGATGTGGCAAAAGTATAATGAATAAAATGAGAGGAAGTTAGCAAGACAATTTGAAGTTACATGAGTGCTGGATTTATGGAGGCATACATTACAAGAAGGAGTTGAGCTTTGCACGGAGGACGTGGGCAATCTGAGCTACCCCATCTTGGCAAGTGTAGAAGAGAACCCCCCTCATCTTTAGGAAACAACTCTCCATATGAAGAAAGAAGGAGAGTCATAGGTACACATATTGACCCACATTAGGGACCAGACCCTTGCACTTAGTTTTCTAGTTCTTAAGATAAGTTTTGATAATCTAGTTGGTATCAGTATTGATAGTCGAATCAATCCTAGGAGGTATAATTTTTCATTTGGTACATCTATGGTTGCACAATCATTTCCTATGTTTGGGTGTATTTTATTTGGCACAAAATTTTGGCAAGGTGTGGGATCACAAGGTTTGAGTATCACATTTGGGAGCATCACAAAAAACACATCTGGGAGTGTTTCGGTATCATATACTATCGTTGCACAGTTTAGCACAATGGTGGGTTCTCAGGGTGCACCTGTGTTAGCCCCCTTACGTATGACAAGAGGAGGATTTGGTGGATCTAGAGGAGTTGGCACTATAGGATCTAGTAAGTCTCCTAGTGGAGGCTACATATGAGGGAATTAATGTTATTTATTTGAAGGAAAAGGTCCATAACACCATCAATAAGTGTTTTATGAGATGTAGCTCCACTTATATGATTATAAAGTTGTTGTGGACACTACGGAACATGTATACAAGTGTGAGTTGCTATGGTGTATAAATGGAATCAATGCCCCATAATGGAAATTAAGTCATTTTAAAACCGCGTTACATGGACATGCACATAGCTGGTACAGGAAGTACGACCCACACCAGATAGTGGTGGATTACATCACGTTATCTATTACCTTTTTAGTGTATTTCCACATACCTAAGTTTGAATAGAAAAAAAATCAGTGCGTTGAAGGAGATTCAGAAAGGAAAGAAATTTTTTTTGGGGAGTATGACACACATTTCAATACTCTCTTATCCAAGTTATCATCTGAAATTCACCCTTTCCAGCATGCTTTGTTGTTTTCTAAAGGACTGCTCACACCGTTCAAGAGGGTGCTTTCACTGAAGACTTTCACAGATATGCGCAAGGCCTTGGAGGTTGGCTTACACACTAAGGTAGTAGGTAGCATTAATATAGGAGGTATTATGTTCCTAGAAGCCAAAATTTCTACAATGGTAAAGTAGCTAGAGAAATTATCTGTGAACTCGGCTAATGAGACTCACAGCGGGTTATGGCATATGGATTGTAAGGTAGAAGGGCATACGAAGAATTTTTTTCCTCATAGATCGGTATGTGCAATAATTGTGGACTATGAGATTTTCCACAGAGATCATGATGCAAGTAGGTTTCTTCTGCTACAACACGTAAACCATAAGAATGTGTCTTGTTATTGAAAAATATTCACGTTTACTGCTCATGACACCAAGATTTGTAGATTTATTGACCAAATACATGATGTCATTGATATTGGTGTGCACAAAAATAGTATTACAATCAGTTCCAAGTAAGAGGACCTTCATTATGAAGGGTTGGTGGATGGAGGGATTCATGGAAGAGGATTTTGTGGAGGATTTAGAGGTCATGACAACCATGGAGGTGGAAGAAGTGAGTTCCTATGTGGAACTTGTTACAATTGTGGGTCTATAGAGCACTATAAGCGTGAATGCCCCAATTTTTATAGTTCTCTTAGTGTGGAAAGAAATAGAAGTATAAGGATTACCCAAATTTATTTGAACACAAGGCAAAAATGACACGAAGAAATCTGACTTGTAGTGGATGTCAAAGGTAACATGTGAGTTAGATTTGGAATCTATACTGGTGACAATGTGAGATGAAACTACACGTTCCAAGGAGATACCAAAGCAGAGACCACTAGTTACTAGAGAAGAGGTGGTACATGGGAAGTATCTTGATCCTTCTCATCAGAAATAAGTCTTTTAGGAAACCATGGATGTGATTTGAAGCCTACAAGGAGAGATCTTGTGCCTAACGGAGAAATCATGGTAGTTAGAGAAAAATAAGAGCATTGAGGACCCAAAGAAGGATTTGGATGACATCAAGGAGGTATGCAAAATGCTAAGGTAAGAGAATATCATCCCTTTACTAGTAGAATTACTATGGGAGAAAGTACCAAACACTGGAGGAGAGTGCCCTAACCTTCCCCTGCACAAAATTGACTATGATAAGGAGATTACCTTGAATGCAATAGTTGATGGATAGCTCTTGAGAAATATAATGATTGACATGGGTTTGGAAGTAAATTTTATCACTTTAGATGCATGAAATAAATTGAGAAGGCCCCCATTACATCCATCCTGAAATGTGTTGTATATGGCTAACAAGATAAAGGAAATTTTTCTATCATTATCGACTGTGAAGGATGTTGCTATCACTATCTAAGGGGTGAATTCACTGGTTAGTTTTGAATTCTTAGCTCTTGCTAAGGAAAATAACTTTCTAGTTTAACTTGATTACCCCTGATAGTCTAAGAACAACGTTGACGTACAATTCAATAAGGGATATATAATTTTTAAGAATAAGGAGGAACATGTTATCATCCCTTTGATAGATGGAAATTCAACACCCTATATTCAACTCTTGGGAGAAGGAGACCTAAAAAAAATCCATGTGTGCAATATAAGAGACCCAAAGGTTGTGCATCTAATAGGATTTATTTAGTGGGAAGACACTCAATCTATAAGTGATACCACTAGTGTGGAATGTGACAATTGGGTGCACAAGACATATGAGTTAGTTGAAAGGAAGTTAAGAGGCCCTGTGATGAGAGTAGCTAAGACATGCTTAGTCAAGTGCCTAGGAGGAAAAAGTTTTCCAAGTTACATTAAGGGAGCCAACCCTGATGTTTTCCCATGAGCAATGGAACACGTTTGTGGAGGACCCATCATGATAACCTTATAGAGTGGCGTGAGGTGAGAATTGTGTTCTCTATTAGGTTTCTCCAAGGCAATGTAGTTACTTCTATACAAGACTATCATGGGAAGGATCCCACCTCGTTTCACATCCAGGCATGTGAGAAGGCCTACATGGAAGGTACGAAAGCTTTCCCTACATCATTATGTACATAAATTTTACTTCACCTTACAAGGCTAAAAAATCACATGGTACATTTATTCATAATTATGCCATCAGATAGGAAACTGGTGGGAGTTGATAGATGAATTTATTCAAACCTTTGAGTATCGAAGTATAAATTCATCAGTCAATGAGGTGCTGTGGGTTGTTAAGTGCCTAACTATGGGGTATAATTTCATGGAAGAGGATAAAATACTGGAATTGTTGGGATAACCTAACTTAGAAGTGTGCTTCAATGGGGAGGAGCCAAGGGAAGTACATCTTGAGCATGCTTGCATGGAGAAAGAGAAAGGAAATCTATAGATCAAGATACATCACATAAGTGCTTCAGAATCACTTCATTATAATCATTAGTAAAATTACACTGGCAAAGATTACATCAAAAGAGTTCCACGTATGGAGAAATTTATAGTAGCATATCTTAGACACATTACAGACCTCGCCATCACACATTACACATTTTTACTATCTATCTCTCCTTCTCTCATACTTGCACACACACATCCTCTCTAAATTTGTGTCATCAAACCATACATAAGAGGAACTCTCCTGGAATCTCCTCTTAACTACTCATCATTACATGATAAATCCTGATGGAATATTTCTTTATTTCCCTACCACTACCCAATAAAATTTCAAATGACATCATGCATTTCCTCAATCGAGTTTCCTTAACATGCATGTGTCATCTAATCCATAAAAAACTCATATCCTTACCCTTTCACGATAACCATATTAATGCCCTACAATATCCATTTCTTTAGCTTCAAATCTTCATAGCTTATCCATATTTGTATCTAGTCACTTTTTCATTCATTCCCTAAACACATCCTTTCCTACTATCTAAAACTCAATAAGTATTGAATCCATCCTACCTGGGCCCGAGCCTTTGTGCATCTCTAAGAACTACTTCCGCATGTGCCTTTGTGATCTACTTCCATGCACCACCAAGCTTGATGCCTTAGGTACTTATTTAATTTATGGGTCTAACAATATTCAAAGAATATTTCAAAATAGAGCACATGTAGGACAAATTAAAAGTGACACTGAATCCAACACATTTCCCAGTAGCCCTTCTAAATAATCTACATCATCTCATCTAGAACCATAACAACCTTATGAGATGGGGGATAACAGGAATGATGAGGAACAACCATTGGGTAGAACCTTTACTTATCCAATCATTCTCAGTTAAAATGAAGATGCACCCATGAAGAAAATTTCTCCATCTATCCTCCCTATCTTTCAAGGAATGTCCATAGAAGACCCAGACCTGTTCTTATATGAATTCAAATTTCTTTTGTAGACATAAGATTACAAAATAGACAAAAAGAAACTCAAACTTTTCCCTTCCACCCTCAAATATTATGCTATGATTTCGTTAATGGGATTGTCCCCTAACTCCATTCAATCATGCCAAAAAATGGAGAAAACCTTTTTGGACAAATATCAAGACTAATAAAGGGGAAGAGATAGGAGAAAATAGTTCTTCTAGATAAATCAAAAGGAAGATGAAAATATGAAATATTATCTAGATAGATTTCTCTTTCTCCATAGAAGTAGTGGTTATGAGTTATATACAAAAATCAATAAGACATTTTTCCTTAAAGGACTTGATGAGGAAACCAAGGATTCCCTCCATCTTATGGGGGGAGGTGATGTACACAAACTCACCATGGAAATGATTATTGATTTATTTAGGAGTTACTCTAGAACAAGAGGAGGTATAAGCTGAAGAAAAAAATCAAAGAATTCCCTAGGTACATCAGATCTTCTTGAGGAAATGGATAACATTAAAACATACATCATGTCACAATTGACATCAACCATAGATGGGTTGAAAGCCAAGAAAAATGCTGCAAATGAACCTCTATATATATATATATATATATATATATATATATTGGCCTAAATGTAGGAAGAGACTTCCTTTAAGAGAATTCCCTTTGCGTGTCACAAACATGTGTTTGATTTGTGTTGTCTCTAATCATAATACCAAGAATTGTAATCTCCTATCTCCACATAAATAGGGATTAAATGGTATAGTTCAATCAAATGTAGAGATAAACTTTGTGCAGTGATAAAATAATCAATCTGGTTATGCCCCTCCACCTACTTAGAACCCATGGATGATTCCATGGCCTAATAAGGATCCTCCACCAACTTGGGGATAACTTGAATGGGCACCACCAAAATGGGTAGCCTATCCACAAATTCCACCATGGGTACCTGTACATACCCAAAATTGTAGGGTACTACACCGCCAGAACAATGTTACACGTGCTCCAATGATGATACAAGTCTTCTCACAAGGTGTTTGGGATCTGAAAAAGCTCTCCAAGTATGCATTAACATCCCACATGCCCCACTTAGCCCCTGTGTGCTTTGTTTTCTCTTTTCCCCTTCTTTTCTTTGTGTTTTGGTCTTCAGTGATGAAACCACCGCACTGCCTAGGCGGCGGTCCTTCACGCATTTTCCAGAATGTTCTTTTTAACGCAACTCATGTAAATTTTCAATTTTTACCAGCTTTTTTCACCTCCTTTTCTTTTATTTATAATTCTGGTTCCCTGGAATAGTGTTTTTGCATTGTTTATGGTTAAAGAGTTTGATTTGGTTTTCACCTTTGGGTAAAAAGGAATTCTATAAATAGTTGGCTTGTGCTCAAGAAAATGGCCCCTCAAATTTACCTCTCAATTTCTCATTTCAATAGCTTAGTATTTCAATTTTACTTAGGATTCATAGTTTTATTTGTTTCATGCATAGTTAAGTTTTTTTACTGTTTAGAAGCCACATATTCTCCTTGTGCAAGTGTTGTTATTGTTTCACAAAATTAATTGAGGTAGGACAGTTTAATTTTTAGTAGGAAGCCATTAAAATTACAGGTTTTGTTCATCAAATAGGGTAGTTTCAAGTTCTGAATGTTTTATTTTGTATGAATCGCAATAAATCCCACTAGGAATTGCATAAGCCAAGCTCTATTCTCTTGCATTATCCCTCTCCTACTTGCATTGTATTAAGTCTACATCTTAAGCTGCCACTGTCCCAATACCTACTTTTATCGATGTTGGCATTACATACTTTTCTGGATCCACATGAGCATGAAGGAACAAGGAGATCACACTGAGGGGACAAAGCCACAAATAGCCGGATTCACCACTATTATGCAAAATCCAGGTTCAAGCTTTCAAATTTCTAGTTAAAATATATCAAATAGAGTAGTCAATCATTTCATTTTAGTTAATCTCACTTTTGATATTACCAGGGAAGCTGTGGGGATTAATAGTTTCTTAGAAACTATGATTCACTCCTCACTTCTAAGGTAGGATCGAGAGTCTTTCAAATATATTAGATCAGTTATCTAGTTATTTAGAATAGATTCACAACTTCACAGGAAAGTAGCTATACTCGGTTGCTTTGTTTTTTTAAAATTCATTATTAGTTTAGTTTTCAATTTCTAGATATCTTAAATAGTCTCTCTTTCAAGTTCATTCAAATAGTTCATAAGAAAAACAAAAAAAATAGAAGAATATACATAGATGTATCTTGCATAGTTAGTTTATTCTGTCATTAGCTAGATTTATATCATTTCCTTTTTACATGACAATCACGGGACCTAGGGAGCCCAGAGACTACATATTCGATCCAATCGTGCCTCAACCCAATCTTGTTACAGCAATAGCTGATATAGTTCAAAATTTTAGAATCTAAGTCTTCTGAACAACAACAGACTTACAACATATCAACTCACAGTTAAGAGGGTTAAATATAGAAGACGACCAAGCACACACATTTTTGGTCAAACCAAAAAAAATATAAATTACCCTAGGTAAATATCCACATGACCGTAGAAGGGATTGAAAGAGAGAAAATGTTTGGCTATGACCCTTTGGTCCCACAGCCAGATGCAAGAGACATTCTCACTGACATAGACACTAGCTTCAGAATCCAGGTTGTTAGAACGCCTGTAAGGTACTCTGAGAAGATTACACAAATATTAGTTCTCAACATAGAGGATGACAAGGCATATGACTATTAGATACTAGGGATTAGGGAATGATTCCCCAGATGACCATTGGAGGTCCACAACAACCACAAATCTACGGTTGTGATTCACAGATCCCACAACTCAACAGACCCACAGGTCAATCAGATGTTGACATTGGCTTACGCACATTAGTATTTAGATCCACTCCACTTCCACCAACCATTATCACACAATTATCCTTGTTAGACATAGTAGCTAATGAAGCTAAAGAGTTCTGGACTAGACCAGATAATCACCTGTAAAATCCACCATATCCATCATCCCTCTTATGACCCTGTCTGGAGATATACATGAAAGAATCCCATGTAATTTTCCCCATATCCCACAACCCATAGATCAAATCATGTCAGAGCTCGATATTTATTTGAGCCTTTGAGCAGTCATCTTCACTAACCAATCGATCACACCATTTCAGGTTAGGAGGACCTTCTTTTCCTTAGATTCATAGATAACATTAGTGTACGTCGAAGACATAAGATTTCCTAACTAGCTTGTCTGCATCCCACGTATAGTCCATCCCCATTGGCTATCTCAGCATGACCTTGGGAGGTTAGGTGTGAGGAAGAGTTACTTTTAGATTCCCATGCTCTCTTTTCACTTTTCCATCGTACAAAATTGGTGAACCCGATGTGAACAAAAAATTTCTTTCTCTCTTAGTTTTATTTATTCCATGCACCTTCACTCTTTCCCATTATTTTGCGGGTATTTATATACCCCCCAAATATGTCAATATTCGATGCATATGGAAGGCCTCTCCTAGGTCTTGAAGCATACTATGATCAACTGAATAGACAACCATCACCCTTGCTCTCAGCATGGGGTGACAACTATTCAACTAACCAATTGTCAACACAAACTCTGCCCCCAAGGACTAGATATAGTTCTTCTTTCACAATAGAGGAGTTGGATAAGCTCACTCAAATGCAACACCCAGAGCCTTCAGGCTCAAACAACATGATGTTTATGGGAGAATATGGTTCACCTCCTCAGGTATTACTTATACTACAAATTAGTAGACAATTGAATCCATATCTATTTTTAGATGATGAACATTTAGTACGTTATGCCAAGAATGAACAATGATCTTGGATTATTTACCCACCTATAGGAAGTTTACAAACACAGCCTGAGGTCTCATTTCAAGAAAACATCTCCATGCCACTACCTATGGGAAATTCCCTCAGTGAAACTTGGCAAGGCAACAATCAGTTCATAGTAGGGTACCACATGCCCATACAACCTCAGGATATATGACAAATTCCACTAAGGAAAAATAATTTGACTTCGCCAAATGAATTCATCTCAACTTTAGTAGAAAAAGTTAGAGGGTTAGAACTTGCTCAAGAAAATCAAAATTCTCAATTCATACAAGTAGGAATTCCCAATCCTCCACATCATCCTAGCCAAGTAGACCTCCTCATGGGAATAGGCATGTTGGGCATGCCTCCTCATTATTCACAACAAGTTCCATCTAGAACCACCATTTCGAACACCGTTCCGATGGAAAATATGATACCTCGCGGTCTAGTACAAAATAATCCATTCCTAGGCAATACTCCTCCATACTTGAACATGCATTCCAAATCACCGCAGGGAGATATGTTCTCTTCTCCTAGCATGTTCGCTCAACCACACGGATTTCCTTATGTCCCTACAAATGCATACACCACTCCATATCAACAACTCATTCCACCTCCCCCGCTCATCAGACGCCATCGATGGTCAAAACCTATGTGATAGGGACTTATTCAGAATATATGAAATAACCGTTAGACTTCACTATATGAAGCATCATGCTTCCAATACCTCTTCCCGATTTTCCCAAATACAAAGGGGAAGGAGACCCGAATGCACATATCAAGTCCTATGCCACATCTATTTGAGAACTGCTCCCTTGGGATGGGGTTGTTGCTAAAATATTTCCCAAGAAATTAGAGGGCATTACCCTCGATTGGTATTACAGAATACTTGAAGCTTCCATACATTCATTTAAACAACTCATTTTAGAGTTCATCAAGGAATTTTACATGAACAAACTGTTGAGAACAGGAATCAGGGAGTTCTTGCACATTAAACAAGAACACAATGAATATGTTGCTCACTTCATCCAAAGATGGCGTACAGTCCTTTATTCTTTGACAAGTGCTCCAAACATGGACCAAATGGAAATATGTGATTTATTCCTTCATTCTCTCAATATAGAAGTAAAGGAAGAAGTCCAAAAGTTCCCACTAAGGACTTACGATGAAGTACTTGAGAGTTCCCTCTGAATAGATCAAGAAGTAATAGATAGTGGTCACAATACATATGGAACAAATGGGAGGCTAATCACCCCCAACTAGAATACTACGACTTATCCCACTACTACAAACGTCAATCAAGGACCTAAAATCCTTAGCAAAAATCACAGTGTAACCACAGATGGAGTAACTAACCAAGCTAAAAAGGCCAATGTTATAAATACTCCACTGCTAATTAATAATCAATGGAACAACAACTTTACCCCAACAATCAATTCGGTGGATTTTAATCGTCCACAAAAACAGAAAAAAAGGCAGACCTAGACACAGGGTCCAAGTCAAAATTCAATTGGATATCGAAACCAAAACCAAAACCAAAACCAAAGACAAGAAACACAAAACTTTAATAGTCAACAGTTTAATCAAAGTTTTGGACCACAATACGTGCCAAACCAACAATCAAGGAATTACAATCCCAACTCATATTGTGGTTTACACAAAGTTTGAGGCCACGACACTAGGACTTGCCGTGATTATAATAAATTCATGCAACATCTTCCAAAAGAACAAAGACAACTTTTCATAGACATGTTATTAGCAGATCCTACATCACCTGCCCCAAATACATTCATGGGAGCAGTCTCCCCTCAAAATGCTCCCGTCAAGATCTTCAACGATCTACTCCCAAATAACAATAACAAAAAATTAAATCTAAATGGGATGAATAAGAGTGTAATGATAGGAAACAATGATCATGAAGCCTCGAATTTCCTAAATCCCCCTATCGCACCACAATTAGGAAGTCAGTTGTGACCCAAGATAGTTGGTTTAGTAGAGTTAGACACTGAATTACACATAGAAGTTGTAACAAGGACACGAGAGTATTCCTCTCAGCCAAATCCAAGTTACCCGCTAGAGACAGATAACATCCAACAAATATTAGTTAAACCCTTAGGTGCCTATGATATAATTAATGACCTAACAAAAACCTTCTCTCACATCTCCTTTTTGGACTTACTGAAGAACTCTCCTTCCCACAGGGCTACTCTTTTAGAAGCATTAGGTTTAGGTCATTTAATTAACATCACTCCACCTCCTGAAACATAGGTAAACCATATAGACTTTGATATCCACCCTCCGGGGCAGCCAAATAGGGATACCGAGTTTATATTCAAAATGACAACAGACACTGAGATTACATGTAGAGGTGATCCAACCTTACATTTGCAAGTGTGGGTTTATAAAAATTACGTTAAACGCACAATGGTTGATGATGGGGCAGCAGTTAACATAGTCCCCTTCTCTTTCCTTCAAAAGCTAGGGTATGGAGAAACAAATTGTTTCACAACTCGGAATACACTAAGAGACTATGATAGCCTTAAAGCCACGTCGATTGGGACTATAATACTACCAATCACCTTAGGACCCAAAAAAATTCTCACTAAGTTTTATATTATAGATCGGGAAACTAACTATAATATGATCCTTGGCCGACTGTGGATACACCATATGAAGGCAATACCTTCTACGTTATTCCAAGAAGTAATATTCTTTCACTTAGGAAAGGTATTCATAGCAAAAGGTGATCCAAAACAATTCAATATACACCTAGCAGACCTAAAGAAAAGGCCAGGTGTTCACTCTAAGTTTGAACTCCCAACAAACCAACTTAATAAACCCACTGATGCAAAACCAGAAGAGAAGTTGATACCTACGACAGAGTTAGAAGTTATGAACGTAATCAAGAATATCCCAGCCCTCAAGGATGAGGCTAACACTGTATAAATAGTATAATTGGGAACTACTGCAAAGATTGTAAAATTGCTAGAACAGGATCTACCAATTTTCCTGCCATTTGATTCTGTAGGCATGGGATACACCCTAGGTGTTGGTTCTCTTCTAGTAGAGGATCTCTGCATGGTAGAAGTAACCAAAATAGATGAAATAGATGTAGCTAATGTCCCAACTTCCATCTTTCCAATTAAATATTGGACTCTCCATTTTGAAGAAGCTAGATGTCGTTATGGAGCTGGGGCATGTGTGATCTTTACTTCACCTGAAGGAAAAATCCTACCATTCACCTTTAAACTAAATTTTGAATGTACAAACAATGACACTGAGTACGAAGCCCTCCTCCTTGGCCTCAACCTAGCTAAGAGGCTCAGGGTTGATAACATCAGGGTGTTAAGAGACTCACAATTAGTAGAAAACCAAGTCTCTGAGGTGTGTGAGACTAGAGATGAAAAATTACAGCTCTACAAAACAACAGTATTAGACATAAGCAAAGAGTTTGACTTCATATCAATTGAAGCAATCTCGCGAGAACAAAATCTTCTCACAGATTCGATAGCAACCTCAGCTTCACACTTCACTCCAAACAGTGAGTTGGAGGATACCCGTTTCATGGTATCCCTTCGTACTGAACCATTAGTAAAGAAAATATCAAACCCTCTTTTAAAAAACATAGCTGAGAACAAATCTACTATCTTAGATCACGTTGATAGTGATAGAGCCACTCTTGATTACTTAAATGCCTATGCAGCATTACATCTCACCCATCATGTGGTAGATTTGTCTTTAATCCCACATTCATCTTCTTACTTTGGAAATCCCATGATAGAGCTTCCCCTGCAAAAGGAACTCAACATATAGGCAGTAGATAATGGAGAAGATCTAGAGCTACCTCTAGCTCCACCTGAGTTTGAAGAAGGTAATGCTTCTTTAATCGAGGAAATGATCAATATTAACATTGGAACGAAGGAAGAACCAAAGATCTTGAAACTAGGATCTTCGTTAACTCCAGAAGAAATAGAAATACACACTCAAATCCTTAAATAACATCAGAAGGATTTTGCATTTAATTATAAAGAAATGACAGGGGTTACACCACACATCGTGGTACATAACCTCATCACCAAATCAGATGTAAAGCCAATTAAACAAAAATTGAGACCAATGAAACCTAAGGTAGCTCTCATGGTGAAGGAAGAGGTAATGAAGATTCTCCAAGTACGATTCATCAAGCCATTGGATTATTCTTAGTGGGTATCTAATATCATTCCTATTCTCAAAAATAATGGGAAGATACGCATTTGCATAGATTTCCGAGACATTAACAAGACGTGCCCTAAGAACGACTTCCCGTTACCATCCATAGACGTCATCGTTGAAATAACAGCTAGATTTGAGCTTTTGTCTCTCATGGATGGATTCTCGAGATACAATCAAATCAGAATATCTAAATAAGACCAAGCCAAAACCACGTTTATAACTCCTTGGGGAACCTATTACTATGTTGTTATGCCATTTGGTCTCAAGAACGCTGGTGCTACATACCAGCGGGAAATGACATATATATTTCATGATCTTATTCATAAAATCATGGAATCTTATGTAGATTACTTGTTGGCTAAATCCAGGAAGCGCTACGATCACCTAAAAGTGCTCCGCATCATCCTTTCATGTTTGATAGAATACGGAGTCACACTAAACCCAGAAAAATATGTATTTGGTGTGACAGAAGGGAAGCTCCTAGGCTACATTATATCATCATGAGGGATCAATGTAGACCCAGCCAAAACCTAGGTTGTTCTTGAAATTATCCCACTGTCGGATGAATCTAGAATCAGGTCATTTCTTGGGAAAATCGGTGCAATCTGAAGATTCATCCCAGATTTAAACTTTGGCATCCATCCAGTCAACAGTCTACTCAAGAGAGATTATAGTATTGATTGGACCAAAGACTGAAATGAATATTTCGAAGTAGTTAAGCATTTCTTGTTATCACCACCTACGCTAATGCTTCCTAAGCCTGACCGCCCTTTAATCTTATATTCACGAGCTACCAATGTCTCGCTAGCCTGCATGCTAGCCCAAGAAGATGATGAAAAATGAGAACGTGTGATCTATTTTATTAGCCACACGTTGCTCGATTACGAAACACATTATACATAAGCAGAACGAGAGTGCCTTACCATAGTCTTCGCAACCAAATGCTTAAGACACTACATGCTCAATCAAGAAATAAGGGTCATTGTAAAAACAAACCATTTACAAAATTTCCTCATGCAAGGGTCCTTGTCTAAGAAGGCTGGATGCTTTATAACCTTAATGGGTGAATTCAACTTAACTTTTGTAAACCAAAAGTCCATTAAGGATCAAATCATTGCAGATTGGTTAGGTGATAACCCATTAGATGGAGGTGATCTAATAGATTTGGACTTTCCCGATGAATGCATATATTATGTCGAAACTAGACCTCCCATCTCTGAATGTCCTTGGTATACTGATATTATTAATTATATCATGGACCATATATATCCAGAAGGTGCTACACCACAACAAAGAAGGTGGTTATGCATTATCATAGCTAAATACGTTATTATAGAACAAGTGCTCTATCATAAGGCTTTCGATGGAATGCTTCTAAGGTGTGTTGACACAGAAGAATCCAAGAAGATTATCTATGAATCTCATAGTGGAATATGTGGTGACCACTTTGGAGGTCATGCTACCACGCACAAAATACATCGAATGGGCTATTTATGGTCCACTCTAGAACATGATGCAGTAGAGTTTGTACACAAGTGTCATAAATGCAAAGAATTTTCCCATGAGATTCACATGCCGGAACAAGCTCTATAACCAATCATAACTCCATGGACCTTTTCTACATGGGGCCTAGACTTGATAGGGAAATTCTCTCCCTCATCAACAGATGGCCATAACTTCATAATCATAGCCATTAAGTATTTCACCAAATGGGTAGAGGCTATGCCTCTCACCACTGTACCAGGTTCTATGATCGCCAAGTTCATTTTGAACTAGATCATTTACAAGTACGGTGTCCCAAAAAACATCATCTCATATAATGTTACTTCCTTTAAGAATGATGAAGTTCGTGAGCTATGTAGTAAATTTAAAATAAACCATCATACAGCTTCCTTGTATTACCCTTAAGCCAATGGGCAGGATGAAGCAACAAACAAGACTTTAAAAGCTATTCTCCTTAAAATGGTAAAATAAAATAAATGAGATTGGCATTTAAAGTTATACCCAGCCTTGTGGGCCCACCAAACCTCAATAAGAACACCCACAGGAGCAACTCCTTTCTCATTGGTATTTGAAACAGAAGCAGTTTTCCCACTTGAGGTTGAAAAACCCAGTCTCCGTATCTCACTACAAGGGATTCTGGATGAAGAAGCTTATAGATAAGCACATCTCTCCCAACTAGAAATCCTAGATGAGGCCAGGCTAGATGCCAAATAATGACATAGAGTCTATGCTGACCGGATTTGCCGACAGTATAATAAAAAGGTCTATGAATGAGATATATATGAAGGAGATCTAGTTCTAAGACTAAATAGCTGGATCGATAAAAATATTGGCGAAGGAAGGAAGTTTCGGCCCAAATGGTTGGGTCCATATCGAGTCATGAAAGACTATGGAAATGGTGCATATCTCTTATGTACATTGGAAGGTGAGGAATTCAGTGAAACAGTCAATTCCTTGCATCTTAAATGATTTTATGCATAAGTGACCAGCACTATTTGTACAATTATATCTACATTACATCTTCATGTAGTTAGGTTCATTTTGTCCACTTGTTTTGTACAATTGTTTGATCAAGGAACTTATTCTCAAAGAAATTATTTACAAACTTTTGATGGCATGGCATTAGCATTCCAATAATACTTCTTCATTTTCATAGCATTATCACCATTTCAGAATCATTTCATCCATATAAAGCTACATATGACAAAGTATTAATGGTAACCATACCATGGTCTGCATGCTTGTTCTCACTTTTGGTTTCTTCCTAGGATAGGTGTCTTGCCTATGGTCTGTTCTAGAAGCTTCATAGTGTCACATCTATCCCATGCATATATCTCTTTAGAAATAAGAGCATATTGACATTTTGCTCAAATAAATAAGTCAAATGTAGATCAAACAAAAAAATTTATTTTTACACATTTCCTTTCCCTACCAACCTTTAGTGATGAGCTTGCATCTCTTACTAGTGATGTAGGGTTGGGAAAGGATGGGAATGCCCTTACTCTCCTATACGTTGTCCATGGTGATAAGCCCATGCTTCCTAATAGTAGCATGGGGCAAGGTGTAGGGGGTCCTCTTGACAATAAACGTTGAAGGTCATAAGCAAACAGTTCAGCTAAAGCTTTGAAATCTTGAGTCAAAAACAAATGAATCAGATGTCCGAAATTCCAAGAGAGCTTGAAACCCCGAAAACCAGATTTTGTCTACCATGTGGCCATCTATGGATCTAAGTCTAGATAAAATGCAAAGAAAGTAACATTCTAAACTATGGAGTCACTTGAGTAGAGTAGGTTTTTAGCATCCTAATTTGGTTCCACCAAATATTTTTTTATCTCTCATCACTACCATTCAACAAATTTCATAGCTTGTGCCCCTTCTAGCTCTCGATGGTGAGCCCTCTCATCTTACTAGTTGCGTGGAGTTAGGAGTGGGGAAAATTCATCTACTCATCATACTAGTTTATCATCTCATTTTGTCAAAACACATATGAAGTACTAAAAAATTACTTATAGAAACTAAATTTCAAAATCACATTTTGTCTACATTATCATATATCAGCATCACAAAATATAAAAAAGAAAGAAAGTATTTGTATCATTTTTTCTCCATTGCATACACTCTGAAAAGCATATAAAAGCACCATTATAATTTACATGCAGAAGCAAATTACAAAATCATAGACACAAAGAATCTGATCTAAAAAGAATATATATATAAATCAATTTTCCTGTACAATGCCATCATGCGCTAAGCATGGTCAAAACACTCAAAGAGTCCGAGAAATAAAAAATACATCATATAAACAATCAAAGAGAGTCATGCGACCTCTCAACCCCTATGAGATCCCTTTGAAGGTGCACACCCATGTATAGGACTCTGTCTACACCAGTGCTCTGAGTGCATGGAGGGCTCACAATCCCGAGGAGTAGCCACGGCCTCGCCATGAGAGTGACTCCTCATCAGGCACTCTGCTATCCTATATCCTACCAACTCGGTATGAAGGGTAGTCGCCATCCTGGCCACATGCCAAATAGGGGAAAACACACTGGTATGCCTACCGGCTGCTGAGGGCTCCCCTGCATCCATGAATAACTCCGCATTGGTCTTCTCCATGGGGATCATCAGGGTATCAGTATATACCCAGTGAATTAGGTCTCACCACTCATCAACCGTCTCTATAATAAAAGGAGAAAAAAAATTTAGAAATGATCAAAAGATAAAAATAAAAGTAAACAAAAGGAGAGATAGCAACTAAGGAAATCCTAAACAAACATTAAAGAGAAGGATGATAACTCACTCAGATATCTGGGCCTCCAAGATGGATCCCTAGGGTTAACACCTGCCATAGATACCTCCACTGACTGATGCACTCATCTTGTGCCTGGGGCCACATAACATCCTACTACGGACTCATCCTCCCCACCCAAACCCTAAGAAAGTGGCTCCTCTGAAGGTAGGGTCACCCTATCTGCACACTGCTCCGCCCTCTCTGCCTGTAATATATCTTAAGTGTCATGCCACTTAGGATCACTGTCCTCCTCTCCACCCAACTCATTGACCTCAACCTCAGTCTCCTCCTCCATCTCTCCCCCTGTGAACTACTAAGACTCAGAGTCTATATCGATGGGGTCGTCACTGCTATGGGCAAGACCGGTGGCAATCTAAAATAAGGGTGCTTGAGGAGCACCGGATCTCCCTTGAGCACATACCACTCACTTGGATGCAATGAGGACACCAAGAGTAACAATGGTCCAACCCTGGCCTCTAGGACCTCCCCTAGCCTCCTGAACTGATCTAAACACTGGCACCACTGGGGGAAGAATACCAACGTAAGGAAGCCCAAACTGCTGAGGCACTCGAGCAAAAGGATGTGTCTCCACCTTCCCCATCCTATCCACAAGCTGCCCTGTGGTAGAGAAAGAGATCAAAGTGAGGGCCTCCTCACCCCATAACCCTGTCATGGCCTTATAGGGTGTGGCCTCCATGTCATCAGTGGTCAAGGAGGTGACTGGCTAGTGGGGTGCTCTGAGCACTGACGTATCTGTCCATTTGGCTGCCCTCACAGCTCCGGGATTTACCACTTCTACACCTCTCCCATAGGGGATGAAACACTCATAGACCCAGTTCATAACCAGGGTCGGATGGCTCAAGGACTGCCCCTATAAATGAATCACCCAGTATAGATCATGATAAGTTGTCCCAAGAATGTCGGCTCCCTAGGCATAAATCCGGTCATGTCCCTTAATCTGTGTAATGATGGGGGACCAATAATAAAGTAACGTGTATCCTCCCTTTTCCATGATCAATCTCGAGATAAGGATCCCCATAATGGCCTGGCGAATCAAGGGGATAGGTAGGCTAGGAATAGATCAGACCCTCACCCCCTTCTTTGAACTAGTGGAGATAACTGCATCTCCCATATATGAAGCCCACTATGCTATCTGAGCCCGTGAACCTGCTGTCTCAAGTGTGAGTCATCCCCTGATGATTGGGACCCCCAAGATGCAGTAAACATCTTCCAAAGTGATGGTCCACTCACCTCTGACTCCTGGAAATCAGAAAGTGTTCCGATCAGCATCCCAATATGAAAACAAGTCACAAAGTATGTGACTAGAAGGTGCAACATGCAGGACCTGTGATATATGTAATATGTTGGCCCTCTGAAGAGTGTCTTACTCATCCTCAGAAAGGGCATCCAATACTAGTGGAAGCCAGTCACACACTCTCTCTCGGCTCCATCTGATATACTCCTCCTTCACCTGCATACACCCAAAAACACACAAAAAGGAGTAAGTATTCAAAATGACATTGGAAAAATCATTGAAACATATAAGAATGCTAGAAATGAAAAAATGAATTCAAACAAGTATTATTTAGGAATTATGTGAAGGACCACTTCCCTGAGTAAGGTGGCAGTTTCGTAATCACCACCTTAAAGGCAGCGGTCTTGAAACCACCGCCCTGATCATGGCAGCAGTCGTGTAACCGCTGTCCTGCTCAGGGCGGTGGTCATGTCCCAAATTTCCACGTGGGTCACGTGCCCTAAATGATGCCTAAAAACACAAACAAAGACCATTTTTACTAAAACAAAGCCTACCCATTAGGCACCCCCCTAGGTGACCCTATTAAAACTGACATTTTCAAAAATCATCCCCCCATGACAAAGATTTCATCATTTTAACATTTTGGGGATAAAAATGTTAAATCAAGAATAACTAACCTACGATCTCGTAGGTCGGTGTTTCACTCGTGGAGGCATGATCACAATATTTTCCTGAACGTTTTGACTATACTCTCATCAGAAACCGTCACCGTGGTTCCCAGAGCCCAAAATCAATCAAATTGACACGTGGAAATGAATAGGAAAATGGGTCCATTTTTATATATATATAGCATCTTGACTTGTTTTGAATGCTCATTTCATAGGTTTGGAGTGCCGATGGAGGTAAGTTCTTATCCCCGCGCAAATGGTACATCCTCATTTCATATTATTTTAGTATTTATTTTTTGATCTATTTTATCTATCTGCACTTGAGTCCTCTTTTCATTTTGTAGGTAGTGGGAATCTTAGAGGGCATCATTTCAACACACGGACGTGTCAGGTATAAATTCTAACTTCCCATTTCGGGACTACCATACTCAGGCCAACTATTTTCTGCCTTTTCATGGCTAAAATGCTTCTCCAAGGGGGTAATATGCACGTACCCAAAATTGTAGGGTGTTGCACCACCGGAACAACGTTACACATGCCCCAATGATGATTCAAGTCTCCTCGTAAGGTGTTCGAGATATGGAAAAGCTCCCCAAGTATGCATTAACATCCCGCATTCCCCACTTAGCCCTTGTGTGCTTTTTTTTCTCTTCTCCCCTCCTTTTCTTTGCGTTTTGGTCTTCAGTGACGAAACCACTGCCCTTCCTGGGCGGCGGTCTCATGACTGCCACCCAGGAAGGGCAGTGGTCTCATGACTGCCACCCAGGAAGGGTGGCGGTCCTATATCTGCCACCCTACTCAGGGCGGTGGTCCTTCACGTGTTTTCCAGAATTTTATTTTAACGCGACTCATGTAAAAATTCAACATTCACCAGCTTTTTTCACCACATTTGCTTGTATTTATGATTATGGTTCCCTGGAATAGTGTTTTGCCATTGTTTATGGTTAAAGAGTTCAATTTGGTTTTCACCTTTAGGTAAATGGGAATTCTATAAATAGCTGGCTTATGCTCAACTAAATGGTCCCTCAAATTTTCCTCTCAATTTCTCATTTCAATAGCTTAGCCTTTCAATTTTTCTTAGGATTCATAGTTTCATTTGTTGCATTCATGGTTAGTGTTGTTTAGTTGTTAGGAAGCCACATAATCTATCCTTGTGCTAGTGTACCATTACTATTTCATGCAATTCATTTGAGGTAGGATAGTTTGATTTTTCAGTAGGAAGCTATTAAAGTTGCAGGTCTTGTTTGTCAAGACAAGATAGTTTCAGGATCTGGACGTGTTATGTTATATGACTCGCAATAAATCTTGCTAAGAATTGCATAAGCCAAGCTCTGTTCTCTTGCACTATCCCTCTCCTACTCTGTATTGTATTCAGTCTGCATCCTAAGCTGCCACTGTCCCATTTTGATACCAACTTCTGTTGATGCTAACATTACACATGCTTTTCTGGATTCATGTGAGCATGAAGGAACGAGGAGATCATACTGAGGGGACAAAGCCACACACAACTAGGATTCTGCCACTGTTCTGCAAAATCCAAGTTCAAGCTTTCAAAGTTCTATGTTTAAAACATATCAAATAGAGTATTCAATCATTTCATTTCAGTTAATCTCACTTTTGATATTGCTAGGGAAGCTATGGGCATTGATAGTTTTTGAGAAACTATGATTCACTCCTCACTTCTAAGTTAAGATTGATAGTCTTTCAAATAGATTAGATCAATTATCTGGTTATTTAGAATAGATTTACAACTGCACAGGCAAGTAGCTATGCTCGGCTACTTTGTTTGTTTTAATTTTGTTATTAGTTTAGTTGTTAATTTCAAGATATTTTAAATAATTGCTCTTTCAAGTTCTGTTCAAATAGTTCATCAGAAAAATACAAAAAATAGAAGAAGTGTATCCATGCTGTAGATATACTCTTACATAGTTAATTTTACTCTGCTACAGTTAGCTAAATTTACATTGTTTCTTTTTCATGACAATCACGAGACCTAGAGATCCTAGAGAATACGTAATCGAGCCAATCGTGCCTCAACCCAATCTTGGTACAATAATAGCTGATATAGATCAGAATCTTAGAATCCAAGTCTTCCGAACAATAACAGACTTACAACAGATCAGCTCATAGTTAAGAGGGTCAAACATAGAAGATGACCAAGCACACACATTTTGGTAAAACCAGCCAAACTACAAATTACCCTACATAAAAATCCACATGACTATAGAAGGGTTTGAAAGAGAGCAAACATTCGGTTGTGACCCTTTGGTCCTATAGCTAGATGTAGGAGACGTCCTCACTCATATAGACACTAGCTTAAGAATTCAGGTTGCCATAACGTCTGTAAGGTACTCTGAGAAGATTGCACAACTTGTAGTTCTAAATATAGAGGCCGAAAGGCATATGACTATTGGATACTCGGGATTAGGGACTGATTCCGCATATGACCATAACAGGTCCACAACAACCACAAATCTATGGTTGTGATCCAAAAATCCCATAACCCAATGGATCCAGAGCGTAATCTGACATTGATATTGGTTTACGCACATCAGTATTCAGATCCACTCCACTTCCACCTATCATCATCACAAATTTATCCTTGTTAGATATGGCAGCTAACAAAGCTAAAGATTTCTGGACTAGACCAGAGAATCGATCGTAGAATCCACTTTATATCCATCATCCATCCTATGACCCTATCTGGAGATATACATGAAACAATCACAGGTCATTTTCCCCGTATCCCACAACCTATAGACCGGATTACGCTAGAGCTCGATATTGATTGGAGCCTTCGATCAGTCATCCTTGCCGATTGATCTATCACACCAGTTCAGGTTAGGAGGGCCTTCTTTTCCCTAGATTCACAGATTCCACTAGTGCACGTCGAAGACATAAGATTGCCTAACTAGCTTGTCTGCATCCCACACATATTCCATCCCTTCCGGCTATCTCGGCATGAACTCGAGAGGTCGGGTGTGAGGAAGAGTTACTTGTAGATTCTCATGCTCGCTTGTCACTTTTCCATCAGACAATACCCCCATAAAATCAGCAAGGTTGGGCACCTTAGCAAAATACTAATCAACCAAGTAGCTTTGCACAAAAATAGAAAGCTTTAATGCCCCCACCACAATAGAATTATCAGCAAGGTTAATTTAGCAACTAAGACTCAACTTATAACGTAAGGCCCATGCTCCAGCAAAGCCCATAGGACTGGTGGGATTTGTGACCTTCAATTCCTCGAAAAAGGAATTGGTGAGATGATGTAAGTTAGTTGTTATTAACTTGGTTGTACTAGCTCATGTCTCTCCTAGGATAGTAAATCAATTGACACCTCTAGTTATCAGGGTTAGTTACCTAGTAGGCATACAATGAGTAGATACTAGAAGTGCATAATTAGGATATAGCACAACATTTTTAAAATTAGGAAACTTAACTATGTTTCACATAAACCAGCCATTTATAGAAACATTAAGCAAATGAGACTTAGAACATCAACATTTACTTCTGAGAGGTTTCTTTCCACATATCATGAGTCATCATGAATCTTCACTAGTTTAGGAGCTTTTCAAGATTATCATCTCTTGATACAATACTTTTGAGGTATAACTATGGGACATTCTATATTTGTATTATACAACTAGAGACCATTGCATGAAAAAAACATGAAGGAAGAGGAAATACCCAAAAAATCTAAATTAGAGGGAAATCTAGCTGATCTTGTCACTAGATAATCTTTATTTACCAGAAATAAACTTATCCTTAGGAGTCTAAATATGGACCATACATTTCACATCAATGGTCCTTCAACACCCAATGTATTGGTATGTTTTTTAGCAAATTGATTATCAGAAGACATCACAATAATCTATGTAGCAACCTCCTTGACTTTACCTATTAATGTTTTTTCAACCAATGTTTACCATTCATCAACATTATATTATCACTCTGCTTCTTGTAATGAGATAAACTGATATTAAAATATAATTTTAATAACTTGGAATCTAGAAGAGTACCATATAAAATATAATTTTCATCTTACAACCTAAAGATTGAAAGTTGGGATACCTAGATATCTTAAGAAAGCCTTGGTTACTAATGTTAGATATCCCCATAAGTGATTGTAGGTGGATACAAATGTCTTGTTTTTGTTTCTAGGAAACAAGAGAATAATGTATCACTTTCTCCTTTTAGTAAACCATAAGGTGTAAGACATGGTCTTGACCATTAGAGTGTGGGGAAGAATTTTAGAGACAGATCAACAAAATCAGTTCATCTTATCTAGCCACCATCTCATAGTGAATATTTATTTGGAAGGGGTTATCTACAGTCATAGTACAATGTCTAAGAATGAGGGATAACAATTTGCTATGGATAACCATCATTATGGATCCAAAAGTGTAAAACTGTGGCTGTCAAAAACCATTATGTGGAGGGATCAATAGCACAATACCACTTGAGGTGAGTTAGAGGGAGTATTGGAAAGTATGAAGAAATCTGTGCGTGTGTGGAGGGAGGAAGCATACAATCACTTATTTACAATGTCCTTTATCCAAACAACATTCCCTTGAATACATGACTATTTTAGACATGTTACAGCCTCATATTTGTCCCTTGAATTCACCTAAGAAACCTGATGTAAATAACTTGCTATTCTGAAAGATACAAAATAAACAATGGTCAAGACTATTAAAATAGGAAAATAACTGTACATATTAATAAACAAATGAGATTACCTAACATAATAGAATGTAGTTTTAGAACTATTTTCCATAATCATTTGAAGATATTTTTCATGTGGATTATACTGAAATTTAACAGGGATAAAATCCAAGCATCTTCACTCATTTGTTTTTATCACATGAGGAAGTCTATGACGTGTTAAGTAGAATTAGAAATGTATGAAGTGTAAACCAACACTTCGAGACAATGGTCATTATTAGATAGAAACCTTAGGTTCACGGTAGGATTCAAATATCCTATATCTGATAGTTAATGGGTATCACCATTGGCTAATAGGTATCCACCAATAAAAATGGATTAAATGGAAAATTCGAATTGTCTATAATGAACTTACTTATGGAATTCGTATTTGAGACTACTATTCCAAATCATAGCCCTATAAAAGGGAAGGTTTTACAATGTCATGGTAGGAAATAAATATTTCTCCTTCTATGATGTGTATTAGTGGGTCACCTACCAATTTATTATAGCCCCGGACTAATGAGGTTTCAAACTACATTTCTACTGTTTCCCTGAGGTTTTATGTGTACATATGACACTTCTACCATTTGGGCTTTGTAATGCATATGTTACCTTCCAGAGATTAAGTTTTTGACCATTTTTAAAGTTCCTACATATGAATAGTGTTAAGTTCTAACAAGCATGACTTTATTCCCCACATGGTTCAACTTTTGATGAACCTCTGACCAAGCTTGGAACATCATTAACTAGATGTGACAAGCACCATAGATTCCTAGAGTCATGACATTATCCACACTAATGGGTTACTGTTATCCAACTAACTCTCCTAGTTATCTCGATAATTTATATTTTCATTCTGACTCTGATGTTTCACATTTCAAGTTACGCATGCACTCAAGAATGTTATTTTGACATCTTGGCATAATTGCATATATCCTCTTCATACCCCTTGTGCACATTCTTTCTTCATCCCTTTACATTTTTCTCTCCTTTTCCATTTATCCTTTGCGCCTTCCTCCTGCACTTCCCCTTTTCTTTACATTATGATCCCCTCATGCTACTCCTTCTTGCACCTTTCTATTGCACTCCTTCTTTCTTTCCTATCCTATAGGGAACTCCTTGCACGCACCTCTGCAAAATTTCCTTCCTCCTACATCTCACATACAATAAACTATGTCACACACCCCTTCTCTATCTTCTATCATATGCCCTTAGTTTAATTCCCACATCCCACTTCCATACTTGTGTACCTCTATAGATATGCACCATGCTTTTACACCCACAATTTTGTGTACCCTTTCTTTTCACCTTCGAATGCTTACCTTTTTCTTATGTGCCTCTTGCCTTCTTCTGTACTAGTCACTGTGCCACATCATCTGTCAAACTTACGTCTACTACATGTAACCTATCAACCAAATGGTCCATGAAACATGCCATAACTGACAAAATAAACGAACAGTTGGGTGAATCCTTTAGTCAATCCCTGAGCGCAACATATCATTGATTATTCGAGTGACCTGTAGCCTTGTGATAGCCATAAATTTTGCTACAATCCTCAAATTATCACACGCCCAGTCTCATTTGAAAGTTGCTAACATCAGCTACATGTTGGACTTTTCAAAATCAGATTTAGGTAGGATTTGGTATGTAAAAAATAGGGAAACATCTTTCAGCTCATCAATGCACACATCCAGTTAACCCCAACCACCAGATTTCATCAGATCTTGCCTTATTCCTTCTTCTATATGCCAAATAGACATGGGGAAGCACATATAACAACCCTGCAGGTAGTTTTACAAAAAATTATCACTAGTTATTGGTGGTTGAAAATTTGAATCCGAGTTTTCCTCTCTTTCTCCTTCTCTTCTCTCCTTCTTCTATAAATATTAGAGTTCTACTTTATAAAAAAGGATCCCTTTTTTTTGTAACAACACCATGCCAAAATAGTGGTCGACTTCTCATGGGTTTCAGACCTTGGCATAAAATTATTATTGTATTCTCACTTCATGTCATGAATGTAAATTACCATGTGTCCCTTAAGAAATAAAATCATGTTTTATGGAACTCTTGTCTTCCCTTGCTCATTTTCATTACATCTCACTTCTTTGTTTAAATTTAGTGGCATGCTATGTGTTTTCCCACTTGCAATACCCATGTTCATGTGTTGTGCATGTTGGAATCCTAAGCCTATGTGTTTATCTATGGTTCACATTTTCTTCCCTCTTCTCTCGTGCCCTCTCTATTTCCTTCACCACTTGTGGAGAGAGATCGACCCTTTCCATAGCACTATCACCTTCCTTAGCTTAGGATTTCCCATTTCTACACATCGCTCTATCCCTAGTTCCTTGACATGTTTAGTTTAGAATTTTCTTTCAACATTAGCAGTAGTAGTAGTGTTAGAGGTAGGAAGAGGAACTGGCCTTCTCCAACAATCTGTATCAAGCACACAATGTCCCACAAATTTGAGATGGTTCCATTGATCTCTCAAACAACTTGTCTCTTCCTGATTCGACATGTGGGTGCAAGTTTGACCACCAACATTTTTTGGCACACCTGGTGGGACTAGAGTGAAGATATTTACATCTTTGTCTCAAAAATTTTGATGTGTTTTGTTGAGATCTAACCTTAGGAAGCATATTTTAACACATATGGTGACTCCACTCATCTAAATGCACCCATTATTTCATTCGCAGACCAGTCTCCACTCCTTTCATTCATTTCTCCCTTTTTCCATTATTCCACCTTCTTCTTTTGATGTTTTGCAATCATGACTTCTTTCCCTCCATGGAATTCCCATTTGTAGTAGAAGAGTTATTTCCTTCCATCTCCACAGTTCCAAAGTCCTCCAAATAAGTTTTATGAGCCATGTCATCATGAAAATACATACAACCCACTTTTTTGAACCAAAATGTTTATGAAGAACAAGTTTATTCAGATGATGGAGGAAAATCCATAGCAGAAGATGGTTTTGAGAGGAAGGTGTAAAATATGAAGATGGAAATGATGCAACTCAAATTCAAATACTTCATAAAGGTAGATAAGTTACAAGGTCCCTTTTTCATTGATCATCCTTGTACCAGGTTGGTTTAGCACCAAACAAAAGCCTTTCGCTAGATGAAAAATTGGGCATAGTTAATGGAGGCTCACAAATATAACATGAAAAAACCATCTCAATGGGGAAACCCTATACTACCATCTTACATCCATCCCACTCCTCCATACCAACTTACACCATCTCAGACTGTTGCGCATGTTGTCAAATTCTTGTGCACTTCCCCTAATGAGAATTCCTCTCCCCCATCCTCTCACCTTCATTTTTATACCAACATCCCTCCCATGTGTGCTTCCACTCCTCTTGCTCATGTGCCTTCCATGCCTTGTGTGTCCATCATCCCATTTCCTTCCAAGTCCCCTCTATCTAATTATACCATAAATGAACCCCCTTATAACGTGCATTTCCAAACCAACATCATCATGTTCGATGACTACAAAATAGTTTAAGAATGACATGACTCATGTGACTCTAATGGGAAGAGGAAATCATATGGGCACCTATTTCGGAAGAAAGTCAGTTAGTTCCTAAGGGTGCAGTTCTAAAGGAGACTGGGGTTCTTATAGAGGAAGAACCTCACGCACCCCAGATATGTACAACACAGCATGTAAGTAGTCACCTTCAGAAGAAAAGTCTACAATAAAATCCAATATGTGGAATTGAGCTTAAATTAATGGGTATATCACAAGGATGATACCATCCCCAATCTAATATTTAGCTAGTATAGAGAAAATGATAGAGTTTCCACTGGTAATCTTCACTCTATAACATGAGGTTGAGCTTCAACTTGCCAAAGGTCAACAAAAGTGCATCTTGAATCCAAGTACAAAAAATTTTTAGGAGGTATATATTTTATTTGTTGATACTTTGAGGAGGGTGAAACACCATCTGTAAGTTGGTTTTTAACTCTTGTTCCTAACCATGTTCAACACCAAATGAGTTACATGGTCACAATTTGTGAGGAAGGGAAGCTACTTCTCCCTTCCTATTGGAGGTTTTAATTCACCACCCTTTGTCTCTAGTTAGATTTGGCTAGTTTAGGTTTTCTTATAGTAACACAAGTGATTGCCCACACTCTGCATGTCCCCTTTAGGACATGTATACTTTTCAGATTTTATACATAATATTGTGCTTCTATTTTGGTGCGCTCCCTCTGGCACATTTCCTTTCATGTTGTGCCAATGCACCCCTTTTTGTTTCTTCCTGGGATGACAGTTCAATTTTTACATAGGTAGTTCCAACATTTTGCGAACAAATTTTTAATCTCATGAATCCAAGTCAGAGCATCATCACATTAGAGGAGGAGTTCAGTTTAGAGTTCAGAAAGTGTTGTAAGTGACTTCATGGATGTTCTTCAAGTTACAGATCAGATCTTCAAGTTTAGGACATAACTCCATGCCCAATGGACTTATAAGGCTAATGGTATCTTCATCTAGTAGGTAGATGGCCCCTGAAAGTCACCCAAATTTTTATCCAAATAACTCTCCTAGTTATCTAGATAACTTATAATTTCATTCTAACTTTTTTGTTTCATATTTCAAGTTATACACACTAAATATTGTTCTTTTGATAACTTGGCAAAGTCACAATTCTTCCATGTACTGCACATGCCTTTCCTCCTTCATCCCTTTGCACCCCCATTATTTTTCTTCATCTTACGGTTTCTTTGTGTGCTTCCACTTCCCTTTGCATTATGATATAATTTTCCATTTTTTCTTATGCCTTTCTCCTAGGCACTTGCTTTCTTTCTTATCCTATCATGCACTCCTTGCCCGCACCTCTGCAGACTTCCCTTCATAAATGGTTGTCCCTAGTATTCCTCTTGTGCACTTTCATACACTAAACTATGTCGTGCACCCCTTCTCTATCTTCCATTGTGCACCCTTCCTCAATTAAACACTCGTGCCTCACTTGCATACTTTTCTACTCATATAGTTATGCACCTTGCTTCCATGTGCACAAATTTGCATGCCATTTCTCTATGCATTCATACGACTTCCTTTTTCTTTTTTGATTTGCACCTTCTTCTGTGCTAGTCACTATGCCACATCATCTGTTAGAATTGAGTTTTCTACATACAACCTATCAAAGCATGCTAACAAGGCACCAAAAATGGACAAACATCTAGTTTATGAAACTTGGAAGAAATGTAAAAATAAATGAATAGTTTGTCAACTTCTTTAGTCAATTGTGTGTGCCACGTCATGTTGTGTATCAAAGTGACTTGTAGAATTATGAAATCCATAAATTCTACTGCATTCCTTAGATTCATATGCATCTAGTCTCATTTGAAAGCTTCTGACATCAACTACATGTTCAAATTTTCAAAATCATATCTAGGCAATATTTGGTAAAGGAAATAGGGAAACATCTTTCAGCTAATCAATGCACACATCCAATCAACCCTAACCACCATATTTCGTCATATATTTCATTATTCCTTCTTCTACATGCTAAATAGAAATGGGGAAGCATATTTGATAGCCTTTCAAGTGGTTTTATAGGGATTTATCACTGATTGTTGGTGGTTAAAGATTTGAATTTGAATTTCCATCTCTTTCTCCTTCTCTTCTCTCCTTCTTCTATAAATAGCAAAGTTATACTTTTTATAAAAGGATCCCTCTCTATTGTAATGACACCATGCCAAAATGGTTGTCAACTTCCCATTGGTTTCAAACCTTGGCATGGTCTCTTTATTGTATTATCACCTCCTACTGTGAATGTAAATGACAGTGTCTCCCTTAAGAAATAAAACCTTATTTTGTGGAACTCTTGTGTTCCCTTTCTTGTTTTCATTGCATCTCACATATCTATTTACATTTTCTATCATGTTGTTCATATTCCTGCTTGTAGTCCCCATGTTTATGGGTTGTGTGTGCTGAAAGGCTGAGACTGCGTGTTCATCTGTGGCACATGCCATCCACCCTCTTCTCCCATGGCCTCTTTGTTTCCTTCGTCACTTGTGGAGAGAGATTGACCCTTACCCTAGATTTATCACCTTCCTTAGCTAAGGATTTCCCTTTTCTGCACATCCCTCTATCCCTATTCCCTTGGCATGTTTAGTCTAGAATTTTATTATAGCATTAGGAGTAGTAGTGGTGTTATCTGTAGGTAGAGGAACCAACCTTCTCTAGAGATCCATCTCAAGAATGCAAGGTCCCACAACTTGTATACGGCTACATAGTTATCTCAAACAAGCCATCTCTTTTAGATCTGAGATGCGGGTGCAAGTTTGACGACCAACATGTTGGTAAAGGAATTATCTTGGGTCATAATAGTTTTTCCCAACATATACAAGTTTATCCTAAAAACATAGAAGTAAGTACTAAACTATGTACACCAACAAATCAGACTGATTTCAGTAGTTTCCTTATATATGCAAGATATTATAGGTAGTTTATAACATATTTTAGTAAAATTTCTTCTCCCATGTTTTCTTTGCTTTTAAAATATTGTATATTCGAATGGTCTCCTCAATGTCAATAGGCTTTTGAAGTTATTGAAGAGAAGTTAACCATTGCTCAAGTTTTGAGAAGACCCAATTGGGGACATCCTTTCCATATTCACATTGATGCTTCTAACAAAAAAATGGGAGTTATTCTTTGACAAAAGGAAAAAGAAGACAAGATGTATGTAATCTATTAAGTCAGAAAAAATTTGACCCCAACAGAGATGAATTATACCACTATGGAAAAATATTTTGTAGTTGTTTTTTACTATCTAAAGAAATTCAAACATTATATTACTGGATACAAAATATTTTTGTACATTAACCATTCAACCATAATATATTTGATGAATAAACTAGTAGTGGGGGGGAAAATTATTGGATGGTTAATCTTGTTACATGAATTTAACTTCACTATTATTGATAATCGTGGTAAGACTAATGTTTTTATTTATTTCCTTTCAATATTGAATGTCTGAGGAAAATAAGTAGTCTATGACCACTTTCCCAATGACCACATGTTTTCAGTATCAACTCAACCTCCATGGTTCGTTGATCTTACAAATTACCTAGCTACAAGAAAGTTTCTAGCTTACTTTACCAATAAAGAATGAAGGAGATTAGTGTTAAAAATTTCAAAATACAAATGGTGTAATGGAATTTTATTTAAATGTTGTCGTGATATGGTTCTTTGCAGGTGTATTAGAGATGACGAAGTATATGACATACTCAAATCTTGTCATGATGAGCCTATAGGAGGACATTACTCACTAAATAGGACAATTCACAAGGTCCTTGCAGCTAGGTACTATTGGCCCTCTCTTCAAAAATCTATCAAAAAGTACGTGTGGCAGTGTGATACATGTCAGAGAATGGGGAAGCCTACATTGTCTGTTGAGATGCCCCTCAATACTTAACTAGTATTATGACCATTTTAGAAGTGGGGAATTGATTTCATTGGACTATTTGATCCCCCATCTCATGGGAAAGAGTATCTACTAGTTTACACTGATTATGTCATGAAATGGGTCAAGGTTCAAGCATTGGCATCTACCAATGAGGATGTTGTAGCTCAATTTTTGTAAAATGGGATTATGTTTATATTTGGTGCCCCTAGAGCCATCATCTTTAATCAAGGACATCAATTCATGTTGTATTCATTTTTATGTACCCTCAATATTATTGTCTAACCCTAAGATTGTTGTCCTATCACCCACCATGCATTGGACGTTCACCCAAGGCACACGTAGATGTCTATTCCCTCATGTATGCAAGCGTTGCGAGAATTTTTTCCCATTAGTGAAGGAAAAATTATAGAATGAGAAGTACATTTACGTAGTTAAAAGAAAAAGTGGAAGGAACAATTTACAGATCCACACATCAATACATTCTAGAAACTTAATAACAATATACTAAGCATAATAACAAATATTTGAGCCACGGTTATCATATGACATGTGATGCCCGATTAAAACAACCCACTTGAGACCCATGATCAACCTAGGTTTAGTTAGAAAATTATGGAATAATTTTTCTTTTGATTAGGAGTTAACGAACAAAGTTTCGAAGACAATTAAATTCAACTGATAACTTTTCCCATTATAATAATTACTAATTTCTTGTTATAGAGAAAAAAGTGCAGTAGGTCCTCCCTAGCTCAAATATCTCTAGGGATTAATTTAATTATTGATTACATTGAAATTTTAGCTAAATACTCCCTGATTAAATTTTAGGGTTAAGGGACCCAAAATAATTAAATACCCAAGGTATTTAATTTCCACAAAATTAAGATAAGAGTAGGGTTGAATTATAGTGAGGAAAAGATCACATAAACAGAGCAAGGTCTCACTTACCCACTCCTAGCACTTGATTGAGAGTGTCTACCCCCAAGTTGTCATGCAACAGTTACCACTGATAGGTTCCAGAACAATTCAATTTCACTAGGACATACTTTCCATTTATTAACAATTATCAAGGTCACATGGTTCAAATTTTAGGGTTAGAAGTTTCAGTTAGGTTCAGGGAGTAATTTTCCCCCATACCCAACTCTCTAATAGGCTCAGAGTTTCAACTATATTTTTCTCCTACTTAATGCATCCAAAATTTCCCTAAACCATTATCATTGGATAGGAAATTTTCTCACCTTTTAGGTGATATAAAGAAGTCCTCCTAACTCCTTGTAGAACTCAAGATATGATCGGGTGGAGTTCTTAGGTCAAATTTTCCCCAAGGGGACGTGTCAAGAGGAGTGGAAAACTTGTTTTTGGTGATTTAGCGGGTCGAGGGGAAGCTCTAGAAATTTTTCCCATTGTGCGGTTCAATTTCCAATTTTCTCCCCTGCCTCCACGGGTCCCCGGTGGACACGTGTCAAGTCCAAGTTGAAGTGGGAAAGGGTGAGAGAATGGCAGAGTGGTGGGGAATTTAGAGGCATTTTCCCTACTTTGGCACAAAAGCACAAATTGCCTTCATGTGCCCACAAGCCTAGTGAGGGAGACACATGTCACCCCCTGGTTGGTTAGGAGAAACGGTGGGCTAATGGAGCAGGTTGAGACTTTAAGTCTCTTTTGCCAAAAAAACACAAGGGGACCAAATTGGTCCATGCCCACATAGACACCTTGATGCCACGTGTCACTTAGGTATTGGTGTGAGGAAAACAGATGGTAGAAAACCTAAGGCATTAAGCCAAAATGGTTTCAAAATCCAAAAAGCTCGCACGGGCCCCTGCGTCTGTGAAAGGAAGAATTCCAAGTACGGTGGTGTTTTGGGACTGCGGAGATAAAAGGAAAAAATTGTAAATAAAGAAAACAAAGTGCTAAGTCGAAAAACCCTTCCGCGCACCGGTCCTGACATGTGTCAGCACGTGATTGGCCATGGGTGCGCGGGGATGCGGGAGAAAGTGGGAAAATTTTCCCAAGGTAAATTTTTTTAAAAAGGACAAGTTTAAATTTGCTCCACCCCTCCTAGGTGCCACATGGTAGGTCACGATTGGTTGCGGGATGGTGGGGGCTATGGAATTTTTGTGGAATTTTTTCCAAAGTTAAAAATTAAACGGATAGATTTATTTAGTTAGATTTATTTATTTATTTATTTATTTGAATGCCAATTTGAAGTAAAACTTCAAATGGCCATAACTTTTGATAGGAATCTCAGATTTGGGAAAACTTGGACTTTTTGGAAATCTTTCGAAGCCCTCTTTACACAAGGAGTCATAAATTTTGGAATTTGATGAAGTTTGAGAGGTAAATTTTGAGAAACCAATCTGCAGGGTTTTACAAATCAAATAGGAAATTTCTAACTTATAATTTTTTTTGTTCAATTTTGAATTCCTACTTTCTCAACATGTCAAATAGACATGGAGACTTGTTTTAGATGGATTTAGGAAGATTTCAAGATTATTTTTTTTTAGGAGAGTTGTAATTGAGATTTTGCATCACTTGATAGTAGGATGACTGCACAAGCTTTGATTTTGATTTTACAAAGTACTGAAAGGTCTTTCTTAAGTTTTATTGTCAAATTGAGTTCCTTAGGACTTGTTAAGTCTCAAATTCAATGTTTCATATCTTATTTCTTGGTGCAAGTTTGAGCTACTTGTTTCTTTGATAAATTTGATTGCCAGATTTGGAAAATAAAATAGAGATCAAACATTAAATATTCTTAAGCATTTTTCCATTCTCCAAGTGTGGGAGTTCATTCCATACAAGTCTATTACATTCCATCAAATTCACACCACATTTAATAGTCAATAAGAAAATTCTGATTTCCAAATTTCAACTCATTTCAAAGAGAACAAAGCACTACCTTTTTCCTTCATACCCATTCTTCTTTCAAACAGAGATTTTAATTCACAATAGCAATTCAATTCCAAGCAACAATGCAAGTTTGAGAAAAGTAGTGCATTCCTTTATTGATTTCCAACAAAAAATTTACAACTTATCTCTTTCTTTTAACTTCAAATACAATATACAATACATATAACAATTCTTCACATTCCTTTTCAAAATAGAGGAGGGAATATAAATTTTTTTACATTTCACATTTCCATTTCAATCTTTCTTCATCAATACAATTATTTTCTTATTACAAATAATTATTCAATTCATCCACTTCAGAGTGGGAAGGATTTCAATAAACTTGTTCACAAGAAGGGACTGTCAAAACTATATATTCCTCTTTCCCAAAAAAGTAGCATGCTAGTTTCTTCATCTTTTCATCTTGATCACAACAAGGAAGGGGGAAAGGCAACACTCTCCACCCAACCAAGACATCCAATGAAAGGAAAATCCTTCCTTCATCATTGGCCCCCGAGCCCCAACCAAAGTACAATCAAAGGTGTAATTCAACCATGGAAACAACTGGCTTCCACAACACAACATTCTTTCACATACACATTTCTTTTTGAAACACAATACAACACAAATAAACAATAGTTCACAACTGCATTTATAAAACATTTCAAAGAAGAAATCAATCTTGATCTTGTAAGGCAAAGGATCAAGGACTATGGGGGAAGCTACTTATGCCTCCCAATTAGGAATTGGGCATCCACCTATAATAATACCACCAATATAACATATCATATCCCATAAACCTTATGCCTCCAAAAAATCCCCTCCTTATGCCCCCTACAAATTTTCTTATGCCCCCACAAAGTAAGAAATGCAAGCTATTTCTTTTCCATGGTGGATCCTAAACCCAAAATCCCTCCACAATGAAACGGATGCCCACTGGCATTCCCTTATGCCCCCCCACATGGATTCCCCATAGCCTTCTCCTACACCTTACCTAAGGTAGTCTACCCAACCAGCCAACAAAAGAAATAAAAATTCTCCATACACACAAACATAGCAATAAAATATTTCCATACACAACACAACAAGAAAATAACAGCAATAAAATAAGATATAAATTCCTACCTCTCCATGGTTATTTGGCTTCCAACAACAAGCTTAAAATGCCATGAAAACACAATCCAAAACAATAATGCCAAAGTATCAAATGCTCTCCAATTTCCTCCAAATCAACAAGAGCTCTAATAACAGAAAAATGTGCCCCCAAGGATGAATGTAAAGAGGTTCAATAACAAAGCAATAGTCTTCACCAAATCCTCTCCAAAGTAAGATATCCCATTAGAAAAAAATTCGCCCAAGGATGCATGCAAAAATGTTTCAACCCCCCAAAAAAAGAAGAGAGTTTAAATTAAATAGAAGAGGGAGAGAAGAGGATGATGTGGATCTATGTAGGATGCCACATCAAACATCCAAAAATTCAAACACAAAAGACAAAAATCCATTCTCCCAAGCACAATAAAGAGGTGGGTGAAAATATGACAGGTTACTTACACACTCCAAAAAGAGCCCACACCTCAAGGGACAACAATTTAATAAAATGTAAGAGAATGCAATCCAAAACAAGCAACATGAGGAATAAAATGCATTTAAAAGTCACAAATCACATCTCTATCCATAAGTATGGTTGGTATATTAAATTTAGAGGTATGGGACAAGTTTTTCTTGTCCCACAAGCCTCCAAAAATAGCTCCCAAGGAAAAATTCGAATTTTTCATGGAGGTGGAGTGTTTCATACTCCAAAATAGACTTAAACATACTCTTACACAAACCAACAACTTCCATTATTATTTTCCCATATCCCCATTTGATTTATTTAAATTTTAATCATATGATTTCCACATTAATCTACCACAACTTTAATTAATTAAAGGAAGGAATATATTACTAATAAAATACATACAACAATAAATAAACATTTTACCACATTAATAAAATACACAAACCCATGGTCACATGTAAAGATGATCCCTCGATGGGAATCTCTAACAAAAATACAACACACACACAAAACAAGTTGTCATGGTGACCTTGTCGAATTCACCTAGAATTCCACTTTGGTTAGTCTCCAATCCCCCAATGTTTTGTTGTGATATATTTAACCTAAAAAATACAAATACCTCCTTTGGCCTTGTGGCCATATCAGAATGTCTAAAATGAATATATAATAAAATCACAAAATCATCTATACATATGAATCACAACAATTGCCAAGGCAATCAACAAAATCATTTACAATTTATATTGAAAACTATATCATCATCAAATAATTTTCATTTTATAGGTTTACTCATAATCTCCAAAATCACATGTCTGAATAACTTCCATTAAACATCCATGTCAATAGTATATCATCAGCCACATATGAGTGTCTCTAGTAATCACCATGCATTATATATAATCAGATTCAACAATAATCTAGGATCTGACATCTAACACCATACTAAATAAAAAATATTAAAATGTCTATCATATAGTCTACATTATCATGATCAGTAATAAAAGGTGCCAAATGGAAGTGGGAACTACATCTCCCTCCCCTTAGACTTGACTTCCTCCTAGAAGTCACAAGGAAGAGAGATAGGAATAACTGTAACAAAAAAAGGATCACTCCCATTATGGAATTGTTTTCTTTAACAAGTGTGGGTTTACAAAACTCTAGTTTGGTCCAATATAATTCAGCAGAAGAAGGGAGATTGCAAGGGATGAGTTCTAAACTTTCTCCATGTAAGGCTATGAACATAAGAATCTAAGGAGTAACTTTACGCTATCAAACAAGATACAACACATAACAATATAACAAGAAGAGTTCCAAAAGATCATCAAGAGTAACCACCAAGTAAGGGAATTATAGGGAAAATTTCCATAAACTTGAGATTACCACACAGTTTCCCACAGATACACATACCACATTAACAAAAATTGAGGTTTCCACTAGGGTTAAATTATGCTTTCATAGTTTTTTGTTTAGACAAGGATAGCAAAATCAATTATGACCAACTTTGCATGAGAAACAATTCTACACAAGGTCCCACAAATCGAGATCACACATGATGAGGTTAATCAACAAGGACACCTAAATCAGAAAAACATTTAAAATCAAGTAACTAATCAAGGAAATCACTTCTATAACTCGCGAGGGTACAATTAACCTTTCATGGTGATACTAAGCAAATTCAAGACCACAAGGTTTCCTACAGTCTAATTTTTACACTTTTGTTTTAAGAATTGAGCACACCATACCAACCAAACAAAAGAAGTCATCCATATATATATATATATATATATATATATATCTCCCCTACTAACTAACATATCAATTCAAGCACCATACAATAAAGCACAATGGGGATTATTTATCTTATTTCCTACTCAAGCTCGGAATAACCATAAAGAGAGCACAAGAAACATCAAGGACCACTCAAGGTTACCAGGGAGAAAAGAAAGTAACAAGGGGTCCAATCCAATCCAAGGGTGAATAACATCATCTTGCACTTTCCATACTAATGGGAAGAAGGGCTTCAACAACAAGGTGACCCAAGAAGATATGAAGAAAAGAAGACTTCCCAAATTTATCTTATATCCTTAACATATGTTGCCTTAAAATTACAATAACTTAGGTCTCCAAGGACAAGACAACACACACGGAGGTTTCTTCTCAAACAACAGATAAGTCTCAATCCAAAAAGGACCACAACTCACATCCATCAAGCTATGGGACAATAAGGGTGTGATGACCCAAAACTCCCACAATAAAGGCACATACATCCATGGACAAGAAGTAATAAGCAACTAGAACACATTACTATCCACCGGGGTTTCACAATTTCAGGTAGATGACAGAACTACGGTTCACCTATATATTGCACTCAATACACATAAATTTTACACAAGTTATAAATTAACTCTTTAAGTCAAAATTTCAAGCTTTACTTTATAAGAACATTCCTTTCATGCTTCTTTAGTTACAAACTTCTTTCTATTATGACATTATCAGTTTATGTTATAAAGAGCACCACTAAGGTGGGCATGATGTCTCACCATTCTGTATAGGAAGAGAGAATTTAGTTTACTTGCAAGGAAGGTGGATGGACAATATTTCCTTTCTATTCTTCTACATGGTTTTAATTTCTTTTGTTCATCTACCAAGGGTATAACAAGGATCACTTCCCTTTTTCTAGGCTCCAGTTTATTTTTTAAGTTCCAAGGTCAAATCTCTTTAATTATAGTTTCATGGCGTTCTAGTTGAGTCATCTTATCAATCAAATTTTATTGAGAAAGAAGGTTAAATCATACCACATAATTAATTTTATCGGAAGGAGATGTAAATCAACACACCACATTTGTTAATTCTAAAGGATCAAGAGACATTCAACATAGAAAACACATTATTAATTTTCTGTAAGAACTAGGAAACAATGAACCAACATGAATCACACCAAGATTTCAAAAATTCACCAAATAATTTCAAGCATCATTAAGCATTCTTAGTGGGTCTCCACAAGTTTCATAGGAAATTTTCAAGGAAGGCTCATTAAAGAGGTTTAATCTTACTTTTACGAATCTATTAAGGTTTAACAATTTTTTTTTTGTGGTTTAGGATGGTAACATTTTACTCCCCTAATAACCAAATAAGGTTTTCTAATCAATACTCATGTCCCCATAAGATACCACCAGCCAAGCAACCAGATGACAATGTAGTTTTACTACAAGGAACCACCTCTACACTAAAAGGCATCTAATGCAATGGGGCAACCGAATAATTTACCAAATCATGAACTTAACAAGCCAAGAGTTACAGGTTTTTTTTTAAAAGAGGAAGTATAATATAAGCACCATGCTGAGATTAACTATTAAAATATACCAAACTAACATCTCTAAGAGAAAAGATTCAAAAGACCCAAAGCATCCATAAGTGTTTCCAAATAACCCAAATTATTAATAGGTCATAGAATGTTATTCATAGTAAGGGAAATTTAAGGTAAGGGTAAACTTATTTATAAGTCAAGAGAGTAATACTAGTACACTTAAATAAACACACTTCCTGAAAGGCTTAAATCTATCCATAATTACCAAGATGCATGCATTCCACGAGTAAAAAACTTTCTATGATGCATCCAGGAACCTAAGATACAATTTAACATGCCATCGATGAAAAGCCACAATCAAAACAAACACTTTTATAGTAACATTTATAGTCAATCCAAGAGGTAATCCAATCCTAAAAACATCTAAAAGCCCATAAATAAACACTTCTACTCTGATGAGGGTCAAGCTCTTACCAGATTCAAATAGGATCAACACAACCACTGTTAGACTACCCTCTAGACCACACTACACAACAAACTTTCTTTCTAGCAAGGTCAAGCAACGAAAGGGTCACTCTAAGATCTTAGACACACTCAAGGTTCTGTGCATCTATAACCAAGTAATGACTTTAAGCACCTAAAAGGACCTTCAAGAAACCTAGGGGATACCCCCATACGACAATTTTCACCATACATGAAGCATAGAACCAACTCAACAACATGCAAGAAGGAAATCACATAACATTTAACCAAGTAGCCAACAAAATCATGAGCTCTGAGTCATCAATCAAATAAATTCCAAGAAATATCGGCAATCAATAAAAGTGGCTAAGTAGCCGCATTGCAAAGTTTGAAAATTCTTGTAGAAATCATAAATAAATAAAATATCCTCAGAGCTTCTTCAATCTAATCATAAAATAAGATGTTGGTCCTTGATAAAATACACAAGATTACGAAATCAAACACAAAATTTAACACCACATTCAATCCGCAGCCTTTCATGGCTGTGAATAAGGGTACTCTACCTCGAGGTTAGTTCTAAGAACACATACACATGATTGGGTCCTAGATGACACCCAGACTTAGTGTCCACCCTCTCAAATGGGTAACAACATGTGAAACTGACAACCAGACCCTCCTTCCTAACCACTCAAGGAAGGAAGCTCTAAAAAACTTATAATTAACTCTTCCCAACCCAAAATACAACCACTATTGTCTAACCACAAGGGTCACATCTTACAACTCATCATTCCAACAACTCCAATAAAGAAGGGTCTCAACAAAGGGCTTAATGCATTATATAATTAAATCAAGTTTTAGGGCTTGTAAAACAACACATTTTCAAAAGGAACCAAGTTTCCATTATACTAGAAGTTTACCAAAAAAATCAATTTAATCTGACATTCTTAGTTACCCTGGGTTTAGACAAAATGTCACTAAGCAAGCACAACAACTCAAACAACTTATTATGTTATTATGATTTTAATTCTGGTAGTTCAAATGAATAGAGTAATATAATATTTCTTCATGCTTATATTTTTAATTTTTAAACAAGTTTGTTTTCTTAGATTCAAAAGTGTGCTAGGTTTATAGTTCATGTCTCAAGTTTTTTAGTGTGCCCAATGGCCCAAGCTTTTGAACCTCGCTCTAATACCAAGTGTGATGCCCAGTTAAAACAACCCACTTGAGACCCATGAACAACCTAGGTTTAGTTAGAAAATTATGGAATAATTTTTCTTTTGATTAGGAGTTAACGACCAAAGTCTCAAAGACAATTAAATTCAATTGATAAAATTTCCCATTATAAAATTACTAATTTATTGTTATAGAGCAACAAGTGCAGTAGGTCCTCTCTAGCTCAAATATTTCTAGGGATTAATTTAATTACTGATTACATTGACATTTTAGCTAAATATTTCCTTATTAAAATTTTAGGGTTAAGGGACCCAAAATAATTAAATACCCAAGGTATTTAATTTCCACAAGATCAAGACAAGAGCAGGGTTGAATTACAATGAGGAAAAGATCACATAAATAGAACAAGATCTCACTTACCCACTCCTAACACTTGATTGAGAGTGTCTACCCCCAAGTTATCATGCAACAGTTGCCACTGATAGGTTCTAGAACAATTTAATTTCAATGGGACATACTTAACATTTATTAACAATTATCAAGGTCACATGGTTCAAATTTTAGGGTTAGAAGTTTCAGTTAGGTTCAGGGAGTAATTTTCCCACATACCCAACTCTATAACAGGCTTAGAGTTTCAACTAGATTTTTCTCCTACTTAACACTTCCAAAATTTCACTAAACTAATCCCATTGGATAGGAAATTTTCTCACCTTTCCGGTGATATAAAGAAGTCCTCCTAACTCCTTGTAGAACTCAAGATATGACCAGGCGAAGTTCTTAGGTCAAATTTTCCCCAAGGGGACACATGTCAAGAGGAGGGGAAAAAAAATTTTTGGTGGGTTGGTGGGTCGTGGGGAGGCTCTAGGAAATTTTCCCATTGCACGGCACAAATTCCAATTTTCTCCCGTGCCTCTGCAGGGTCCCCGGTGGACACGTGTCGATCCCTGGTTCAAGCGGGAAAGGGGGTGAGGAATTAGCGGAGCAATGGGGAATTTAGAGGAATTTTCCCTACTTTGGTGCACAAATGTGCAAAATCACCTTCGTGTGCCCGTGATCTTGGTGAGGGAGACACATGTCACCCCCTAGTTAGTTAGGAGAAATGGCAGGCCGATGGAGTGGATTGAGACTTTAGGTCTCTTTTGCCAAAAAAACATAAGGGAACCGAATTGGTCCTCACCCATGTCAACACCATGATGCCACGTGTCACTTAGGGATTGGCACGGGGAAAATGGATAGCAGAAAACCTAAGACATTAATCCAAAATAGTTTCAAAGTCCAAAAAGCTCACGTGGGCCCGTGCATCCTCGAAAGGAAGAATTCTAAGCAGGGCAGGGTTGCGGGACCACGGAGAAAAAAGGAAAAAAATGTCCAAGGGAGAAAATAAAGCGATAAGTCCAAAAACCCTCCCGCACACCTGTCCTAACAGGTGTCAGCATGTGATTGGCCGTGGGTGAGTGGGGATGTGGGAGAAAGTGGGAAAATTTTCCTAAGGTAATTTTTTTTTAAAGAAGGACATGTTTAAATTTGGTCCGCCCCTCCGAGGTGCCATGTGGCAGGTCCTGATTGGTTACGGGATGATGGGGGCTGCGAAATTTTAGTGGAATTTTTTCCAAAGTTAAAAATTAATTTTTTTAACAGTTAGATTTATTTATTATTTATTTATTTTTATTATTTTTAATGCCAATTTGAAGTAAAACTTCAAATGGCCATAAGGTTTGATAGGAATCTCAAATTTGGGAAAAATTGGACTTTCTGGAAAGCTCACGAAGCCCTGTTTACACAAGAGTCATCAATTTTTGAATTTTTTGAAGTTTGAGAGGTCAATTTTGAGAAACCAATCTGTAGGGTTTTACAAAGAAAATGGGAATTTTCTAACTTATAATTTTATTTTTGTTCAATTTTGAATTCCCACTTTCTCAACATGTCAAACAAATATGGAGACTTGTTTTAGATGGATTTAGGAAGGTTACAAGATTCAATTTATTTAGTAGAGTTGTGATTGATATTTTACATCACTTGACACCAAGATGACTGCACAAGCTTTGATTTTGATTTTACAAAGTACTGAAAGGTCTTTCTTAAGTTTTATTGTCAAATTAAGTTCCTCAGGACTTGTTAAGTCTCAAATTAAATGTCTCATATATTATTGCTTGGTGCAAGTTTGAGCTACTCGTTTCTTTGATAAATTTGATATCCAGATTTAGAAAATAAAACATAGATCAAACATTGAAGATTCTTAAGCATTTTTCCATTCTCCAAGTGTGGGAGTTCATTCCATGTAAGTCTATTACATTCCATCAAATTCACACCACATTTAATAGTCAATAAGCAAAGTCTGATTTCCAAATTTCAACTCATTTCAAAGAGAACAAAGCATTGCCTTTTTCCTTCATACCCATTCTTCTTTCAAACAGAGATTTTAATTCACAATAGCAATTCAATTCCAAGAAACAATGAAAGTTTGAGAAAAGTAGTGCATTCCTTTATTGATTTCCAACAACAACTTTAAAACTGATCTCTTTCTTTTAACTTTAAATACAATATACAATACATATAACAATTCTTCACGTTCCTTTTCAAAACAGAGGATGGGATAACTTTTTTTTTACATTTCAAATTTCAGTTTCAATCTTTCTTCATAAACACAAGTATTTTCTTATTACAAATAATTATACAATTCATCCACTTTAGATTGGGAAGGATTTCAATAAAATTTCTCACAAGAAGGGACTGTCAAACTGTATATTCCTCTTGCTCAAAAAATAAGCATGCTAGTTTCTTCATCTTTTCATCTTGATCACAATAAAGAAGGGGGAAAGCCAATGCTCTCCACCCAACCAAGACATCCAATGAAAGGAGAATCCTTCCTTCATCATTGGCCCCCGAGCCCCAACCAAAGTACAATCAAATGTGTAATTCAACCATGGAAACAACTGGCTTCCACAACACAACATTATTTCACATACACATTTCCTTTTTGAAACACAATGCAACACAAAACAAATAGCAGTTCACAACTGCATTTAAAAATATTTCAAAATAGAACTTAGGATTGATCTTGCAAGCCAAAGGAGAAAGGCCTATGGGGAAAGCTACTTATGCCTCCCAATTGGGAATTGGGCATCCACAAAATAAAAATTTCCAAGTAATTCATCACACACATTTCCTTATGCCCCCTAAAAAATCTCTCTTTATGCCTCCCACAAAGTAAGAAATGCAAGCTATTTATTTTCCATGGTGGATCCTAAACCCGAACTCCATCCACAAAATTCTGATGCCCATGAAATTTTATTATTCCTCCCCACATGGATTCCCCATATCCTTCTCCTACACCTTCCTAAAGTAGTCTACCCAACTAGCCAACAAATAAAACAAACATATATTTTCCACACAACACAAAAAAAAAATAAAAGAAATAAAGAGAGTTAAATTCCTACCTTTCCATGGCTATTTGGTCTCCAAAAAGTAAGCTTCAATTACCAAACACATCCCAAAACAAAAAGCTCCCAAACATGTAAAGCTATCTCCAAAACTTTCTTCAAAAACCAGAGCTCCCACAAGAAAATGTGCCCCCAAGGAAGAATGCAAAAAGGTTCAACAACCCAAAACAAGAAGAGAGTTTGAATTAAATAGAAGAGGGAGAGAAGAGGATGATGTGGATCCATGTAGGATGCCACATCAAACATCCACCAATTTAAACACAAAAGAAAAAAATTCATTCTCCCAAGCACAATAAAGAGGTGGGTGAAAATATGACAGGTTACTTGCACACTCCAAAAAGAGACTGCACCTTAAGGGACATCAATTTAATAAAATGTAAGAGAGTGAAATCCAAAACAAGCAACATGAAGAATAAAATGTATTTAAAAGTCAGAAATCACATCTCCATTCATAAGTATGGTTGGTATATTAAATATAGAGGTATGAGGCAAGTTTTTCTTGTCCCACAAGCCTCCAAAAACAGCTCCCAAGGACAAATTCGAATTTGTCAAGGAGTTGGAGTGTTTCATACTCCAAAACTGACTTAAACATACTCTTACACAAACCAAGAAATTCCATTATTATTTTCCCATATCCCCATTTTATTTATTTAAATTTTAATCATATGATTTCCACATTAATTTACCACAACTTTAATTAATTAAAGGAAGGAATATATTACTAATAAAATACATACAACAATAAATAAAAATTTTACATCATTAATAAAATAAAAAAACCCATGGTCACATGTAAAGATGATCCACCCATGGGAATCTCTAACAAAAATACAACACACACACAAAACAAGTTGCCATGGTGACCTTGTTGAATTCACCTAGATTTCCACTTTGGTTAGTCTCCAATCCCCCAATGTTTGTTGTAATATTTTAAACCTACAAAACACAAATACCTCCTTCAGCCTTGTGGCCATATCAAAACATCCAAAATGAATATATAATAAAATCACAAAATCATCTATACATATGAATCACAACATTCACCAAGGCAATCAACGAAATCATTTACAATTTATATCGACAACTATATCATCATCAAATAATTTTCCTTTTCTAGGTTTACTTAGAATCTCTAAAATGATATGTTTGAATAACTTCCATTAAACATCCATGTCATTAGTATATCATCATCCAAATATGAGTGTCTCTAATAATCACCATGCATTATATATAATCAGATTCAATAATAATCCAGGATCTGACATCTAAACCCATACTAAATAAAAAATATTAAAATTTCTGTCATATAGTCTGCAGAATAGCATCAGTTCTTTGAAGGGGATTTAGCAAGGAATGGAAGAGAGTGTGTGGGATTATGATGTATGATTTAAAATTCTCTTGTCTAAATTATCATATGATATTCAACCTTCACATCATGTGCAATGGTTTATTGGAGGCTTGATCACCCCTTTTAGAAGGGCCTTGTCTTATAAAACTTTTATAGACTCGTGTGAGGAATTGGAGGATTTCCTACATGACGAGGCTATTAGTAGTGTTGATACTAGCGTTAGCCCATTCTTGGAGGCCCATATTGCTGCTATTTTCAAGCAGTTGGAAAAATTGTCTGTGAACTCGGCCCATGAGACTCGCAATGGTTTGTGGTGCACAAATTGTGAGATAAAGGGGCACGTTAAGGATAATTTACCCCAGAGGAAAGTACGTTGTGGTGGTAGAGTTTGAGATTTTTCATAGGGACCATGATGTAAGTAGATGTCCCTTCCTACAGTAGACAATCAGGAAGAATGTATCTTGTTATTACAAAATTTACACTTCTACAACCCATGATAGTAAGGACTATAGGCTCATTGATCAAATCCATGAGGCCATTGATCATGGGGTGTGCCAAACCAGCATTGTAAGTAGTTCTAAGGGAAATGATCTCCATTATGAGTAGTGCACAGATGGAGGCATGCACGGAAGAGGTTTTTTAGGAGGATTCCATGGTCATGGTAACCGTGGAGGAGGAAGGAGTGAGTTTCAACGTGGAACCTATTTCAACTATGGATCTATAGAGCATTATAAACGTGAATGCCCAGACCTGTTGCAGTGCTTGTGGTGTAGAAAGAAGCATAAGTATGAGGAGTGCCTAGAATTTTTTAAGCATATGAATCAGCAGCACCAGAAGGATAAGGGCACTGCAATGGTTAGTATCAAGAAAGTAGACATACAGTGGATGCCTCGGGTAACATGGGATGTAGGTTTGGAGCCTATCATAGTAACAACAAGGGTAGAAGCCACACATGTAAGAGAGGTACCAAGACAGAAGAACTTGGTTTCAAGGGAGGAGGTCATTCATGGAAAGAATCCAGACCCTGCGCATCAAAAGGAGATATATCAAGACACCATGGATGTTATTTGAAGCTTACAAGGAGAAATCTAGTGTCTAAAGGAGCAATCCAGGAAGGAGGAACAAGGAAGGAATATCGAGGGCACCAAAGGATGACCTAGATGAGGTCAAGGAAGTATGTAAAATGCTAAGGCATGAGAATATTATTCCCTTGCTGATGAGCATGGTTGAGAGAGAAGGTACCATGTGTCGGAGAAGAGTGTGAGAGGTAGGTCTTGCATGAAAACCTTCCCCCTCACATTCTTGACTATGATAAGGAAATCATGTTAAATGTAGGTCATGGATGGATGAATCCTTATTAATATCCTCATTGACATAGGCATGCGAAGATTAATGTTCTCACCTTGGATGCATGGCTTCAAATGGGAATACCTACATTACAACCATCTTTGAATGTGATTTATATGGCCCAAACAACAATGAAGGGTAATGCCCATCGATGTCTTAAAGGATGTAGCTATCACCATTCAAGGGAGACTAATTTTACTAGGGACTTCAAAGTCTTGGTGTTCACTGAGGTAGATAATTTCCTAGCATTACTTTGGTTCCCATGGTGCTATAAGAACAATGTGAATCTTTGGTACAACAAAGGGATACATAAGATTTGAGATTGAGGAGGAACAGGTCATCATACCCCTGGTTGATGGAAAATCGGATCACCTTATACTGAAGCTTTGGGAGAAGAGGTCTCTGGATAGAATATATGTGTGCTCAATCAAGAGACCCTAGAGGTAATCCATCCCTACATAATGTGAGTTATCTCAGTTTGAAGTATTCTCAATCCCTAGGAGTGACACCACGAGTATAGTGCATGAGATATTTGGGTGCATGGAACCTATGAGTTAATTGAACGACATTTGAGAGGATTGGTGACAAAGGTGAACAAAGGTGTGTACATGGTCTAGGAAACTTGGGAGGAAATAAGATACCTAAGTATTTATGAGAAGCATTCCCTAAGATCTTTTTATAGGATATGAAAGCTCAGTGGAAGGATTGAGAACGAATGAAGAGGGATGTTAAGCTATGTCCTACTCGGAATTGACTACAGCATCTCGGTGGTTGGCTAACACATTAGGATGAGCCTCTCAGAATGGCGCAAGGTGAGAATTTCCTCTTTCTATCATAGGTTTTATAGGAGCAATGTATCCACCTATGGATATAAGGGACTACCATGGTAAAGAGATCCCGCTTCCTTCCATATCTAAGGAGTGTGAGATGGGCCATAGATGGGAAGGCAGCGATAAGCATTTTCCACCTTCATTATGGTTTCAAAAGTTGTATTCCACCCTATGAGGTTGTGTACACGCATGCATGGTACATTCACATTTGGAGACACGCCGCCAGATAGAGGAATTGGCAAGAGCTTAGTGGTTGATCTCTTTCAAACATTCAAATATTCAAAGTATCAAAACCCTTAGTGGATAAGGCATTGACAGGTTGTCAAGTTAGTTTACCATTGGGGATAGTGCTATGACGGAAGATAGGCTACTAGACCTTAATAGATGAACCTAAGCTTGGAGGAAGTGCCTTGAGGAAGTAGAGGAAATATAAGAGATACAGCTTTGAGCGTGTGTGTATAGAGAAAAGAAAAAGGAAAGATGGTTGTATATAATTGATGGGGAAGAATGTAGGAAAGCTTAAACATTGATCCATTCTATAGGGGATGCAGCAAGGTGTTATATAGTTCTGATGAATGACCCGCACGTGTTCCTATCATGAACCTTTGAATATAGAAGAAGGTTAACATCGGGTCAAGAGTAGAGCCGAAGGGAGGGCAATCTATTAGAGACTATTGGTTGGAGAAAGAAGTCTCTAAGATCATTGATCTTGTTACATGAGAGTTTCAGGATTTATTCCTACGCGGGTATCATGAACTAAAAGGTGTTCACTATTCCTTATGGGAAATGAGAGATTAAATTAGAAGGATGGTACGTGCACCTAGTCTGGGAAGAGACCATACTGAGATGAATCCTAACCTGTGGACTGAAGGTCAAGGAAGAAAATAGACAAGATTGATTAGCATCAGACATCATTGAAGCTAGTTGAAGAGTCAGAGTGGATAAGTCCAATGGTAATTAGCATCAAGAAGGATGGAAGGATTAAGGATAATTGTGTTGATTACAGCGGACTAAAATGCAGTTTTTATCATTCATCCCTTTCCCAACCCCATTTATCTAAAGAAATATTAGAGGGAGTGGCTAGGACATGCAAGGTCTACTCCTTTCACAGATGAATTCTCAGGCTATCACTAGGTCCAGAATTGTGAAGGTAGGACCAAAGGATAAGATGAACCTTCACCACTGAGTGGGGAATTTTTTCTTATACATGGTTATGCACTTTGGGTTGAATAATGTGCACTTATTGTGTTCTCATGCATTGTGGTACAAGCATTTCCAGGACTTCATCCATAAATTTCTTCAAGTCTATCTGGATGATTAGATAGTACATGGGCTAGTGAAGGACCATTGTGACAACTTTAAGGTTAATGTTTGAAAGGTTTCAGGAAGTTGAGGATATCCCTCAATATTAAGAAATGTGTCTTTGCTACACCCATTTGGAACATTATTGGGACACATCATATGTAAGGAAGGCCTACTAGTAGATCCCAGCTAAAAGTTTGCAGTAATTGTAATATTAATAAGGGAGCCTACTAGCCAAAGTGCAGTGCGTGGATTTCTTTGGGCATACGAGGCTACTATAGGAAGTTCATGAAGGGATATGCTCAAGATTCACCACACCTTTAGAAGAGCTTACTTAGACGATAAAAGTTTCCTTTCATTGGGGAGAGGCGCAACAAAAGAGCATTTGACACTTTAAAGGATAGGCTTGTCACCACGCACCATACTATACATTTTCCCTCTTGGGATAAGCCCTTCCATGTTCATGTTGATGCCTCAGAGGACTACCATTAGAGCAGTAATTACACAGCTTGGTGAAGGGGTTGTTGATCATCCTTTGTGCCTTACAAGTAGGAAGTTAACACTAGCGGAGTAGAATTATACTACAACTGAGCGCGAGGCATTTTCAATGATCTACGCACTTCACAAGTTTAGATAGTATCTGGTAGCAACACTCCATTATATTTTACACTGACTATATGGTATTGAAATACTTGGTGAATAAGCCCATTGTACAAGGGCACATATGTCGGTGGGTACTTGTTGTTTCCAAGAATTTCAAGTTCGTCAGTGGTTGTCAAATCCAAGGAAAAATTAATTTCGGGACATGATCATTTGTCAAGACTCGATTCAAGGGAGGATGTGTAAAGCATTGAGGATACCAATTCCAGATGCAGAAACTATTTAGGTTGCGGTGCATGCCCTCAGACTTAGAAGACATTGTAGTATTTCTCAAGGATAGGTGTAGCACTAGAAGGGATGAAGGACTTTGGATAAAAAGTCAATTAGTTATACGTTCCATGCCCTACAGGTTGATTATTTGGGGATCTTATACAAAGTTAGGACGTCATGAATTTTTACATCAGGTGTGTGTTAGAACATGAGTGCCTGGCCATAATAGAACAACCACATAGAGGTAGTTTGTGTGGACACTATGTAGGGGATGCCATTACACACGTAAGGTATTAATGGTTGGATTATGGTGGGAGACCCTATGTACAAGACTACAAGAGAATATTATAAGGCGTGTGACCATTGTCAGCACATTGGAACCCTAGGAAGGGCTATGAGATTAAATTTATTTGCGCCCAATATCCCAATCACTGGAGCCATTTGAAAAATGGGCTATAGACTTTGTAGGCCCTGTAGCATCATTTGCACGTACGACTAGGTCACTGTTATATAATAACTTACACGGATTACCTGACAAGGTGGGAAGAGGTAGCTTCGACTAAATATTTCATAGTAGCAATAGTAGCAAGGTTCTTGTGGGAGAACATTATCATGAGGTATGGATGCCCATTGAGTTTGACCAGTGATAGGGGTACGCATTTCTTTAATGAGACCATGTAAGGATTCTATTAGAAGATTTCATGGTGGCCCATCAAAAGACTACAGCCTTACCATCCACAAGAAAATGGAACCGTGAATGTTTTTAACAAAATACTTAGTCACACATTGACTAAGATCTGTGACGTTGGAAGACAAGATTGGGATGAAAAATTATCAGTCCATTGTATTGTGGGCATATAGGAAAACCTACAAGAGGGTTGAATAAGGCCACACCATTCCAATTGGTGTTTGACGTGTAGAGGCTGTCCTACCAATTGAATTCATGTTACCTTCTCTGCATATAATAGCATGCGTAAGAGGATTAGATCAATGAACAAGTGTTGGAGGAAAGAATTGACAAATTAATGCATTTGGATGAGATATGATCACTTATGCCAGGTGGAGCCTAACAACTGAAAAAGAAAAGCAAAAGGCATGGCATGATCGTCACATTAAGAAACAAGAAGTTTCAGGTTGGGAAGATGGTCTTACTATATGATTCAAAGTTTTTGTGCCATCTTAGGAAGTTAAAAGTCCATTAGTTGGACCCCTACATCAATCTCGTACATCCTTGATTTAGGTACGTTCTAGTTATAAGAACTGGATGGGATGAAGATTTCCTAAGACACTTTAATAGAATTAGTCTGAAGCCCTACTATAAATAAGTCTTCTTGGTGTTTCTCAATAAGGTAGTATTACCAGTTAGTTTAGGATTTCCCTTAATGCATTTCCCTTTCTTGTGTTTCCCTTTCTCATTATTTTTTTTGTATTCGTGCCTTGGGCACTGAGTAACCTCATTACTTATTTCCAGAGAGGTTGTGAATGCACAGAGGACCGCACATCATTTTAGTGTGGGTATAATAATGTGGAGGAAAGTACAAAGTGTGAAGAACCAGGAAGGATTACGTTAGAAAGCCTAGTTGAATAGCCCTGGGATAGGAAGTGCATGGAAGGAAAGGTGAAAAAGGATGGTAGTATCAGGGCAAGGCTACATTATGTATCTGCATATAAAAGAGGAAGAAGTGCAAAATCAACACGATGTAAGCGAGATAAAAAATATAGAAGAAGTGCCTTCGGCACAGGTTACGCGCGCACAAGATTCTCCTGCAATGTTGGATTGGTTGGGTGCCAAAAGGTTGGAGGAGTTTTCGTGCAGGTTGGGTGCATGAGTGAAAGTGCTAAAGATGGGATTTTTTTGAAAAATCTGCAGTAAATGAAAAAAGTCTGGTGGTAGGTTAAGTAGCATTTAATGCTCAAAAAGAGAAAAAACTATAAGTAAAGGGTTGAGGCACTTTCATTTTCACTTTATGAAATAGAGAAAGGAGTAAGTTTTATAAACTAGGGTTTCTAGATTCGATCGTGCGAAGAAATATCTATGAGATTGAAGTTTGAGCATCCATTTTTAGTTTGCAAACTAGAAGGAAGGGGTTACATAGGCGTTAAAAGAGTTTTGAGGAGTCGTTGTCTCATGGAAATTTAATCCCAGTTAGGATTCAACAAACTAGGGCACTGGTTGAAGAGATTTATATCACAGATTTGAGACCGGAGGTTGGAAGAAGTAGGACATAGTAATAAGAAGGGAGTAGAGTGATAAGAATACCTTGAAAATTGAACCCAAGAAAGGAAATGGCAAGGGCAAGGCCAAACAATAAGAACCTGACGTAAACACAAATGAAGAATGGTATGCAGAGATGCAATACCTAGATGGAGTGATGATGGGTAAGGAATGGGAATACCACCTAAGAAATGTTCCTGTAAGTGATTATAACCACTAAAAAAATACAATAGAGAAGGTGATGGCACTAGAATTAGTGTGCCCCATAAGTAAACAAACACCAGAGGGCTTTCCAATCTATGATGATGACGTTAAGGTAAAAATGGAGAAGGTAGGGTTGTTGTAACTCTATGAGTTTCCCTAGTTTGGAAAACTAGAGCACCTGTATCAATGTTTAATGTTTTGGGTACATGAATATTACTTCCACTTTGCAGGGTGCAAGATACATGCCACTCCCTAGGTTATCTCTCAGTTCATAGGCCTTATATGTGAAGCAAACAACTTTGAGGATGACTTGAGCGACAAGGAGGCAATTCAGGAGACCATAAAAAAATATGCCTACAAGAAGGGGTCAACATACTATGACATTTAAGACATCAAGGACCCCATGATGAAAATGGCTACACATCTAGTAACAAATCTGAATAGCCAAGAGAGATGGACCTAGGTCAATAAGCCTTGGTTGCATGTTTGCAGAAAAAATAAACAAGCCACTATATACAACTTGTCTATTTACATTGCGGAGAATATTTTTAGTTTTGTGAAGGAGGGGGATAGAATCCTCTTTGGAAATGTCCTCCTAACCATTGTATTTTTTGGAAATTAGAGTGCCTGATGCACCAGACAAGTTCGTATGGGAGTACCCCGCCGAGGATCCTTCGCCCATAAAGAGATTTGAGAAGTATGCCTATGACACAATGATGACACCCCATAAGGCGCAACTGGATAAATGGTTTACGTGCCTGAGGAACACATTCAAGGAAGAGTGGAGAATCCCTGAACAACTCCCAACAGCCACTGAAGAGGAAGCTAAATTCATTGTTTATCAACATTTCTACCTGGGAAGGTTTAGGCTGATAGATGAGTTATGGAGCCCTTGGTGCAAAATTCCTTTCACATTCACTACTCAATAATTCCAAGCGGAAGTAAACATATTTAAGGAATCAAATAAGCTGAAGCTGGAACTAGGTAGTCTAGACCGGGAGCATAGGGAGATGCAGAAAAGATTAAACTACCCTGGTGGCAAGTGCACATATGTAGAAAGGTACGTGTCACATGAGGTCTAGATGACAAGGCCGATAACACTACCCATTGTAGGAGGATCTGTGGTGCGTGTATACCTCTGTATAAGGCCAAAGTTTGAAAAGGGTGCATACCTATAGAACAAGGTCTCCATACCTTAGGATCCCATGGAGAGGAAGAATCCCATGCCCAAGAAGAGGGGAAGAGAATATGAAGAAGCACTAAGTGTGTAGACTACTCAGACAATGAGCATGCCAACAACAAGTGCCAAGCCAAGAACTTAAATGGGGAGGAAAAAGTCCCTTGTGAAGGAGAAGACACCAGAAGTGGAGGCACCTAGGAAACCACTCAAAAAAGAAGAGTCACCTAAGGAAGAAGAAGAGGCCAAATCCCCCATCAAGGAGACACCTCTTAGGAAAAAGTAGAGGGTGGAAGAGGAAGCTGACTCGGAGGAGACCAAAAACTTGAAGAATTACATGGGTAAAAGAGAAGGTGAGAGTGAAGACAATGATAGCAAGGAAGAAGAGACTACGAAGGACCAGGATCCACATGTGTTCAGCATGTATGACTTGGGAGAAGAGAGTAGGGAAGAGAAATAGTCCAGTTCATATTCACATGGTGTAAGGGTACACAGGATGAGGAAGGCACTAGAGACATGGAAAGGACTGAGGAGGTTAGTGGGGGAAAACAGGGAGCTATAAGATTCACAAAGGAGAAAATCACTGAGGTGGTGGAGAGAGAAGTAAAGAGAATGCTCGAGGCCCTGGTAGACCAAGAGTTGGAGTGCAACACTGACATAGTGTTGGAGGAAGGAGAGGAAAACAATCATAAGGAGTATGGAAGCATGGGAGGAGGTCCCACTCTAACAGTGAGTTTTCCCAAAGGTGTGTGCTCGAGCAGGAGAGACCTCAATATAGAAAAAATACAAGTAATGGGCTACATTAATGAATCGAGGAAGGTACTATGTGCGTGGTTCCAAAGCACGGTACCCACAGAAAGGATTTTAGCCATGGGTTCAATTGAGAAGGAGGGCACATACCCCAGAACAAAGAAGATGCTTTCTTTGGCATTTGAGTCCAACATTGATGAGCCAGAATTTAAAGTCTACCAAGGGGTGATCATCATAGTACTAGAGTCTAAGGAAGCCAATCCCTTGGTGAATTTCAAGGAACTCTCAGATGAGAAAGTTTTTAATGCACTCAACAAGGTCGCGGTTGAGACAGAGGATAGGCTCTTCATGCACAATGACATAATAAGAGTACTAGAGGAGAAACTAGGGATGAAAGAGGAGGAGTTGGTGGAGAAGACCTAGAGCTTGAACCAGGAAGTGCTAATCAGTGCACAAGTAAGGCACGAGTTAAAGGAAGAGAAGACAAAGGTGCGGGAAGTGTATAATAATATGGAATCTATCAAGGGTGCCATTTTTTAAAGAACCTAGACTTAGTGTCACCCGTACAAAAGTACTCATCCCTTCTAGAATGTATATAATATATAATGTGTATCCTCACTATGGAGAGATGACCTTTGGCCTTGGATTCTATAGAATAAGTGGATGTGTGCTTAAAGGAGGAGGATAGGTTGAAGGTGGTAGAGCTTGTTGTGGAGTATATCCAGGTGCTCACAGAAGTTAAATTCATTGCCCAATCTATCGAGGCCACATATGATACTTGCATAGATAGGGAGAAGGTAGCAACATCCTTGGATGCCACACTTGAATTAGAGCTAAAGGAATTCTAGGAGAATAACAAAGGAAATAGGGAAAAGAGTGACAAGGTTCTTGCCAAAGTGGAAAGAAAATTTGAGGTGATTGAAACTTTAAGGAGCTCAATCAAGGCCTAGCTGAAAGAACTATATCCTCAGATTACCAGGAGGATGGACATGTTCAAAGACATAGGAAAGGATATGGAGAATATCATGGAAAATTTGGGCACCCAGGGAATTGGCCTGATTTTTGACGAGGTGAGTGTACGTACCCAAAATTGTAAGGTACTGTACTGTGGAACGATGTAACAAGTGCCCCAATGATGATACAGGTCTCTTCGCAAGGTGTTCGGGATCCGGAAAAGCCCTCAGAGTATGCGTTAACATCTCGCATGCCCCGCTTAGCCCCCGGGCCCTTTATTTTCCCCTTTTTCCTTCTTTCCTTGCCCCTTTTTATCTTTATTGATGAAACCGCCGCCCTACAGGGTGGCGGTCTCGTGACCGCTGCCCTGATCAGGGCGGTGGTCCTGTAACCGCCGCCCTGCTCAGAGCAGCGGTCCTGTGCGCATTTTCCAGAATGTTCTTTGATGCGACTCGCATGAAATATCACGATTCACCAGCTTTTCCTTGCCGACTTGAGCATGCATTTATGTTTTTGGTCCCCTGGAATAGTGTTTTTCCTTTGTTTATTGTTTAGGAGTTCAATTTGGTTTTGGTTCTTGGGTGATTGAATTCCTATAAATGCATGGTTTGTGCACATGCAAATGGTTTGGAGTTTTTGGTCTGAAGCTTGGCTGGATTTTGAAGTTTGATCTTTTCTCTCATTCCCTCATTTTAGTGTTTTAGTTAGTTAGCTTGTTTAAGAAGCCATAGCTTGAATTCACTTGCATCTTTTGTTAAATTGCTCAGCTGTTGGTAAGCCACAGACCCATCTTGTGTAGGCAGTGCTCTTATCTCATCCAAATCTAGTTAGAAACTTGCCTTTGAATTTCTCTTTGCTGTAGATTTGCTTTCATCGTGTCTTGGAGTTCTTAGTTCAATTCATTATATGCCTGGTTAGCTTTATTCAGCTGTTGGTAAGCCACATATCCAACTTGTGCAAGAAGTGTCTTTATTTTATCCAATCCATTGGAACAGAGTAGCTTAGGAAGCCATTAAAGTTACAGGTTTTGCTCTTCGTATAGCATAGTTACAGGTTCTGGTTGCTTCATGTTGCATGACTCGCAGTAAAATCCCACTAGGAATCGCATAAGCCAAGCTCTGTACTCTTGCGCTATCCCTCTCCTACTCGCATTTTTGGTCTGCATTCTAAGTTGTCCTTGTTCCAAATTCTACTCCTATCGGTGCTAGCATTACATGCTTTTCTGGATCCATGTGAACACGAAAGAACGAGGAGACCATACTGAGGGGGCAAGATCACACACACTATCGGATTCGCCACTGTTCTGCGGAATCCAGGTTTAAATTTCAAAGTTCTAGTTGGAATCTTATCAAATAGAGTAGATAAATTGCTTCATTTCAGTAAAATCTATTCTCGATATTGCCAGGGAAGCTGTGAGGATCGATAGTTTCTGAGAAACTATGATTCAATCCTCACTTCTGAGGTAGGATCGAGAATCTTACAGATAGATTAGACGAGCTATTTTACTTATTTAGAATAATTCTACAAATCGCACAGGCAAATGACTACACTCGGTTATCTTGTCTGTTTTAAATTGTTATTCAATTATTATTTCTAGATACACTTAAAATAGTTTCCTTGCCTTAAAATTGTCAAAAGATTTCTTAGAAGAATAAAAAGTTATATATGTTAGATTTATTTCATGCAGTTAGATTTGCATTTTTTTCGTATGACAATCATGGGACCTCAAGAGCCCAGGGAATATATATTCGAGCCAATCGTGCCTCAACCAAACCTCATCACAGCAATAGTTGACATAGACCAAAATCTCAGAATACAAGTATTCCGAGCAACCACATATTTACAACTGATCAGTTCTCAGTTAAGAGGATTAAACATAGAGGACGACCACGCATATGCATTTTGGTCAAGTCAGCCAAACTACAGATTACCCTAGAAAATCATCCACATGACTATAGAAGGGTTTAAAAGAGAACAAACATTCGGGTGCGATCCTTTAGTTCCACAGCCAGACGCTGGAGACACACTCATGGATATAGATACCAACTTAAGAATCGAGGTTGCGAGAACGCCTATGAGGTATTGTGAGAAGATTGCACAATTGTTGGTTCTAAATATAGAAGCTAAGAAAGCGTACGATTACTGGATACTAGGAATTAGGACTTGATCTCATGTATGACCATAACAGGACCGCAACAACTAAGAGTCTATGGTTGTGACCCACAAATCCCAGAGCCCAACGAATCCATAAGTGAGTTAGATATAGACACTGGCCTACGCACACTAGTATTTTAGTCCACTCCACTTCCACCCATCATCATCAAACAATTGTCCTTACTCAATATAGCGGCTAACGAAGCTAGAGAGTTCTGGACTACGCCAGAAAATCGTCCATAAAAGTCAATTATATTCACCATCCACCATATGACCTTATCAGGAGACATACACGAAACTATCCCAAGTCATTTTCCACGTATTCCGCAACCCATAGATCGAATCACGCCAGAGCTCGATATTGATTGGAGCCTTTGAGCAGTCATCCTTGCTGATCGATCTATCACACCAGTCCAAGTTAGAAGGGCCTTCTTTGCCTTAGATTCACAAATTCCATTAGTGCGTGTCGAAGACATTAGACTCCCTAACTAGTTTGTCTGGATCCAACGCATATTCTACCCCCACCGGCTATCTCGGCATGACCTCGAGAGGTTGGGTACGCGGAAGAGTCACTTGTATATTCTCACGCTCGCCTGTCTCTTTTCCAGCGTACAAAATTGGTGAACCCGACGTGAAACAAACAAAATTGGTGAAGCTAACGTAAACTTCCTACTTTCTCTTTCGGAGTCATAATATCACGTTTCCTTTCACAAATCACCTTCGCTCCTTCCCATTATTCTGCGGGTATTCATATACCCCCCGAATATGTCAGGATTCGATGCATATGGCAGACCCCTCTTGGGTCTTGAGGCATACTACGCCCAACAGAATAGGCAATCATCACCCTCGCTCTTAGTATGGGGTGACAACTATTCAACTAATCAATTGTCAACACAAACCATAAGAATCAGATATAATTCATATTTTCAAACTGAGGAGTTAGATCAACCCCCTCAAACGCAACAAACAGAGCCTTCAAGTTCAAATAATATGACGTTTACCGGAGAATCTGGTTCGTCTCCTCGAATGCTACTTAGATCACAAATCAGTAGACAGTCAGACCCATACCTGGTCTTAGATGATGGACAGTCAACACGTTATCCTAGGAGTGAACAACATTCTCGAGGTATGTACCCACCTATAGGAGGTTTACAAATACAACCCGAGATCTCTTTTTAAGAAAATACCTCTATGCCACTACATATAGGAAATACTCTCAGAGAAACTTGGCAAGATAACAATCAGTTCATGACAGGCTATCACATGCCTATACAACACTAGGGTATACAACAAACACCACTCAGACAAACCACCGTGACTTCACCAAATGAATTCATTTCAATGTTAGTAGAAAGAGTGAGAGGGTTAGAACTTGCTCAAGCAAGTCAAAAATCTCCGTTCATTCAAACAGGGAGTTCCAATCCTCCATACCACTCTGGCCAAGTAGATCTCCTCACAAGGGTAGGCACATTAGGCATGCCGCCTCACTATCCACAACAAACGCCAACAAGGCCCACCATCTCTAACACTATTCCTCCTGGTCTAGTGTCAAACAATCCATTCCTTGACAACGCCCCATCGTACTTAAACATGTACTCTAAATCACCACAAGGAGATATGTTCTCCTCTCCCAGCATGTTTGCTCAAACGCAGGGACCTCCTTATGCCCCTGCCAATGCATACGCTGCACCGTATCAACAACCTTTCCCACCATCACTCCCTCAGCAACCACCATCAATGGTTGAAAGCTATGCGATAGGGACTTATTCAGAATATCTAAAGGAACCCTTAGATTTCACCATATGAAGCATCATGCTTCCAAGACCTCTTCCTGATTTACCAAAGTTCAAGGGTGAGGGAGATCCGAATGCACATATCAAAGTTTACGCTACAGCCATACGAGAATTACTCCCTTGGGATGGGGTTGTTGCTAAAATATTCCCTAAAACCTTGGAAGGTATTGCTCTCGACTGGTATTACAGGATACCTGAAGCCTCCATCCATTCATTTAAACAACTCATGTTAGAGTTCATTAAGGCCTTCGACATGAACAAACTGTTGAGAACAGGAATCAGGGAATTCCTGCATATCAAACAAGAACACAATGAATCTGTCACCCATTTCATCCAGAGGTGGCATACGGTTCTTTATTCTTCAGCAAGTGCTCCAAACATGGATCAGATGGAACTATGTGATTTATTCCTTCATTCTCTCAGCAAGGAGGTAAAGGAAGAAGTCCAGAAGTTCCCACTAAGAACTTACGATGAAGTACTTGAGAGCGCTCTTCAAATAGACCAAGCAACGATAGATAGTGGTCATAAGACATATGGAACAAATGGGAGGTTAATCACCTCCACTCAAAACACTACAACTATCACAAATGTCAATCAAGGACCCAAAATCCTTAACAAAAATCATGGGGTAACAACGGATGGGATAATCGACCAACCCAAGAGGGTAAATGTTGTTAATACTCCACCACAAACAAACAACCAACGAAACAACAACTTTACCCCAATGGTCAATACAGTGGATTTTAACCATCCACAACAACAACAACAACAACGGCGAAATCCCATACAAGGGCCAAGCCAAAACTCATTTGGTTATCAAAACCAAAGTCAAAACCAGAAACAACAATTCCAAAACTTTAATCCTAATAGGCAATAGTTTGATCGGAATTTTAGGCCACAATACACACCAAACCAACAAAACGGGGATTACAATCCCAATTCTTATTGTGGTTTCCACAAAATTCAGGGTCATGATACTAGAACATGTCATGACTACAATAAATTTATGCAACGCTTGCTAGAAGAAAAAAGATAGTTCTTCACAGACTTGTTTTTGGTAGATCCTGTCTCATCATCACCAAATACGCTCGCAGGAGCAGTTTCCCCTCAGAATGCTCCCCTTAAGATCTTTAACGATCCACTCCCAAATCATGATGGCAATAGGCTGAATCCAATCGGAGTAAACAAAGGTGCAATGATGGGAAACAATGATCATGAAGCCTCAACTTCATTAAATCCATCAGTTGCGCCACAGTTAGGAGCTCAACCGAGACCCAAGATAGTCATTTTGGTAGAATTAGACGCTGAACTACCTATCGACGCTATAACAAGAACACGAGAGTATTTCTCTCAACCGAGCCCAAGTCATCTGCTAGAGACAGATAAGAGTTAGAAAATATTTGAAAAATCCATCGGTGCCTATGATTTAATTAGTGACCTAACAAAGACCTTCTCACACATTTCATTTTTGGACTTACTAAAGAAATCTCCCCCTCACAGAGCTGCTCTTTTAGAAGCATTAGGTCTAGGCCATCTAATTAACATCACTCCACCTCCTGAAACACAAGTAAATCACGTAGATTTTGATATCCATCCTCTGGGGCAGCTGGACAAGGATGTCGAATTCATATTCAAAATAAGTAAAATGCCCACAGATACTGAGATCGCATGCTGAGGTGATCCAGCCTTACACTTGCAACTATGGGTTTATAATAACTATGTAAAATGGGAAATGGTTGATGATGGGGCCGCAGTTAACATAGTCCCTTTCTCTTTCCTCCAAAAACTTAGATATGGGGAAACAAATTGTTCCACTACTCAAAATACATTGAGAGGCTATGATAGCCTTAAAGCCACTTCGATAGGAACTATTATACTGCCGGTCACCTTAGGGCCCAAAACTATTTTGACTGAGTTTTATATTATAGACCGGGAAACTAACTATAATATGATCCTCGGCCGACCTTAAATACATCGCATGAAGGCAACCCCTTCCACGCTATTTCAAGAAGTAAGATTCCTACATCTAGGAAAGGTATTTGTAGCCAAAGGCGATCCAAAACCTTTCGATTTGCACCTAGCTGATTTAAAGAAAAGACCAGGGGTGCACTAAGAATTTGAACTTCCAACAAACCAACTTAATAAACCCTCTAACCCAAAACCAGAGGAAAAGTTGGTACCTACGAGGGATCTTGAAACTACCAGCATAGCCAAAACAATTCCAACCCCTAAAGATAAAACTAAAGAAACAGTATCATTAGGGACTACTGCGAAAATCGTTGAGTTGATAGAAAAAGATTCACCAATGTTCTTACCATTCGATTCAGTAGGCATAGGATTTCCCCTAGGTGTTGGTTCCTTGCCAGCAGAAGATCTCTGTATGGTAGAAGTAGAATGTGCAAACGCAGCAGATGCCCCAACATCTGTACTTCCGGCTAAGTATTGGACTCTCCATTTCGATGGAGCTAAATGTCGTTATGGAGCGGGGGCAGGTATAATTCTTACTTTTCCTGAGGAGAAAGTCCTCCCATTCGCTTTTAAATTAAACTTTGAATGTACAAACAATGGCGCTGAGTACGAAACCCTCCTCCTTGGCCTTACCTTAGCCAAAAGAATTGGTATTGATAACATCAGAGTCCTGGGAGACTCACAATTAGTGACAAACCAAGTTTCTGAAGTATATGAAACTAAAGCCGAACATTTACAACTCTACAAAAACGCTATGTTAGATTTAAGCAAGACGTTTAACTTCATATCCATTGAAGCAATCCCCCGAGAGAAAAATCTTCTCGCCGATTCAATAACAACCTCAGCATCACGTTTTACTCCAAGAAATGAACTAGAAGATACTCACTTCACAGTATCTATTTGTGATGAACCATTGATAAAAATAATGACAAATCCTCTTTCAAGCAGAAGTGAATCTACCGTCTTTGACCATATTGATAGTGATTCGGCTACTTTGCAATACTTAAATGCCTATGTGGCACTACATCTCTCCTATCACATGCTAGATTTATCCTTGATTCCACATTCGTCTTCCTACTTCAGAAATCCCGTAATGGATCTTCCCTCACTAATGGAACCTAGCATATACGCAGTATAAAATGGGGATGATTTAGGTTTACCTCCAGCACCACCTGAGTTCGAAGAGGGTAACGCCTCTTTGATCGAAGAAACAATTGATGTCAACATCGGAACGGAAGATGGGCTGAGAATTTTAAAATTAGGATCTTCGTTAACACCAGAAGAAGTGGAAATACATACGAGGATCCTCAAAGAACATCATAAGGTGTTTGCATTTAATTATAAGGAAATGACAGCAGTTACACCCCACATTGCGGTGCACAACCTCATCACTAAATCAGATGCAAAGCTAGTTAAACAAAAATCAAGACCCGTGAAGCCCAAAGTAGCTCTCATGGTAAAAGAGGAGGTAATAAAACTCCTTCAGGTAGGATTCATCAAATCAGTTGACTACTCCCAATGGGTATCTAACATCGTTCCTGTTCTCAAGAAGAATGGAAAGATACGCATCTGCATAGATTTTCGAGATATCAACAAAGCATGTCCTAAGAACGATTTCCCATTACCATCCATAGACGTTATCGTTGATGCAATGGACAGTTTTGAACTTTTTTCTCTCATGGATGGATTCTCGGGATACAATCAAATCAGAATATCCGAGCAAGATCAAGCTAAAACCACGTTTATAACTCCTTGGGGAACCTATTGCTACGCTGCTATGCAATTCGGTCTCAAGAACGCCGGTGCTACGTACCAGCGGGCCATGACATACATATTTCACGATCTAATTCATAAAATCATGGAATCTTACGTAGATGACTTATTGGCTAAAGCCAAGAAGCGTTGTGACCATCCCGAAGTACTCCGCGTCATTCTTTCATGTCTAATAGAATACGGAGTCACGCTAAATCCAGAGAAATGTGTCTTTGGTGTAACAGGAGGAAAGCTCTTAGGTTACATCATATCGTCACGAGGGATTGATTTTGATCCAACCAAAATTTGGGCTGTCCTCAAAATGGTTCCACCTTCGAGTGAATCCGGAATCAGATCATTTCTCAGAAAGATGGGTGCAATCTGGAGATTCATCCCGGACCTAAGCTTCGCCATTCATCCGATCAACAATTTACTCAAGAAGGATTATAGCATTGATTGGACTGAAGATTGCAATGAAGCTTTTGATGCAGTTAAGCGTTTTCTGTTATCACCACCTACGCTAATGCCACCTAAGCTAGATCACTCGTTAATCCTATATTCACGAGCTACTAATGTCTCACTGGCCTGTATGTTGGCCCAAGAAGACGATAATAAGAGAGAACGTGTGATTTATTTCATTAGCTGAACACTGCTCGACTATAAAACACGCTATACACAGGAAGAACGAGAATGCCTTGCCATAGTCTTTGCTACTAAACGCCTAAGACATTATTTGCTGAATCAAGAAACGAAGGTCATGGTAAAAACGGACCATTTACGAACTTTTCTCACACAAGGGTCCTTATCTAAAAAGGCTGGACGTTTTATAACCTTAATGGGAGAGTTCGAATTAACATTTGTAAATCAGAAGTCGGTTAAAGGACAAATCATCGCGGATTGGTTAGCTGACAACCCATTCGACGGAGGCGATCTAGTAGATTTAGACTTTCCAGATGAATGCGTATGCTACATCGAAACACGACCCACTATCTCTGAGTGTCCTTGGTACACTGACATCGTTAATTATATCATGGACCATACGTACCCGGAGGCAGTTACACCACAACAAAGAAGGAGGTTGCGCATAATCGTAGCCAAATATGTCATTATAGAGTAGGTGCTCTATCAAAAAGCATTCGATGGAATGCTCTTAAGGTGTGTTGACACAGAAGAGTCCAAGAGGATTCTCCATGAATCCCACAGTGGTATATGTGGAGGCCACTTCGGTGGCCATGCCACCACTCAAAAAATACATCGAATGGGCTATTTCTGGCCCACTCTAGAACATGATGCAATAGAGTTTGTGCACAGGTGTCATAAGTGCCAAGAATTCTCCCACGAGATCCACATGCCAGCACAAGCTCTGCAACCAATCACTACTCCATGGCCCTTTTCTACATGGGGTCTAGAATTAATAGGGAAATTCTCTCCCTCATCCACAGATGGCCATAATTTTATAATCACGGCCACTGAATATTTTACCAAATGGGTGGAGGCCATGCCTCTTACTACTGTACCTGGTTCTGTGATCGCCAAGTTCATTTTGAACCAAATTATTTGCAGGTATGGTATCCCGCAAATCATTATCTCCAATAATGGAACTTCTTTTAAAAATGAAGAAGTTCGCGAACTATGCAGTAGATTTAAAATAAGCCATCATACGGCTTCCTTGTATTATCCCCAAGCCAACGGACAGGCTGAAGCAACAAAAAAAACACTGAAAGCCATTCTCCTTAAAACGGTGAAAGAAAACAAACAAGATTGGCATTTGAAGTTATATCCGGCCTTGTGGGCCCACCGAACCTCAATAAGAACACCAACGGGAGCAACTCCTTTCTCGCTAGTATTTGGGGAAGAAGCAGTTCTCCCGCTTGAGGTCGAAATACCCAGTCTCCGCATTTCACTACAAGGGATTCTAGATGAGGACGCTTATAGAGAAGCACGTCTTTCCCAACTAGAAAGCCTAGATGAAACTAGGTTAGATGCTGAGAAACGACATAGAGCTTATGCTGACCAAATGTGCCGGTAGTATAACAAGAAGGTTTATGAACGCGATATATATGAAGGTGATCTAGTTCTAAGACTAGATAGCTGGATCGATAAGAAGACCGGCGAAGGAAGGAAATTCCGGCCCAAATGGTTGGGCCCATACCGAGTCATGAAGGACTACGGAAATTGTGCTTACCTCTTATGTACGTTAGAAGGTGAGGAGTTTGGCAAAACAGTCAATTCCCTGCACCTCAAACGTTTCTACGCATAAGCAGCTAACGCTACCTATATAACTATCTACATTGCATTTTCATATAGATTAGGATCATTTTGTCCACTTGTTCTTACGTAAATTGTGATCAAGGAATCTATTCTCAAAGCAATTCATTACAGACTCATGATGTTTCTGGCATAATGTTCTTTAATCATACCTCTCCATCTTCTTGTATCATCAAATCATCTTGGAACTTTTATCAAATAAATCAAATATGACAAAGCCCTAACGGTAACCATACCAAGATCTACAAGTTTGTTCTCACTTTGATTTCTTCTTAGGATAGGCGTCTTGCCTAAGGTCTGTTCTAGAAGCTTCATGGTGTCACATCTATCCCATATATACATCTCTTTGGAAATAAGCATACGCTGACATTTTACTCAAAAAGACAAATCAAAAAAATTGATTAAACAAAAAAATTTATTTTTACACATTTCCTTGCCCCACCAACCTTCGGTGATGAGCTTGCATCTCTTACTAGTGACGTAGGGTTAGGAAAGGATGGAAATTCCCTTACTCGCCTATGCCTTGCCCACGGTGATAAACCCACGCTTCTTACTGGTAGCATGGGGCAAAGTGTAGGGGGTCCTCTTGACAAAGCAAACGTTAAAAGGTCATAAACAAACTATTCAAACTTTGAGTCAAAAACAAATGAATTAGATGTTCAAAACTCCAAAAGAGTTAAAAATCCTAAAAATCTAGATTTCGTCTACTATGTGGCCATCTATGGATCTAAGTCTAGATAAACCGCAAAGCAAGTTGCATCCAAAACTATGAAGTCATTTAGGTAGGGTAGGCTTGTAGCTTCCAATCTGGTTCCGCCAAAGCTTTGTCTATCTTTCATCACTATCATTTTACCATATTTCATAATTTGCGCCCTTCTTGGCTCTTGGTGATAAGCCCTCGCATCTTACTAGTTGTGTGGAGTTAGGAGTGGGGCAAGTTAATCTATTCATCATACTGGCTATTTTCATCACTTTGCCAAAACAAACATGAGGTATCCAAATTGCTCACAGAAGCTAAGATTTAAGATCACAATATATCTACAATATCATGTATCAGCATCATGAAACAGAAAAAGAAAGCAAACATTTGCATCATCTGTTTTCCATTGCATACATTCTAGAAAGCATATAAAACATACATCGTAGTATACATGAGGAAACTGGAAACAGAAAGGGAAAGCATGAGTGACAAGCTTTTGATCCAAAAACGAATGCATATATATATATATATATATATATATAAATAATCAATGTTTATATACAATGCCATCATGCACTAGGCATGGTCAAAATGCTCAAAGAGCCTGTAATATACAAAAGAATCTATAATAAAAAGTACATAGGAGCCAAGTGGTCTTTCAACCCCTACGCGACCCCTCCGAGGGTGCGTGCCCCTGCCTAGTGCTCCGGCTATGCTGGCGCTCTGAATGAACGGAGGGCTCTGGGTCCCGAGGAGCAGCTGTGGTCTCACCACGAGAATGGATCCTCATAAGATGCTCAGCCATCCTAAAGCCTGCCAACTCTGTACGAAGAGTCGAAACCATCCTGGCCACATGCCAAACGGGAACAAAGACATCGGTATGCCTGCCAGCTGCTGAGGGCTCCCCGACATCTACAGATAGCTCCGCATGGGTCCTATCCATGGGGATCATCAGGGAATCAGTGCATACCCTACAGATTAGATCCTGCCACTCATTGACAGTCTCTACAAACAAAGGAGAAAAACGAATTAGAAACCAAGCAAGAGGATGAAATATACAAGGTACAAACATAAGGAGAGATAACAAATCCTAAATTAAAAAAACATTGAAGGGAAGAAAGGATAACTTACTCGGATCACTGGGCCTCCAAGATGGATCACTGGGGCCAACACCCACCGCGGATGCCACTGCCGACTGAGGGGCTGCTCCTGTAGCAGGGGCAACATGTCACCCCACAACCGACTCGTCCTCTCCACCATGGCCCTGAGAGAGTGGCTCCTCTGAGACTAGAGTGTCTCTCTTTGCACTCTGCTCGGCCCTCTCTTCCTGCAAAATATCCTAAGTGTCATACCACTCAGGATCGCTATCATCAGTCTGCTCCCCCGACCCTCCCTCTGTAAGCTCCTCAAAATCGGAATCAATGTCTATAGGGTCATCGCTGCTGTGAGCAGGACCCGTAACAATCTAAAGCAAAGGTGCCTGAGGCGCACCGACTCTCCCTCTTGCCCGAACTACCCTCCTGGCTACAATGGGAGTGCCAGGAGTGACCACTGTCCAACCTCGGCCTCTAGGCCCCCCTCTAGCCTCGCGAACTAATCTGTAAGCTAGTGCCACTAGGGGAAGCATGCCCGCATATGGAAGGCCGAACTGCTAAGGAACTCTGCCAAAAGGATGTACCTCCACCCGTCCCACGTGGTTGATAAGCTACCCTGTGGTGGAGCAGGAGATCAATGTAAGGGTCTCCTCGCCCCATATACCGGCCATAAGCCGGTACGGTGTCGCATCCATATCTGCTGTGCTAAGGGAGGCAACTAGCTGGTGAGGTGCTCTAAGCACTGACATATCTGACCATTTGGCTGCCCTCACAGCCCCTGGATCTGCCACCTCTACACCTCTACCATAAGGAATAAAATGCTCATACACCCAACTCATGACTAGAGTTGGGTGGCTCAATGATTGTCCCTGCAAATGGACCACCCTATATAAATCGTGGTAGGTGGTCCCCAGAATGTCTGCACCCCAGGTGTATATCTGGCCATGCCCCTCTATCTGTGCAATGATGGGGGCCCAGCAGTATAACAAAGTATCCCCTCCCTTGTCCCCGATAAATCTCGAGGCAAGGATCCCCATAATGGCCTGTCGAAATATGGGGATGGGCAAAGAAGTGATGGATCAAACTCTCACTCCCTTCTTCGACCCCATGGAGATAGCTGCATTTGCCATATAACCTGCCCACTGTGTAATCTGTGCCCGTGAGCCTGCTGTCTCTAAGGTGAGTCTCCTCCCGATGATTGGGACCCCTAAAATACAATAGACATCCTCCAACGTGATAGTCCACTCACCGCGGACCCCTGGCAATTGGAAAGTGTTTTGATCTGCGTCCCAATATGAAAATAAGTCACAAAGGATGTGACTAGATGGTGTGACATGGGGCACGCGTGATATACACAGTATGCTGGCCCTCTGTAGTGTGTCCTCCTCATCCTGAGAAAGGGCATCCAATATCCCGGAGATCCAATCACACACTCTCTCTCGGCTCCATCTGATATACTCCGCTCTCGCCTGCATACACCCAAAAACACACAAAATAGAGCAAGTTAATATCTGAACAATACCAAGAAGGTCATAAAAACATATCGAAGTGCAAGAAAATACAAGTGCAATCTCAAAAATCAAGTTCTTTTGCATTCTGGTCAGAACCACCACCCTGAGCAGGGAGGCGGTTTTGTAACCGCCGCCTTAAGGGCAGCGGTCATGTAACCGGCTCCCTGAACAGGGCAGCGGTCATGTAACTGCCTCCCTGGTCAGGGTGGCGGTCGCGGTCCGAAAACCCACGTGGGTTGCTAACCCCAAAAATCCCAAAATGAGGAAAAATAGACCATTTAAACTAAAAATGGATCCTACCCAACAGGCGCCCCCCCTAGGTGGACCTTTTGAACCTAACATTTTCAAAAATAACCCCCCCATTATGACGAATTTAACATTTCAAATTTAAAGGGGGAAAAACACAAAATTGAAGAAAACCAACCTGTGATCTAGCGTGGCAGTGTTCCGCACGTGGAGGCATGATCACAATCTCGCTACGAATTTTTCGACTCTACTCACTTGAGAAACCGTCACCGTGGGTCCCAGAGCTCAAAATCAATCAAATCAACTCGCGTAAATGAATAGGAAAATGGGCCCACTTTCATATATATATCGTTTTGTTTCGTTTTAAAATGACTTTTTCACAGGTTTGGAGCGCTGATGGAGGTAAGTTTCTATCCCCGCACGAATGGTACGTTCTCATTCCCTATTATTTTAGCATTTATTTTCCAAGTTATTGCATCTATCTACACTTGAGTTCTCTTTTCATTTTGCAGGTAGCGGGAATTTTGGATGGCGTCATCTCAACATATGGACAAGTAAGGTATAGTTTCTAACTCCCCATTTCGGGACTGCCATACTCAGACCCACCGTTTTATCCCTCTTCACGGCTAAAACACTTCTCCGAGGGGGTAATATGTACGTACCCAAAATTGTAAGGTACGGTACTGCGGAAAGATGTAACAAGTGCCCCAATGATGATACAGGTCTCTTCGCAAGGTGTTCGGGATCCGGAAAATCCCTCGGAGTATGCGTTAACATCCCACATGCCCCGCTTAGCCCCCGTGCCCTTTGTTTTCCCCTTTTTCCTTCTTTCCTTGCCCCTTTTTATCTTCAGTGACGAAACCGCCGCCCTATAGGGCGGCGGTCTTGTGACTGCAGCCTTAATCAGGGCGGCGGTCCTGTAACTACCTCCTACTCAGAGCAGTGGTCCTGTGTGTGTTTTCCAAAACGTTCTTTGATGCGACTCGCATGAAATATCACGATTCACCAGCTTTTCCTTGCCGACTTGAGCATGCATTTATGTTTTTGGTCCCCTGGAATAGTGTTTTTCCTTTGTTTATTGTTTAGGAGATCAATTTGGTTTTGGTTCTTGGGTGATTGAATTCCTATAAATGCAAGGTTTGTACACATGCAAATGGTCTGGAGTTTTTGGTCTGAAGCTTGGCTGGATTTTGAAGTTTGATCTTTGCTCTCATTCCCTAATTTTAGTGTTTTAGTTAGTTAGCTTGTTTAAGAAGCCATAGCTTGAATTCACTTGCATCTTTTGTTAAATTGCTCAGCTGTTGGTAAGCCACAGACCCATCTTGTGCAGGCAGTGTTGTTATCTCATCCAAATCCAGTTAGAAACTTGCCTCTGAATTTCTCTTTGCTGTAGATTTGATTTCATCGTGTCTTGGAGTTCTTAGTTCAATTCATTATATGCATGGTTAGCTTTATTCAGCTGTTGGTAAGCCACATATCCAACTTGTGCAAGCAGTGTCTTTATTTTATCCAATCCATTGGAACAGAGTAGCTTAGGAAGCCATTAAAGTTGTAGGTTTTGCTCTTCGTATAGGATAGTTACAGGTTCTGGTCACTTCATGTTGCATGACTCACAGTAAAATCCCACTAGGAATCGCGTAAGCCAAGCTCTGTACTCTTGCACTATCCCTCTCCTACTCGCATTTTCAGTCTACATTCTAAGTTGTGCTTGTTCTAAATTCTACTCCTATCAGTGCTAGCATTACACGCTTTTCTGGATCCACGTGAACATGAAAGAACGAGGAGACCATACTAAGGGGACGAGATCACACACACTATCGGATTCGCCACTATTCTACGGAATCCAGGTTTAAATTTCAAAGTTCTAGTTGGAATCTTATCAAATAGAGTAGATAAATTGCTTCATTTTAGTAAAATCTATTCTCGATATTTCCAGGGAGGCTGTGAGGATTGATAGTTTTTGAGAAACTATGATTCACTCCTCACTTCTGAGGTAGGATCGAGAATTTTTCAGATAGATTAGACGAGCTATTTTACTTATTTAGAATAATTCTACAAATCGCACAAGAAAATAACTACACTCAGTTATCTTGTCTATTTTAAATTGTTATTCAATTATTATTTCTAGATACGCTTAAAATAGTTTGCTTGCCTTAAAATTGTCAAAAGATTTCTTAGAAGAATAAAAAGTTATATATGTTAGATTTATTTCATGCAGTTAGATTTGCATTTTGTTTCGTATGACAATCACGGGACCTCAGGAGCCCAGGGAATATATATTCGAGCCAATTGTGCCTCAACCAAACCTCGTCATAGCAATAGTTGACATAGACCAAAATCTCAGAATACAAGTATTCCGAGCAACCACAGATTTACAACTGATCAGTTTTCAGTTAAGAGGATTAAACATAGAGGACGACCAAGCATATGCATTTTGGTCAAGTCAGCCAAACTATAGATTACCCTAGAAAATCATCCACATGACTGTAGAAGGGTTTGAAAGAGAACAAACATTCGGGTGTGATCCTTTAGTTCCACAACCAGACGCTGGAGACACACTCGTGGATATAGATACCAGCTTAAGAATCCAGGTTGTGAGAACACCTGTGAGGTATTCTGAGAAGATTGCACAATTGTTGGTTCTAAATATAGAAGCTGAGAAAGCGTACGATTACTGGATACTAGGGATTAGGACTTGATCTCACGTATGACCATAACATGACTGCAACAACTAAGATTCTATGGTTGTGACCCACAAATCCCACAGCCCAACGAATCCATAAGGGAGTTAGATATAGACATTGGCCTACGCACACTACTATTTCAGTCCACTCCACTTCCACCCATCATCATCGAACAATTGTCCTTACTTAATATAGTGGCTAACGAAGCTAGAGAGTTCTGGACTAGGCCAGAAAATCATCCATAAAAGTCAATTATATTCACCATCCACCATATGACCTTATCAGGAGACATACACGAAACTATCCCAGGTCATTTTCCACGTATTCTGCAACCCATAGATCGAATCACGCCAGAGCTCGATATTGATTGGAGCCTTCGAGCAGTCATCCTTGCTGATCGATCTATCACACCAGTCCAAGTTAGAAGGGCCTTATTTGCCTTAGATTCAAAAATTCCATTAGTGCGTGTCAAAGACATTAGACTCCCTAACTAGTTTGTCTGGATCCAACGCATATTCTACCCCCACCAACTGTCTTGGCACTACCTCAAGAGGTCGGGTACGCGGAAGAGTCACTTGTATATTCTCACGCTCACCTGTCACTTTTCCGGCGTACAGTGAGCATCCTAGTCAGTGACCTTTTTCAGAAGGGACAGAGCGAGGTTAACATTTGGAACAAGCTGGAGGAAAATTTACAGAGGCATTTTCCCAGCTTACTAAATTGATTCCCCCCCATTCTTCATTCTTCCCCTATTCTTTATTTCCTTTATTCATTTACAAAATGTAAGAATACACCTTGGTTCTTTAAGGAAGCCTACATTCTTAGCTAAGTAGATTGTTTCCGCAGACGGAGAACAGGGGTACTGTGGGGTGATGTTGGACACCTGGAATATTGGCTGAGTATGAAGGAGCATAGGTGCACAAGATCCCAGTTACGGAATTGTGCGCAAGGAAAAAATCATGCAAGAGAATGGTATAAGGAAGCATGTAGCATGCACAACGTGTGAAAGGATCAAGACTTAGTCATTTTGGATGTCCAGAGTAGAACACATGAAAATAATCACTCGGTTACACATGGATAAGATGCCAGCATGGTGAAAGGCTAGCCCAAGATGGAGCATTATTGTAATGGAATCATCTAGAAGAACATCATGGAATAAGGTGGAGAGCTCGGGCCTAGAGAAGCAAGCTCACATAGAGGACTACATTCGGACACTTGGCACCAGATTTGAGGGCATTGGAGGATGGCTTGGTAGTCTTGGAAAGCTATAAATACAAGCACCTACAGAGACATATAGAGATATAGATACATAGACATATAGACATAGAGGGATATGCATATGGAGGTATACATACAAGTATCCATATAGACACCAAGAGAGTGAGTGGAGCTCTACAAAAATGTTGTGAGGACTCTATCAGTGAATAATTATATTTGGGAGAGAATGCACTAGGCCTAGGGGTTATAAATTTTCTTCTGGGTTGCTTAGCTACATTAAGTCCAGTGTAATGCATGACTACAGTCTACTTCTTTGCAACCCTCTATAATGGTTCCATGGATGTGATAAGGTTACCTGTCATAATATATACATAAATATCAATGATTCTAATGCATGTTTCTCTCTTATGATTTTTCTTTCCTTTCATGCTAAGTATGAATGCTTGTATGTTTCTTTCTATCACAATACGTGTTATGGATTCTGTTAAACACTTAGTTTGAAGTGATAACAAGGATCTAGAGGCTGTTCTGAGCCCTATGGTTCTTGTATGTCTTAAACTTCCCTTTTGAAATCTCTTACACTAATCATAGATGATGTTTCCAAGTAAACTAACATAAAAGAGAGACTCGGTACCCACGTGTGCCTCGGGTGAGTGTTCAACATTTGCTAGGTGATAGGCTGGTGCACATGGGGTTCCTTTCTTTTGTGATAGGATTAAAAATGGATACACTTTCTAATTGTTCCTAACTGATGATTTTGTTATAGGAGATTATTCTTTTTCTTCTCTAGTAGGTGAATCCTTCCTTTATGATGACTCTTCTTTGTTAGGGGGGCTTTTCTTTCTCTATTACCTCTTCCTCAAGTGTCCTCTCTTTTTCTTCTACAAGGGACTTATTTCTCCATGTATAGGTGCTCATCTTTGCACTTGAATCCTGTGCATCTATAGATTGTGTTGTCTGCATACTTCCCTTTTTCTCAAGGGCCTCCTCTCTCTCCCTCTTCCTCGGTGAAACATTCTTCCTTAAGGTTGGGCCTTCTAGGATAGAGACATCACTATCCATGTAGACTCCCTTCTCATACTTCAGCCTTATGCATAATTATACCCTTTTTTTTTTCCTCCAGTAATAAGAAAGGTTACTGGCTTCACCATACGCATGTCATGGGAGACAGACTTCTTCACATAGGCATGATTATTTGGATATATCAAAGTTCTACGCAACTTGCGGTAATATTGGTCTATTGTGTTGAGGTCAAACCTTAACTTATTTTCTTCCTTGAATCTATCAACCCCGTCCTAGAAGTATTGTGCTATGAAGGAGAATGGTAACTTTCCTTAGGAACCCTTGGTGCCATCTGCTAGAGTAAACCTGCCAATACCAAAATATTGTTACACAGTGAATTCAGCCTCACTCTGTAGGAAAACATTTAACTTCTCAAGTGTTTTCCATTCTACACCAAATGTATCCCACATCCACTCATACCATTTTTCTAGGCATGCCTCATGGTTGGCCATTATTGTGTCACAAGTATACTTCTCGAGTCTTATGGAAGGGGAGGGGTTATTGTCTCGGTATTCCCATACAAATTTTTCTGGCCTATCAGCCACTTCAATCTCTAAAAATACGATGGTAACACAGACATTACAAAACATGATATTTTCTCCATCATGTGCGCACTGATGGTTTCCTATGATATGAATGCTGAGAGGTTATAGATGGTCCCCTTTGAGATCTTATGGTAAATGTTCAACCAAGCCTTGTTGATATGCACCCATCTCTCTTTTCCATTTAGTTTTGTGACCAAGCACATGGCCATCCTCATTAGAGGGTTAGAAATCATAGAGATGTCAAAATACCATGATTATTTCTTGTAATCATAGGCTTCAATAGTCTTCTTGATGGTATCCTTGTCATCTAGGTCATCATCAAATAAATCTCCCTTGTAGGTAAGACCAGTAAACTTAGAAATCAATTGGGGATTTATCCAAATTCATCATCCTCTGAAATAGAAACGGTCCTCATGCACATGTGACATCAACCACTGGTACAACTACTCTGGCTTTCCAAAATAGGGAAAATCATAGAGTTGCAATAACCTGGATGTCTCCATCTTCACCTTTTCTTCATCATCATAGATCGACATTCCATATAGTGTCCTTTTATTTGTAGGTTGAACCAGTTCTATTATCATCACATTCTCCATGGTGCTTGTTTGATGGTTATAGTCACTTATGGAAATTTTATTACGTGAGATACCCATTCCTTCCCTAGCAATATGCCATCTATGTATTGTATCTCCACGTACCATTACTCATTAAAGCTGGTTGAAAAGACTTGTTTCCCTTTTCCCTTGACTTTCATTGGTGAAACGGTGGTAACTTTCCTTGGTGCCATTTTTCTTTTCATGTTACTCAAACTCCTTTCTCCTAATCTTGGCTCTTCTTATTTTTGTGGCTCTATTCTTACGCAAAATATCCCTCAAATCATGTGCCCTAGTTGTGGATCCCTAACCTAGAAAAAACCTTCCTTCCACAAGAAGGCGTATTCACTTTTGGATTTTAGAAACTCCTACAACCCTCTCCCTTGTGCCCGTGTACTATTTTTCCACCCTGGTTCCCTAATCAACCTAGTTATGCCCTTAGATCTTCAAGGATTCCCAAGTTCGTAAGAGAATTTCGATATCACAAATGCAAGGTAACAGTAATGTATACCAACCTTTTAATTATAACTTTTGATTTTTTCTGTAATAAATGCAATAACACCTACCATCTTACCTTTTCAATAAATGTGGATTTTCCTCTTAAACCAACCATAAACACTTTTACTCCCGCTCCTAATCCTGCACAAAAACTCCTACAACCTTTTGGAGAGTAAAAATACTTACTAATGGAAGATCCTTTTATGTGAGCTTACATCACCGAAGGCACTTCTTCTATCCTTACCCTAATTTTTGACATCACCTACCTCATGTTGTTCCTGTGCTTTTCATACTTGTACATGGTCTTCTAAACTATTTACACCAAACTCCTTATGTCCACCTTTCTTATGCGCTCTCTTCCAAACTACGTGATTTTTATTATTCAATCCAAGCCATCAAAACATAGCTTCTACTAACAGCTTCCATTACTTTTCACATTACTCCACCCCACACAAAAACAGATGTGCAATCCTCTGTGCATTGAATTTTTTTGAAAATAATAAGTGGTTATCTAGTGCACAATGCACACACAACAACAAAAAGAGAGGGGATAAACATCATGAAGGGGAAACAAAAAGAAAGGAAATGCATTAAGGGAAATCCTAGACTAAATGGCAATACTTCCTTATTTATGCATAAAAGGAAGACTAATTTATAGTAGGTATTAAGCCTACTCCCATTGAAATGGCCTTGTAACCTCGTCCCATCTAGTGCTTATAACTGACATGCACCTAAGTCAAGGATGTTTGAGATTATATATGGTCCTAAATAATGGACTTTTAGCTTCCTAAAATGGTGTAAAAATTTGGATTCATAAAGCGAGACCATCTTCCTAACATTGAATTATATGTTTTTAATATGGTAATCATGCTATGATTTTTCTCAATATTTTTTAGTCTTCTAACTCCACCTAAAAAGTTATCTCATTTCATACAACTACATTGAATTCTGCATGCACTCCTAAATTTATTTCTCATCAGATAATTCCCCTACGCATGCAATACACAGGGATGGTAGCATAAATTATACTAGTAAAACAACTTCTGAGCCAAACACCAATTGGAATGGTGTGGCCTTGTTAGATCTATTAAAGGTAGTCCTAAATGCCCATAGTACAACTGAGACTTTGTCATCCCAATCCTTTCTTCCCAAATCATAAATTTTTGTCAGTGTGTGACTCTAAATTTTGTTAAATGCTTCAATAGTTCTATTAGCTTGGGGGTGATATGGGGTGGTCTTGTGATGGGATATCATGAATTCTACCAACATGGTTCTCACTATCTCATTCAAGAAATGGGTACCCCTATCACTCATTAATCTCAACAGACATCCATATCTGTTGATTATATTTTCCCACTAAAACCCAGTTGATGTTGTTGTTGTGCAGTCCTTTGTAGGTGTTTCCTTTTCCCATCTTGCTAAGTAGTTAGTGCAAGTGATGATATAGTGCGAAGTAGTCCTTCAAGAAGTGGGTGAAATTGGTCCTACAAAATTAATGCCCACTTCTCAAATGGTTATGAGATATCTATCAACCTCAAATGCATCTCATCCTTTTTTCCTGGTTTGCCAAGGATATGGAATTTGTCACACACCTTGAAAACCTCAATACAATCATGGTATATGTTTTCCAACAAAATTCCTACTAGTAGAATCTTATGCATGATTAATTTTCTTGCATAGTATCCTCTAGGAATACCACTATGCACTTCCTCCATGATTGCAACATGCTCATGTTGTAATGCACACTAGTGAAACACCTCATCATGTCCTAGCTTGTATAAGTCTCACTAATTAAAATATAGGATGTGACATGTATGGATAATTTATTATTTCTAGAGTCTTCATTCCTTCCGGATCCATACCTGTTTTGAGAAACACAACAATATCTTCAAAATTAGAGGGTGCGCGCAGCAATCTAAAAAAATTCATGTCTAAAATTGTATCCTAATTTCTTTGTGCATCCTCCCCTGAGTTAATCCTTGATAAATGGTCAAGCCTTGAGTTACTCTTTCCTTGTTTCACAACAACTTTAAATTCAAACTCTTTAAACAAAAAGACCCATTGACATATTGGCCCTTGTAAAATGGGGTTGTTTACTAAGTACTTCAATGCCAAGTGGTCCATGTAGAATATGAAGGGTGTTGCCAATAGATATTTCATGAATTTGTGCAATGTGTAGATCATTCATAGTGCTTCATGCTCAGTAGTAGTATATTTTTGTTCTACTGGTGTCAATTACCTGCTAGCAAAACACAAGGGGTGGTCAATAATCCATTCTCTAGGTTGTGCTAAGACTACCCTAATCAATATTCCTGAAGAGTCAACATGTATATGGAATGGCTTATCCCAAGAAGGAAAACATAATACAAGCACAGTGATAATCCTATTCTTTAATGCATCAAACATTTTCTGTTGCACCTCTCCTTAGTGAAATACACTTTTGTGTTTTAGTAACTTATCCAATGGCACGACGATCTTGGTATATCGCTTAATAAATGTCTGGTAGTACCCCATATGCCCAAGGAATCCACACACTACACTCTAGCTAGTAGGTTCCCCCAATCCCACAATAACATCAATTTTAGAGGGATCCACCACCAAGCCTTCCTTACATATGATATGCCCCAAAAAGGTTCCAAATGGATTAGCGAAGAGACATTTATTTATGTTAAGGGATATCCTCAACTGCAAACATCTTTCAAACATCATCCTCAAATTGTCACAATGGCCATTCACTAGTCCATGCACTCTCTAGTCATCAAGGTAGACCTGAAGGAACTTATGGATAAAATCTTGAAATCCCTGGACCACTATGCGCGAAAAAAAAAAAAGCACAATTTTTAGTCCAAAAAGCAAGAATCTGTAGGAAAAACTTCCCCATTCAGTGCAGAAAGTTTTCTTTTCTTATACCTCCTTTGTGATTCTAACTTGATGATATCTAAAGAATCCAACCATGAAGGAATAAATCTAGTTCTTATTTACTCCTTCCAGGATTTCCTCAATGAAGGGGGTAGGAAAAGGGTCAATTACACATACCGCATTTAGGTCCATGTAGTCAACACAAATCCTTATCCTTCCATACTTTTTAATTCTTATGACCAAGTGGCTTATACATTCTAATTCCTCAACAAATTCAATTATTCCTAATATGATCATCTTGTCTATCTACTCCTTTACTCAGACGCACAAATTTAGATTCATTCGGAAAGGTATCTTCCAAATTGGGTGCACACAACCCTTTAACTTGATTTTAATCTCCCCCAAGGAGTGGTGGAATCCTTTAAGGTCATGGTAACCACGTGGAAATAGTTCTTGGAACTCATGCAATAGATCAATGATCTTCAAAGCCTCCTTTTCAGACCAATAGTGCCCAATAGTGGCCTCCTTAGGTTTCGTTTCTAAGCCAATGTTAACCTTATTTGTTTTGAGGGGTTCATGGTAGGCACATGATTTCTCATTAACACTATCCATAAATTTTTGCATACCTTTAGTATGGTTAACAACCAAATTTTTCACCTCTTCACCATCTATCACATAGACCATTTTTCCCTTCTCTTTTACCATGCATGCATGCTCAAGTTGTGTCTCCTCTGATTCTTCCTCATCAAAGTGTGCTTCCAAACTAGGTTCACCAAATAAATCTAGTATTCTATCCTCTACCATGGCACTATCTTCCATCATTAGGTTCTTAACAACTTGTAACTCCTTATCCACTGATGTCTTGGTGCTCTGATATTCAAAATATTGGAGGAGGTCATCCATTAACTCCTGCCAATTTCATGTCTGACGACACGTCTATGAGTGAATGTACCATGCACGTGGACAACCTTGTAAGGTGGAGTAAAAATTATGAACCCATAAATAAGGTTACAATTCTTCCATTCCTTCCATCCAGGCCTTCTCACATGCTTGGATGTGAAACAAGGAAGGTTTCTTCCCATGACAGTCTTGTATGAAAGTGGGTGCAATGCTATGGTAAAACCTAATAGAGAACATAATAATTATTTCACACAACTCTATAAGGCTATCGGGATGTGTTTCCCACCAACGAATTGTGGTTCTAAGTTATAGCTAAGCATCCTTCTTTTGTTCTCATTTTTCCAACGGGCCTCCATTTCCCATAAGAAAACATCAGGGTCATCTCCTCAAGAATAGCTTGGAAAAATATTTCCTCCCAGGTGCTTAAATGAGTCCATCTTTGTTACTCTTGTAACATATCCTCTCAATTGTTTCCTAATTAACTCATAAGTCATGTGTGCCCAATTGTCACATCCTACACTAGTGGTATCAATCTAGATTGATTATCTTCAAACTGAATAACTCTTTCTATGAGATTAATCACCTTAGGATCCCTGATAGAGCACACATAGATATTATCAAGAACTTATTCTCCCAAGGACTCAATATAGGTTGTTGACTTCCCGTCATTCAAGGGGATTATTACCCATTTTTCCTTGTTCTCAAAGATTATGTATGCTTTATTGAACCATAGGTCAGCATTATTATTATAACACTAGGGGTTCCCAAGTAATGCTCTAAAGTTGTCTACCTTGACTAGCGCCAAGACTTCAAAATATCCAATTATTTTTTCCCCTTGGATAGTGATAACAACGTCATTTAAAACACCAATGGGAATTTCCTTTGTCTTATTGGCCATATACAACACATTTGAAGATGCCTGCAATGGAGGCCTTCCCATTTGGTTATAGGCAACGAGGGTGAGAACATTGACTTCCGTGACTATGTCAATTAGAATATTTCTTAGGATCTACCCATCCACAACTGCATTGAAGGTAAACTCCTTATCATATTTGAGGTTATGGGGAGGAAGGTTAGCACGCAGAACCTTCCTCTCATGCTCTAATCCACCGTGTGGTAATTTTTCCTGTGACTATTCCCCTAGAAAAGGAATGGTATTCTCCTACCTCATCATTTTTCATACTTACCTAACCTCATCTAGATCCTTTTGTAGATCCTCAATGCTCTTCCTTTTCTCTAAATACCTTGAAGGCTACTCCTTTAGACACTGGATTTCTCCTTGCAGGATTCAAATTACATCCATGGTCTCTCGATAGAGCTCTTTGTGATGAGTAGGATCCTAATACTTACCATACACCACCTCTTCTCTTGTAACCAGTGGTTTTTTCCTTGGTGTCTCCCTGGAACGTGAAACTTTATCTCTTTTTGTCACCAGTATAGGCTCTAGTTATGACTCATATGCCACCCTTGGCATCCACTGTGATTTGGACTTGTTTATGCTTATAATTAAGGTGCCTTTGTCCTTCTGTTGTTGTTGGATGATAAGTTCAAATAGCTCTAGGAACTCCTTATACTTGTGCTTATTTTCACACTTAGAACATTGTACCAGATCAAGGCATTCATGCTTATAGTGCTCTGTAGACCAACATTTGTAACAAATTCCACATGGGAACTCACTTCTTCCTCCTATGTGGTTTCCAAAACCATAAAATCCTCCTTGGAAACCTCTTCTATGTGCCCCTCCATCCGCACACACTTAATAGTGATGTTTATTATCCTTGGAAGTTTTTTTGAGACTTGTCTGGCACACATCAATATCAATGACATCATGTATCTATTCAATCAATCTGCAATCCTTAGTGTCAAGAGTAGTAGAGGTTTAAATCTTGTAATAACAAGATGCTTTTTTATGGATCGTGTACTGTAGTAGTGGGCATCTACTTGCATCATGATCTTTGTCGAAAATCTCACAATCCTCTGTCATGACATGTTCCAATCTCTGAGGAAAATTTTCCTTTATATGCCCCTCTACCTTATAATCTGTGCATCATAGACCACTACAAGTCTCATGTGCTGTGTTTATAGATAGCTTCTTGAGTTTCTTTTCCATCACAGAAATTTGAGCTTAAAGAAAAGGGTTAGCACTAGTATCCATGCTTCCAACAACCTCATCACATAGGGAAGCCTCCAAATCCTTGTGTGGGTTTGTGAAAATCTTATGAAAAATATCTCTCCTAAAATGTGTTATCAACCCTCCAACAAACCATTGAGCATGCTAAGAAGGATGAATATAACAAGAAAATTTTGATAAGAGAGTATTAAAATGCGCATCATATTCCCAGACACTCTCTTCCATACCATTTTGAAACTCTTTTAGCATGGTAATTCTCTTCTGTTCAAACTCAAGGATATAAAATTTAGATAAGAAGGAATTCTACAATGTGGTGTAATCTACCACTTTCATGTGGGGGTCATATTTCCAGTACCAAATATGTGCGCATCCCTCTAATGTTGTTACAAACTAACTTCCCTTCCATTTTGGGGAATTGATCCCCTTTGTGCTCCATAGAATATCACACTTGTGTACATGATGTGAAACATCGTCAACACCTTTATAGTTTGGTAGATACAAAGACATTTTGAAAAATACTTATTGAGGTGGTTGAGGCCCATGTCCTCCTGATCTAGAACCTTGTTTCTCTCTAATGTTTCCTCTACCACTAGATCCACTAGTTCCACTAACACCTACTCCTTTTTATCTACTAGATCCTATGGATCTGCCAGGTACACCATGTCCACTAGCTATTATTCCATTATATCCACCTCACGTACCTAGCAAAGGTTCGGAAGTGGTTATGCCTAGTGTCCCTACTATTGTGCTCAACTGCGTGCTAAAAATTTATGATATTACACCATTACCAGATGCGTGTGTTTCACTCGGAATGATTCGTTCCTTTTAGAAACAGATAAGGTTAGGGGCTAGGAGGAATACCTGTAGAATGTCAAGATGGTGTGCGCGTACCGTAGAGAAAGATCAGGCTGACTGCGAAGAACTCCTTTTTGTCTTGGAAGGACTACCTGCAAATAAGAACACAAGACCACAAGATTTTGATTAGACAATAAATGAGGAAACTGCCTTGGGCCCAGGAAATATAAAACTTCCTTTCGAAGGTGGTCAGTTTCCCTGCTAATATGAATTAACACAAATGACTGTAAAATATCAATTAAGTTGCTTCATTGAACTGGGTAGGGGAAAGGCTGGTTTTCTGGTTTTGATCGGAGGAACCAATGCTGGTTACTGATAACCGATGCCGGTTACTTATAACCGATGCCGGTTACTGATAACCGATACCGGTGGGTTCTAAGATCTGTAGATTAGTTACTTTGTGGGGTAGTCATGTTGTTTGTAAGGCTGTATATAGGTGGTATTTAGAAAATAAGGTGATGAGAGGTAGATGAATGATAGTTAGAGGTAATAACACGTGGGGTAGTGGATCCAAGAATGGATTTAGGAGGACTGTGATTCAAAGAGCATAAGAAATGTTATAACAGAGGACATGCAAGATGTGAATTACTAGTTTTGACAAAGATGCAAGTTGATTTCCTTTGCTGTAAACACTTCTGGTTTCTTCACTCGTCTCAGCTCAGTCAAGTGAAGATCTGGACTCTGTTTTTCACTCCTAATGATCTCTGTTGATTCAAAAAATCCTTTCCTTTGATCCAAAATGAAATTTCGATCCTTTGTTTTTGGTTTGGGGAGGCCATTTATAGGGAGCCGATGGCGGTTACGTAACTGACGGCGGTCGAGTAGGAACCGGCATCGGTAAGGAAAAAGTAGGCTATTTTTAGTAAAATAGCCCACCTTCCCTGCTTTTCTCCCGAGAGATAAGTTGCGGGCTTGGTCAAGTGGCTAGAAGGTCGGTTTTGGGTGCGAGTAAGGAGGCATTAGTTATGGATGTGAGTCTAGACCAAGTCATAGCTCTTAATTAGGTTAGTTTAGGGTTAGGGCTAGGTCATGATGAGGTGGCAAAATGAGGTGGCAGGTAAGGTGATGGTGGATTTATCAATTACAGGGTAATTAATAAATAATTGTGTAAGGTTTAGGTAATGAGGTTAGGTTGCGAAATGGGATGCGGGTCACAAGGGGTCGTAAGACATGAATTTGGTGTCTACATTAGCCCCTTATTGTCATGTATCTTGTTTTGTAAAGATGCGCGGACAATAATATGAAGTGGTTTCTCCTGTTAAGGATATAGGTAATCCCCCTCAAATCTAGCACAGATTGAGCGAAGGGGAAATCAGGATAGGGTTGATAAAGGGTAAATGGGGTAGAGGGGATGGTAAGATGGTGGGGTAGGTCCAAGGAAGCAGACGCATGGTAAAATGCAATAGTACGACTAGGGTACATGATTTGACGAGCAAACCAGCAGTGCATAGGCAAAGGTCGATAGTTTATCCAAACAAGGGTGATATAATCCTGGTATCCAAGGCATAGGAAGTAGCTCCAGGGTATATAACAGGTAAGGTACAGGAACGCTTAGGCATGTTCGGCAGTACCAAATGGTTGGTTTGGTTGAGATAAACGTCACGGTCTAGGTCTAGGCAAAGTTGGTCGACAGATCAAGTCAAGGACCCTAATCATGCTAAAACACAAACAGGTGAGCTCGATTGAACAAAAGGTACAGGATGGATGGATAAAATAAAACGTTGATTGTGGGTATGGTATTGAAGTGATACGGTCGTGGGTCGGGCTAAGTTGCTAGGCTACAGCCTTGGGTCGGGCCGGATGGTTAGGGTGAGGCCTTGGGTCGGGCCGGATGGGTAGGGTGAGGCCTTAGGTTGGGCCAAATGGGTAGGTTGAGGCCTTGGGTCGGGCCAAATGGGTAGGTTGAGGCCTTGGGTCGGGCCGAATAGGTAGGTTGAGGCCTTGGGTCGGGCCGAATAGGTAGGTTGAGGCCTTGGGTCGAGCCAAATAGGTAGGTTAAGGCCTTGGGTCGGGCCAAATAGGTAGGTAGGTTGAGGCCTTGGGTCGGGCCAAATAGGTAAACAAATGGTGTTCAGCAAAGGTGGATATAGGTGATATGTGGTTAAAAAAGGGGCAAATGGTAAATAAGGGCAAAAAATTGGGGGAAAGTTGGCAGAAAAACCGATGTCGATTCTACATGACCGATATCAGTTAAGAGACCGATACCGGTTCATTAGGGCAAAATGAAACCGATATCGGTTAAGGGCGAAAAACCTATAAAAAGAAAAATACGGCTTGTCATTGTCACTTTGTTATTTTGAAAACCAAATCGACTTGTCTGACGTGGAGAGTTGAGATTGGAGGTTTATTGAGTGAGGTGGAGCTATTTTGTTGGAGGAGTGAGTTGTTTGTGGGCCCGAGTGAGGAGGAGGCAGCAGTTGATTGGCCGGGGACCCAGCAGAGTAGAATTGGAGCCATGGCATAGGCAGGAGGAGCAGGAGGGGCTAGACCAGCTGGACCACCACCACCCATCCCACCATGACGACGTGTCGTCGTACGGGTAGGCTCGGAACTTTTTATTTTGTGTATTTGAATGGTATTAAGCGAAATTGGGGGTTTGGGTAGGGATTTACATTTGTTAGGAAATAATGAGTAAATTGACGTAATTTGAAAAACGAAGAGGATAGATGGGTAAAATAGGCTAAGGCGGCTAGGTGGGTAGGCTTTTAGGGTATTTGGGTGGGTATGTTGGTAGAAAATGGAAAAAATGTAAGTTGGGGGCCGCGCGGGGGTTCGGCTCCGGGAAAATACAGCGACCGATGTCGATTGCTAAGCGACCACCATCGGTCGCAAATTTTGTGGGCAGGGTGCATTGGGCTTGACTGGCGTCGGTCGTATATCGGCCGGCGTTGGTTGGCATTTGTTTTTTTTGTTTTTTTTTGAGTGCATTTGTTTTGTTTTGGTTTTGGTTTTGTTTTGTTTGGGGTGTTGGTTGCGGGGTGTGTGTGGGTTTGGGTTGGGTTGGTATGGGTGGGATGGGTTTGGGTTGGGTTTGTATGGGTTGTGGGTTTGTGTGGGTTGTTGGTATGGGTGGGATGGGATGGGTTTAGGTTGGGTTTGTATGGGTTGTGGGTTTGGTTTGGGTTTTGGGTGGGTATGGGCTTTGGGTTGGGTTGGGTTTTGGATGGGATGGGTTTGGGTTGGGTTTGTATGGGTTGTGGGTTTGGTTTTGGGCTTTGGGTTAGGTAGGGGTTTAGGTAGTTGAAGGAAGGGTGCTAGAGGGGGGTGGTATAGAGTTGGGGTGTGGTCGGGGGGATAAAAGGGGGTTTAGAGGGTAAAGTAGATGTTGTGAGAAAGAGTAGATCTAAGGATGTGGGTTGGTTTTGCAGGCACGTCAGCAGTTGACGATGCGGGATAGGATGCCCCCGCTATTGGTACAGATGAGACCACATGTGTCCACAGCTCATTGGGTGATCATATGCGAGGTGGGACTCGGTGGCATCCAGAGGTACAGAGTGATAGAGAGAGATCACAGCCTGATGGTCGCCCTCATCGAGAGATGGGATCCGGTGACCAATGTGTTTGATCTCTCGACTGGGGAGATGACTATCACGTTGGAGGATGTGTATCGCATCCTTCGACTACCTATCGAGGGAGAGGCAGTCTTCTAGGTAGATTCAGAGACTGCCATGGACAGCATATTACAGGTTTTTGGAGATGCAGCCACGCTACTTACCTATCACAGTGCGAGCATTGGGTATGGTAACATGTACCGTGCGCATCGACACGAGACATGGCTGGCTATGCTGATGATGATTGGGATCACCCGCTTTGCCCTCCCGGACTCAGACGGAGGCCACTTTCCACGGGCGTTGATGGGGGTGTTGCTTGAGATGATTGAGGAGCATACTTGCTATGCGTGGGCACCAGTGTATCTGGTGCAGCTATACAGAGAGCTCTGGGGTTATCGCCAGATGAGGTGATTCGATATCTGTTTGACATTTTTGCTGCATTGTTGGGAATATGAGCACATCATATGCATCAGGCCAGTAGGGTTACCCCAGCAGCGACGACCACAGGTTATATACAGATATGGCTTTCAGAGGTGGTTGGGGGTCGTGGGGCAGCCACGAGCGGTTCTTGCAGAGTGAGATGTGGCATATTATAGACATTTATTAGAGGGCCTGACAGTGGTAGACATCATATGGAGACCTTACAGAGGTCATCACCCACACAGAGGAGGCCGAGTACAGTTACGCTGGATCCAGTACACTTTCTGGATAATAGGACGGAGGCCGGGAGAGTACGAGAGGATACCCCTAGAGAGGGTACGCAGGCAGATGGGGCTGCGAAAGGATGAGCCACCTCCCTTCCCTCAGTACAGGAGGGATGATGTAGAGGCCCCACTACCTACACCACAGCCCATGGATCTAGATTGGGTTGCAGAGAGGCCAGCAGATGATGGCGTAGATGATGCTGGGTGCACGGGAGCATACAGGGTTTGGTGGGCTGGTCAGAGAGCGGCGAGGGTAGCACAGCCCGCACAGCTAGACTTGGCAGCGGGTGACGGCAGAGAGAGATCAGTTCAGGGGCCAGGTACAGTTATTATAGGGGCAGCTTGCTACTGCACAGGCACAGATAGGGGTCTTACAGGGGCAGCTAGCCCAGGCTCAGGCACAAGCACAGGTAGAACCACCACCAGCAGCACAGCCACAGGTGCAGGTACAGGCACAGGTAGTAGTACCAGCAGCAGCACAGCCATAGCCCCAGGCACAGGTACAGATACCACTGCCAGCAGCGGCACATCCATAGGCACCACCAGCACAGGCACAGGGGGTACTGGCAGTAGGAGTCCGGGGACCAGCCCCAGTATTGACGGTGGCACGGGATAGATACATGGAGGCGAGAGCAGAGGCCCGGTACTATCAGGATGTTCTTGATAGTACCGGAGCTGAGTATCAGCCATATGCGGCACACCGAGCGGAGACCTCGCGTAGTCAGAGATCGCAGGGAGGTGCAGCCACAGCCGGCATGTCTGTTACAGGCAAGAGGCGAGAGGCGCCACAGGGACCAGCAGGGAGAGATGCCGAGGGTGGTGGGGAGAGCTGAGGGATCCCCACATAGTTTTTGTATAGGGACATGGGCACCAGTCTGCGAACCGGTTGTGCTGATAGAGGCCTGCGTGTCGTCATTTATTCATGTATGGATTCATTTATTCATTATATACCAGCCTGTGAGTCGAGTACGGGTTGTATATTTGATACCGGCCTGCGAGCTGAGTATATTTTTGATATGAGGGACCAGCCTGCGAGCCGAGTCGATATTTTGGATAGTTATTGCGGCCTGCATGCCGGCGTAGTTGTATGATGAGATCACAGAGGCCCCGATGCAGGGCACATTGTATATTTGAAAATTTGTATATAGATATAGAGATGATGTTTTGATCCACATGCAGTGTTCAAAAATGTGTTTAAGTATTTTGGCGATGGTTTGTGATATAGAATGTAGGATGAGTTTAGTTGACATGTTGATATATGGATGATGTTGATGTTTTTACACGTATATATGGATGACATGTTATATGATGAAATGTTGCATGTTGTGGGCTGGTTTTGTGACATTGTTATATATGTATCTGATGAGTTGGATCCAAATGATGAGTGTTTGGTTTTGTGTAGATGTGACTTAGTTGATGGTTTGTTTGTTTTTGTAAAATAGATGATCTTATGGACATTGTAATGATATGTGTGGTGGATGGAGAAATATGGATAATGGTGTTGTTATGTAGGAAAAAGGGGCGGGGCGTGACAAAAAATTAGGTAGAAAATGAAGAAAAAGAACCATGTTGTAAAAAGATAGGTCTATAACCGATATCGGTTAGGGAACCGATGTCGGTAGCTGCTAGACCGATATCGGTCTCATGACCGATACCAGTTATTTAGTTATGAGCTTTTCTAAAAATAGAAAAGTTAGGGTGGCAACTTAAGTTCTTATTTTTAGAGCCATGCAAGAGTTAAATACGCAAACGCGACACTTTTTGATGACTAAGACAGGTATTTACATGAGAGATTTGAGTGATTAGGAGTAAAGAGACAGGGAAAGTGATTGTGAGCTGAGATTCAGAAGACAGAAAGGCAGGTTTGAAAAAGGTGGTGATAATGGCAGGACGAGGAGAAACATCCAGCAGGCAGGGACAAGAGGGAAGACAAGGGCCACCTCAAGCTACTGCAACCCAAGAGGTAACGTTTTGTTTGTGATTTGACTATTGCATGTTTTGTGAATAAGATGGGGGAGAGTATGTGGGTAGATATGAGAAAGAAAATATGATAACAAGGGTTATAAATGGGGGTGAGTGTTACATGGTAGGTAATCAAGGGTTTCAAGTATGTCTGTGTATACAGAGAGGAATAAACGAGCAATTTATTGTCGTAGGTGGTTGTTTTAGGCAAGGTGTATGAAAGTAACAGTGACCGATATCGGTTAGGGATAACCGGTATCGGTTACTCAACCGGTACCGGTTAGCTGTAGGAATTTCCAGAATTTGAGAAAAAACCCGGGGGGATTGGAGGAATTGAATGGTTTTTTGTTATTTGGATGTATGCAGGCAGAGGCAGGGTTGAGGATGAATGATAGTGTACCAGCGCTGTTGTCACAAATCCGAGCGGATGTAACACCAGTTGAATGGACATTGATAAATCGTTTGGGGTTAAGTGGAATCTGCTATTATTCATGAATCACACGTAACCATGCTATGTTACAGGCGTTGATTGAGAGATGGAATCCTAAAACAAATACCTTCTATCTGCCAACAGGGGAAATGACAGTAACATTGGAAGATATGTTCCGTATTTTGAGACTCCCAATTACAGGAAAACCAGTATATCAGGCATTGCCTAGCACAGCACGGGGAGCGATAAGAGCAGTATTTGGTCCATACGCATGAGATTTAACACAGCGAGGTTTGTCATTTACGTATGGGATAATGTATGCAGCACACCCTGAGGAGACAAGGTTAGCAGTAATTTTAATGATAGTGGTAGGGTATTATGCATTACCGAGGGTAGAAGGGGAAAGATTTCCAAAGGCATTGATGTGTGTTATTTGGGAGATGATAGAAAGGAACGTGACGTTTGCATGGGCACCTGCATATTTGGTGGAGCTATACAGGGGTTTATGGGCTTGTAGGTGAAATCACAGAACGACACTGGATTGTTCATACTTATTACACTGTTGGGCCTATGAGCACATTGTTTTTGTGCGACCCAGTAGGCCAATCCATCCAGTCAGGAGAAACCGGAGTACAGAGGTTGGGATTCAGACGATGGGTCCAGACAGAACAGGAGGCAAGATCCCAGGCCGTGACGGATGACTTTGAGTATTATAGGCAGGTATGGGAGAGAGTGACGATTGCGGATATCTATTGGTGGCCTTACGGAAACTATATGGTAACAGAGAATATAGCTGAGGAGTTGAGGGGGTGTAGAGCGATTGAAGTGGATCGCAAGGCACAGGCCAGGTGAGTATGAGAGGATTCCTATAGATCGCATGCGGGTGACAATTTGGATTTGTGCAGGATATACCCCAGGCTTATAGACCCTATATGAGGATCGATGCAGAGGTAGTATTCTCACCTCCCCAGCCAACACCTCCAGAAGGGCCTGAAGAGGGTAGCAGTCGATCGCAGGGTAATGGATGCAGGAATGACAGAGGCCTATAGATTATGGTGGGTAGCAGAGCTGCAAGGTGTACGTGATCGTCCTGACATAGCGGTGATTACAGTAGAGAGGGATCGTCTGCAACGTTTGGTTCAGCAGCTCCAAACACAGGTGAATGAGACAAGAGGATTGTTAGTGGTTGCGGAGTCACGGGCGGAGAGACTAGAGGCTGGAGTCCTCCATGCGAGAGGGCGTATTCATATGTTACAGGAGAGATTGGCAGATCAGTGGGTGGTACCAATAGTCGTGGGTACCATTGAGGACAGAGAGGGCCTGGCGAGATCGACGATCACGATCATCGCCTAGTTCGGGATGAGGCGTGAGGGTCTAAATAAATGTTAGCAAGGTATAAGAATAAATAAGAGTACCGACCTACGTGTCGATGATAGAGAAGATGTATTTGTTTAACATCTAAAATAAAATTGAATATGTATGTTGATTTGAGTTATAATAATAAGAATGTTTTCGTTTTGACTTTTTTGTGTTTTGAAAAAGGATAAAGAGGAATGTGATTAAATAGAAATACACAAAAATATTTATATTTACCACACATGATAGGTTATGGTAGGGGATGGTCGAGCTAACCTTGGGAGACCCCATGTCTCCGAAGTGCTGCCTACATAGCCCATTGCACAAAGCAAGGAGGGGCCTCAGACAGATGTAGTTATCCCTTAGGATCAGGGAGAGGTGAATTCAGGCAATTTGGTACGGTTTAGGCAATTGATTGATTGGTAAGAATATTGATATTAATATTGGTAAGGTAAGGTTTTTGGTGTTGGAAATGAATTGGTGATGTTGTAAAAGGTATAAGGGAAGCGAAAGTTGCCTACCCAAGTGGTAGGGAACCATGTCCTGATTAAGATCAACACACAATCCTAGATGCGAGGCAAAGCGGAAAGAGTGCTCCGTAGGTGAAAAAGAGCTAAACAAACCACCAAACATAGAACGAGCTTGAAGCCCTAGGTACCATGCATAGACGAGAAGTCCATAGGTGAAAAGAGTTGTATGATCACAATATATCGGGTGTACGTTACGTCACTTGAGTTGAAACAAATGGTGAGGTGAGGTGGATGATATAGCTGAGGTACAGAGAATTTATTACAAAGTGAGTGTTCTGACGAAAGAGAACCTACCCTAAATAGACAATTCCATGACCCAAAAAGTTCTTTTTGAATGAGGCTTTTATTTTACTAAATATAGACTGATCAATGCGGGAAGTCTACAAGGGATATTGATTGTGCTATTCTTGAGGTCTTCATGAAGCTGATCAATGCAAGAAGCTTCTGATAAAGGCTGACTGTGTATAGCTGTCCTTCAAGGGAGCAGTCTATTTATAGTAGCAGATATTGATTTTAGTGCATAGCTGTCCTTCAGGGGAGCTAGTCTATATATAATAGCAGCAATAATTTGGCATATAGCTGTCCTTCGAGGGAATAGTCTATATATAATTTAGATAGCTAGATGTTCTTTTAGCGTGAAGCATCTAGTTTGGTAGGAAGTTTGACTCAAGAAAATCCCATAAGAATACGGCCTATTTGAAAACTTTGAAGTCATGGACTAGACTAAAAAGGGGAAGGCATCGTTTAGGTGAGGTGAGAATCAAACTATGTGAGCTTGATTTTTATTATGAGGTGTAGGAAACGAAGTGCATGTGGTGGTATGTGAGCTCAAGGGACGAGCGGCAGGTAGATAAGAAGTGATATAACACTAAATTCAACAGTAGAATGGTCGAAGATGCAAGGCATTAAGGGGTTCAGGTTCAGGCTTACCATTAAGCGAAGCTAAATGATAAGCGCCCGATCCATAGGTGTGAGTGATTATGTAAGGTCCAATCCAATTGGGAGTCGAAATTTTCAACGTTTGCTCTTTTCTAGTTTGGGACATGTTGATTCTCTTTTGCGGACAAGATCACACCAACCTTAAAGGTATGCTCATGAGTCGCTATCATAGCACTTTTGTGATGTGTTTTTTGATAGATTTGAAAGGTGATCAGAGCTGTAGAGATGACTTCGTCAGAAGCTCCAATTGGGCTAAACCCTCTTGCGGAAATCATCGTTGGTGAAATATCCTGAAGAGATTTCTAAGGGAGGGTTTTGTATTTCGAGAGGTGAAAACAGCCTCCGGTACCAATACCAAAGAAAAAAGGTGTGGCATTAGTGAGGTACAGATGCTAGTATACGATCCAGCCCCAAAGGGCAAGGGAATGTGATCGTGCCAATTTCTTTCTCTTTCCGATTCTGTGAAAACTTCATGAGGATTTTGGTTAGGTTTTTATTAGAAGTTCATCCCTGACCATTGGCCTTGGATAGTAAGGGGGGGGGGGGGGTGGGGGGGGGGCGTGAGAACTAAGTTTTTACCAAAGTTGTTCACAAGGTCTTTCACAACTTGTTTTTAAAAGAGGGACCAGATCGTCGGTTATGAGGGCGAGAGGAAATACCAAAACGACAGATAATGTGAATGTTAATGAATTCGACATTTTTTTCCTTTTAGTTTCAATTATTGGATAGCCTCCACCCGAATTTGTGTAATATTCGTGTTTGATTTCCATCGGTGACGTTGTGAAGAGATGGGTGTTCTCCACCAATAAGGTCTAAACCCAACCCCCCCACTTGTGATAAGAGCCAAGATCTCGAGAGACCTGATGCGGTGGCTAGGAGTTGTTAAGATTGGCCTGTTTGTTGACACATACACAATTCTTAACATATTCGTAGCAGTCGTTATTGAGAGTTAGTGCCAATACTAACCAAAGGCGAAGGATCGTGAGAGATAGCCACACAAGACCCTACAAATGTCCACCCACAAATACCGTCAATGACTTTTGGATTGTATGGTGATCTCTGGCGCACCGGTGAGACATCGAAGGAGGATGCCTTCAAAGCCACGTTATAAAGGAGGTCCCCCCATAACTACATAACGAGAAACTGTGTTAAGAAAACAACGTTTTACCAGTACTAGTAAGGTCCCAGAAGGGAGAACCACGGTTTGTAAGTATTCTGGAATTGGTGATACCAGGTAATCCTAACGAGTTAGTCAAGCATACTAGTATTTGGATCGTACAAACCACGGGGCACGGAGAAGGGCGAGGCCCCTATGCCTCCCTTTTCTCTTCCACCTACCATATCGACTAGTTCTCAAATAGTCTTACCTATTCCTAACACCGCAGTTACCTAAATATTCCACAACCTACTTCTGAGAGGTCTTCTGCCCTGGCTATAATGAATGCGTCTGCACACCCGCATATTGCTGTTAATTCATCTATGCCCTCCATCGTGTCCCAAGGTCAATACCTCTTCATGAGCCAACCCCCTCCGAATAGTCAGTTGGCTCCTACTTCTCGTCCTCTAGGGGGTCTTTCTTCCAATATTCCAGCAACTGTGACCTTCGCCCATCCTCTAACATCGGCACCCTTAATACCTAATCCGGCAGTAGAAGGCCCCTTTCAGGTCTTGTTCCCCAACATGTCCAATCAACCAACACCCATGTTCCTCAATCTGTCCCGATCCAATCAACAAACATAGGAGTCCACCAATCACAGGCTCCATCCGTCATCCAACCTTCATTTTCTCAATCACTTATTATCTCACAGCCTGCCTATACGCAAGCTACCTCACAGCAAATACCCCACCCGGTGTCACCCAGAACACCTGGTTATTCCTCTTATCATCCTATCCATCAACAGATGAATCCCCCATTGACACCTCAACAACATCCACCACTTGCTTCTTATGTAGGACATACCAATGTACCTCCTCCTCAATCTGACGTGGTTCAAATTCTCTTCAAGAAAATCACAGACTTGGAAGCCTCCACAAAAGGGGCTCGTCCTTCATACTCCTTTGAAGAAGTGTGTAATGAACCCATTCACCCCTCAGTAGCTTTCAAGCCTTATCCTCCCCAATGGGAACTTCCTAAATTTTCAAAATTTCATAGTCGGGAAGACCCTCAACAACATTTGCGAGCATTCAAACATGCTTGCTACCTCATAGTCCAGGATCAGGAGCTTATGCTCCGTACCTTTCCTATGTCTCTAGCAGGTCCTGCTTTAGACTGGTACAATAACATTCCTCAACATTCCTTGTTTTCTTTCTCTCAATTGGCCCAGATGTTTGTTGAAAACTTTTCAATAAATATCGCGCATAAGATCTCGATCACAGATCTTTATAACATTCGCCAATTCGATGATGAGTCTATTGCAGACTTTGTCGCTCGTTGGAGAGGGATAATCAACCAATTGTCTTTCTCCCTTCCTCAATCCCAACAAATCGAGTTGTTTACTCGATCTTGTGCTAATCACATTTCTTCTACTTTAAGGATCCAAACTTTTCATACCTTTGAAGAAGCCTTCACGATGGCACGCAAACTTGAATCTCGCGCCATTGAGCAAGGGAAGCTAAAACTTCGCTCTAAATCTAAACCAGATTTTTCTCGGTTTACCAAACCAAATTCTTCCCCTTCTAAAGACAAAAATCAAGGATCCACCAACGCTATCGTATTAAAAGCATCACGAGCCGACAATACTCTCTAATCAAACACCACGAAGAGACCCCTCATCTTCTCGAAAAGGGACTTCATCATCTCGATCCTTCGCTCCATTGGGGGAATCATATGCCTCTATCTTAGAAAAAATGTTGGAAGTTCGCATGATCAAACTTCCCCCCATTAGGAATATTGATGAAAACCGAAGAACGTCCATTCTGGTATAGGGAAAATGATTTCTGTCATTATCATAGAACCAAAGGTCATGACATCGAACGATGTCAGACTTTCAAAAATCTTGTCCAGAAATTCATTGATAAAGGCGAGCTCATTCTGGATAACCCAAATGCTCCCCCAAATCAGGCACTCGATGTTTTTAAACAACCTTTTCCCAATCATGCCCCGAACCATAATGCTTCAGAGTCTCAAAAACCAAACACTCATACCATCAACTTCATCTCTACCGAAGAATCTTCTTCTGAAACCAAGCCATCTGCAAACACATCAATCGAATCAGAACCTCCTTCCACTTCATCAATCACTGGAATTCCACCATCTTCAGATAGCCCGTCTTTGAATATTCCTACATTACTAAGCACGAGTCATCTCTCTCCGCTCCTTTGTCTGACCTTCCATCCATACCCGAGACAGTGTCATCCTCATCTGTCTCATCATCAGACATTCTTTCAATACTCGAGGCAATTACATCCCTTCGAGTTTCCACTACAGACACATCTACTACTTTCTGTTGCTCCCATTCCCGCTGCAACTATGCCCTTGGTGAACGTACCTATAATTGTGCCGACTTCGACGGAAGCATCTTCGATTTTGACCCTTCCTATCTCTTTTCCTACAGTAGTTTCACCCATGATTACTGCATCAGAAGTAGTCCCTTCGCAAGGAACTGCTTCTTCATCACCCCCTTCTTCCATCACTAATGTTACTTTGCCTATTAAGGAAAAATCAAAAGAAGTAGCACCAACACCTATACACTCGGTTCCTGAACCTAAACCGAGACAACCAAAATCTAACGTTACACCATCAGTACCTCCCCACCTGCTTCCTCCGAAAAGGTTACAATCACCTTATGCCGTTGAAGTTGTCACCATCCCTGAAAAAGGAAAGCCCATATTTCGGACCATCAAGACTCTTGGTGCTCTTCCACAAAAATCTCTCTCTACGCCTCATAAACGATTGGATTTGCCCCCGCTGAGAAGGCGTCTTCTTCTACACACTTATCAAAGCCATCATCTTCTTCTACAACACATTCTTCACCAATACCCCGAAAAATAGACTTACCTACTAAAAAGACGTCACCTCTTCTATCAGGATCATCATCTTCATTACCAAAAACCAAGGCACCCTATGTCCCTCCGATTACACCTACTTTGGGAGCTTCTTCCTCTTCTAAACCGACATTATCTAAATCATCAGTAAATTCGACCAAGCAACCCCCTTTGTCTCCAAAGACCGCAAAAATTTGTCACATCTCCATCATCTTCAAAATCTATTTTAGGGGCTCCTCCTCCACCAAAGTCAATCATGTCTCACTTACTCCCATCTCAAGTGCCCAAGACTGCTCCCTCCAAATGTCCAAACAAATAAGAGGATCCCTAAAAAGACTGTTAAACCTAACATGCAAGTTCTTTTACCCTCGGCAGTCGGTTAATGTAAAAGAACCACCTTCATCATCTCTATCCTCCTCTTCGTCTACCGGATTCTACACCGAAAAATCCTTCATCAACTTATCCAATCTTCATCCATAACCCTTCCTCCGATTAAACCTTATAACCTTAAAGGAGTGAAACCTACCTGGTTTAACTCTGATTTGATTTGTGCTTACCATCGTACCCCGGGTCATGATACTGAGGGATGTAAAGCTCTTCAAGCTGTTGTCAAGAACCTTTGGAAGAAAGTGACCTTTTGCTGGAGGAGGAGGAACAAGTACCTCCTGTCACCTTAGCCCCATCTGAGCCCCAAAAATCCACTCAGACCTCTGGTGGTCCCACTCCACTTGATCTTCCACCTTCTCAAATTGACACAATCCATATCGCCACTAGAACCCAACACTATGATAACCCATCTTCATCTTCAGCATCTCGACCACGGGTTGTCATTTCTGCAGCCCCTGAAGGCGTTTCTCCTTCTCATTAGCCCCACGACCCCAGGGTCTCTATTCGTGCTGCACCTCGGGCTCAAGTTCCCGTGTCTGTTGAGGAGAGTGTTATGAAACAACTCACCCAGGCTCCGGTCAAAATGTCTCTTTTTGACCTCATCCAATCCTCTCCACAACATCGCCAGGCTCTAATCGATAATCTGCGTCGCATCGCAGTGAATTCAGATGAGCCCCAGCCCTTCGAGTTGGTTATTGGATTGAATGGACCATCAACCGCCATTTCTTTTGAAGATTCAGAAATTCCTCCTCTTTCTTCAGAGGATTTGGAGGCTCCCCTCTTTATCACAGTCCAAATCAATAACACTACCTTAAAAAACGTGTTATGATCGATAGTGGAGCTGCACTCAACGTCATCTCCTCGCACACGTTTGAGCAACTTAAGTTACCAAAGAATGTAGTGTCACCCCCGCCTTTCGCCCTTCGATCATTTAACGATCAGCTAGCAGTTACTTTAGGAACTGTGGTCTTACCCATTCGAGTAGGTAAGAAGCTGCTTTCATGAACTCTTCTACATTGTCGAAGGAAAATTCCACTATAATATGATCCTCGGACGCTCCTGGATTTCGCGCAATGCATTGTGTCCCATCCACCCTCCATCGATGCTTAAAATATCAATATGAGGGCAAAATATATACTCATCCAGGAGATCCTTTTCCTTCCGCACAATGCGACATGACCACAAGATCTGCCCCTTTAAAAGAAAATGCATGTTCTCCTGACGGGGCCTCATCTTCTTCCATACCTGCAACCAAACTACTAGATTTACAAAATCTAGAAGAGACATTGCAGCGTTTCTCACTAGGAGAGCTTCCTCTCTTTTCTTTTGATGCCCATCTCAAACCTAATGAGTATGGTAGACCAGACAAACAACCTGAATATCAACCAGGTCTCGGTCGCATCGTCACCATTGGTCTGCCCAATCAACAGACTAATTTCATCTACGGTGGTCTTGATACGCCTCACTATCGCCCAGATTCTCCTCCTAGGACCAAACCTTACTTAACAGGGTTTGATTATCTACAGAATCCCACGTTTGCAAAAACTTATCTATATCGATGCGCGTGGAAAGGCTTTGGCCTGGGAAAATATGAACAAGGTATACATGACCTCAAACCCAATACTCTCATGCCACATCAGAAATTTGGTTTAGGATTTAAACCCTTTTTCAAAAGCCACCGTCACTATTCTCGATGAGCCTCTTCCTACTGAGGAAATCTTCCCCCTAAAAAGGTTTTGGCCTAATCACATGACCCCCCACCTACTCTCATCCCACATCAAAATTTTTTTTTTTTAAACCAATTCACCACCGTCACTATTCTCGGGAGCCTCTTCCTACTGAAGAACATCTTCCAGTCAGAAGCATCACTTGATGTGGACGATGACATTTCCATCCCACCTAACTTTTTTTTTTTGATCAATACCATTTCCTTAGGGCCGTTAGCCTATGAGACTAACAATCGGTCCGCTTCTATACCATTAATCTTCCCTGAAATAGTTGGAGACGACTCTCCCTACTATCAACACTATCCACTGTGCGGATGATGATTCTGTCCTCACCTATCTGGGGGCAGAGGATTCATATCTCCCAAGACTATTCCTTCTGACACGTCTACCCTTCTCAACGAAGCCACTATATCGACCTTAATATAGGGACTTCTGAAGACCCTCGCATCATTAAGGTCGGCCAATCCCTTAATCCACAGGAATTAGGGGACTTTACCACTTTTCTTTCCAAACATCGTCAAGCCTTTGCTTGGTCATATGAGGATATGCCAGGACTCGATCCCGATATTGTGGTCCACAATATCGTTACTCTTCCCAACATCAAACCAGTTAAACAAAAATTACGTAAAATGCACCCTAGAGTAGCCCTTCTTGTTAAAGAAGAATTGCAGCGCTTGCTCTCGGCTAACTTCATCCAACCCATCGATTATCCACAATGGGTGTCCAATGTAGTACCAGTAACTAAGGCTACTGGGAAATTTTGAATTTGTACCGACTTCCGGGATCTTAATCTTGCTTGTCCAAAAGATGATTTTCCTCTACCTAATATCGACCAACTCGTAGATTTAACTGCGGGTCATGAGATGCTTTCTCTTATGGATGGTTTCTCTCTGGATATAATCAAATTCTCATCGCACCAGAAGACCAACATAAGACTTCCTTCATAACTCCTTGGGGGACCTTTTGTTTGTTATCGTGTCATGCCTTTTGGTCTTAAGAACGCAGGAGCAACCTATCAACGAGCAATGACCTACATCTTCCATGATCTCTTGCACAAAACTGTGGAAGATTATGTTGACGATCTCCTCGGCAAGTCCAAACGTCGTCAGGATCATCTTTTCATCCTTGCACCTCTCTTTGAGAGGCTTATCCGCTTTTGTCTTCGTCTAAATCCAGCTAAGTGCGTGTTTGGGCGTCTCACTGGTAAACTTTTAGGTTTTATCATTTCCAAAAGGTTTCGGAAGTGGTATGCCTAGTGTCCATACTATTGTGCTCAACTGCGTGCTAAAATTTATGATATTACACCATTACCAGAGCGTGTGTTTCACTCGGAATGATTCGTTCCTTTTAGAAAACAGATTAAGGTTAGGGGCTAGGAGGAATACCTGTAGAATGTCAAGATGGTGTGCGCGTACCGTAGAGAAAGATCAGGCTGACTGCGAAGAACTCTTTTGTGTCTTGGAAGGACCTACCTGCAAATAGCACACAAGACCACAAGATTTTTGATAGACAATAAATGAGGAAACTGCCTGGGGCCCAGGAAATATAAAACTTCCTTTCGAAGGTGGTCGTTTCCCTACTAATATGAATTATAACACAAATGACTGTAAATATCAATTAGGTTGCTTCGTTGAACGGGGTAGGGAAAGGCTGGTTTTCTGGTTTTGATCGGAGGAACCAATGCTGGTTACTGATAACCGATGCCGGTTACTTATAACCGATGCCGGTTACTGATAACCGATACCGGTGGGTTCTAAGATCTGTAGATTAGTTACTTTGTGGGGTAGTCATGTTGTTGTAAGGCTTTGTGTATATAGGTGGTATTTAGAAAATAAGGTGATGAGAGGTAGATGAATGATAGTTAGAGGTAATAACACGTGGGGGTAGTGGATCCAAGAATGGATTTAGGAGGACTATGATTCAAAGAGCATAAGAAATGTTTATACAGAGGACATGCAAGATGTGAATTACTAGTTTTGACAAAGATGCAAGTTGATTTCCTTTGCTGTAAACACTTCTGGTTTCTTCACTCATCTCTGCTCGGTCAAGTGAAGATCTGGACTCTGTTTTTCACTCCCAATGATCTCTGTTGATTCAAAAAATCCTTTCCTTTGATCCAAAATGAAATTTCGAATCCTTTGTTTTTGGTTTGGGGAGGCCATTTACAGGGAGCCGATGGCGGTTACGTAACCGACGGCGGTCGAGTAGGAACCGGCACGGTAAGGAAAAAGTAGGCTATTTTTAGTAAAATAGCCCACCTTCCCTGCTTTCCTCCCGAGAGATCAGTTGCGGGCTTGGACAAGTGGCTAGAAGGTCGGTTTTTGGGTGCGAGTAAGGAGGCATTAGTTATGGATGTGAGTCTAGACCAAGTCATAGGTCTTCATTAGGTTAGTTTTAGGGTTAGGGCTAGGTCATGATGAGGTGGCAAAAGTCTCCACCGGGTAGCGCCCTGGGCAGGTAATGGTGATGGGGGATTTATCAATTACAGGGTCATTAATAATCATGTGTAAGGTTAGGTAATGATGGTTAGGTTGCGAAATGGGATGCGGGTCACCAGGGGTCGTAAAGACATGAATTTGGTGTCTACATTAGCCCCTTATTGTCATGTATTCTTGTTTTGTAAAGATGCGCAGACAATAATATGAAGTGGTTTCTCCTGTTAAGGATATAGGTAATCCCCCTCAAATCTAGCACAGATTGAGCGAAGGGGAAATCAGGATAGGGTTGATAAAGGGTAAATGGGGGTAGAGGGGATGGTAAGATGGTGGGGTAGGTCCAAGGAAGCAGACGCATGGTAAAATGCAATAGTACGACTAGGGTACATGATTTAACGAGCAAACCAGCAGTGCATAGGCAAAGGTCGATAGTTTATCCAAACAAGGGTGATATAATCCTGGTATCCAAGGCATAGGAAGTAGCTCCAGGGTATATAACAGGTAAGGTACAGGAACGTTTAGGTATGTTCGGCAGTACCAAATGGTTGGTTTGGTTGAGATAAACGTCACGGTCTAGGTCTAGGCAAAGTTGGTCGACAGATCAAGTCAAGGACCCTAATCATGCTAAAACACAAACAGGTGAGCTCGATTGAACAAAAGGTACAGGATGGATGGATAAAATAAAACGTTGATTGTGGGTATGGTATTGAAGTGATACGGTCGTGGGTCGGGCTAAGTTGCTAGGTTACAGCCTTGGGTCGGGGGCCGGGATGGTTAGGGTGAGGCCTTGGGTCGGGGCCGGATGGGGTAGGGTGAGGCCTTGGGTTGGGCCAAATGGGTAGGTTGAGGCCTTGGGTCGGGCCAAATGGGTAGGTTGAGGCCTTGGGTCGGGCCGAATAGGTAGGTTGAGGCCTTGGGTCGGGCCGAATAGGTAGGTTGAGGCCTTGGGTCGAGCCAAATAGGTAGGTTAAGGCCTTGGGTCGGGCCAAATAGGTAGGTAGGTTGAGGCCTTGGGTCAGGCCAAATAGGTAAACAAATGGTGTTCAGCAAAGGTGAATATAGGTGATATGTGGTTAAAAAAGGGGCAAATGGTAAATAAGGGAAAAAAATTGGGGGAAAGTTGGCAGAAAAACCGATGTCGATTCTACATGACCGATATCAGTTAAGAGGACCGATACCGGTTCATTAGGGCAAAATGAAACCGATATCGGTTAAGGGCGAAAAAACCTATAAAAAGAAAAATACGGCTTGTCATTGTCACTTTGTTATTTTGAAAACCAAATCGACTTGTCTGACGTGGAGAGTTGAGATTGGAGGTTTATTGAGTGAGGTGGAGCTATTTTGTTGGAGGAGTGAGTTGTTTGTGGGCCCGAGTGAGGAGGAGGCAGCAGTTGATTGGCCGGGGACCCAGCAGAGTAGAATTGGAGCCATGGCATAGGCAGGAGGAGCAGGAGGGGCTAGACCAGCTGGACCACCACCACCCATCCCACCATGACAACGTGTCGTCGTACGGGTAGGCTCGGAACTTTTTATTTTGTGTATTTGAATGGTATTAAGCGAAATTGGGGGTTTGGGTAGGAATTTACATTTGTTAGGAAATAATGAGTAAATTGACGTAATTTGAAAAACGAAGAGGATAGATGGGTAAAATAGGCTAAGGCGGCTAGGTGGGTAGGCTTTTAGGGTATTTGGGTGGGTATGTTGGTAGAAAATGGAAAAAATGTAAGTTGGGGGGCCGCGCGGGGGTTCGGCTCTGGGAAAATACAGCGACCGATGTCGATTGCTAAGTGACCACCATCGGTCGCAAATTTTGTGGGAAGGGTGCGTTGGGCTTGACTGGCGTCGGTCGTATATCGGCCGGCGTTGGTTGGCATTTGTTTTTTTGTTTTGTTTTGAGTGTATTTGTTTTGTTTTGGTTTTGGTTTTGTTTTGTTTGGGGGTGTTGGTTGCGGGGGTGTGTGTGGGTTTTGGGTTGGGTTGGTATGGGTGGGATGGGTGGTTTGGGTTGGGTTTGTATGGGTTGTGGGTTTGGGTTGGGTTGGTATGGGTGGGATGGGTTTAGGTTGGGTTTGTATGGGTTGTGGGTTTGGTTTGGGTTTTGGGTGGGTATGGGCTTTGGGTTGGGTTGGGTTTTGGATGGGATGGGTTTGGGTTGGGGTTGTATGGGGTGTGGGTTTGGTTTTGGGCTTTGGGTCAGGTAGGGGTTTAGGTAGTTGAAGGAAGGGTGCTAGAGGGGGGTGGTATAGAGTTGGGGTGTGGTGGGGGGGATAAAAGGGGGTTTAGAGGGTAAAGTAGATGTTGTGAGAAAGAGTAGATCTAAGGATGTGGGTTGGTTTTGCAGGCACGTCAGTAGTTGACGATGCGGGATAGGATGCCCCCGCTATTGGTACAGATGAGACCACATGTGTCCACAGCTCATTGGGTGATCATATGCGAGGTGGGACTCGGTGGCATCCAGAGGTACAGAGTGATAGAGAGAGATCACAGCCTGATGGTCGCCCTCATCGAGAGATGGGATCCGGTGACCAATGTGTTTGATCTCTCGACTGGGGAGATGACTATCACGTTGGAGGATGTGTATCGCATCCTTCGACTACCTATCGAGGGAGAGGCAGTCTTCTAGGTAGATTCAGAGACTGCCATGGACAGCATATTACAGGTTTTTGGAGATGCAGCCACGCTACTTACCTATCACAGTGCGAGCATTGGGTATGGTAACATGTACCGTGCGCATCGACACGAGACATGGCTGGCTATGCTGATGATGATTGGGATCACCCGCTTTGCCCTCCCGGACTCAGACGGAGGCCACTTTCCACGGGCGTTGATGGGGGTGTTGCTTGAGATGATTGAGGAGCATACTTGCTATGCGTGGGCACCAGTGTATCTGGTGCAGCTATACAGAGAGCTCTGGGGTTATCGCCAGATGAGGTGATTCGATATCTGTTTGACATTTTTGCTGCATTGTTGGGAATATGAGCACATCATATGCATCAGGCCAGTAGGGTTACCCCAGCAGCGACGACCACAGGTTATATACAGATATGGCTTTCAGAGGTGGTTGGGGGTCGTGGGGCAGCCACGAGCGGTTCTTGCAGAGTGAGATGTGGCATATTATAGACATTTATTAGAGGGCCTGACAGCGGTACACATCATATCGAGACCTTACAGAGGTCATCACCCACACAGAGGAGGCCGAGTACAGTTACGCTGGATCCAGTACACTTTCTGGATAATAGGACGGAGGCCGGGAGAGTACGAGAGGATACCCCTAGAGAGGGTACGCAGGCAGATGGGGCTGCGAAAGGATGAGCCACCTCCCTTCCCTCAGTACAGGAGGGATGATGTAGAGGCCCCACTACCTACACCACAGCCCTTGGATCTAGATTGGGTTGCAGAGAGGCCAGCAGATGATGGCGTAGATGATGCTGGGTGCACGGGAGCATACAGGGTTTGGTGGGCTGGTCAGAGAGCAGCGAGGGTAGCACAGCCCGCACAGCTAGACTTGGCAGCGGTGACGGTAGAGAGAGATCAGTTCAGGGGCCAGGTACAGTTATTATAGGGGCAGCTTGCTACTGCACAGGCACAGATAGGGGTCTTACAGGGGCAGCTAGCCCAGGCTCAGGCACAAGCACAGGTAGAACCACCACCAGCAGCACAGCCACAGGTGCAGGTACAGGCACAGGTAGTAGTACCAGCAGCAGCACAGCCATAGCCCCAGGCACAGGTACAGATACCACTGCCAGCAGCGGCACATCCATAGGCACCACCAGCACAGGCACAGGGGGTACTGGCAGTAGGAGTCCGGGGACCAGCCCCAGTATTGACGGTGGCACGGGATAGATACATGGAGGCGAGAGCAGAGGCCCGGTACTATCAGGATGTTCTTGATAGTACCAGAGCTGAGTATCAGCCATATGCGGCACACCGAGCGGAGACCTCGCGTAGTCAGAGATCGCAGGGAGGTGCAGCCACAGCCGGCATGTCTGTTACAGGCAAGAGGCGAGAGGCGCCACAGGGACCAGCAGGGAGAGATGCCGAGGGTGGTGGGGAGAGCTGAGGGATCCCCACATAGTTTTTGTATAGGGACATGGGCACCAGTCTGCGAACCGGTTGTGTTGATAGAGGCCTGCGTGTCGTCATTTATTCATGTATGGATTCATTTATTCATTATATACCGGCCTGCGAGTCAAGTACGGGTTGTATATTTGATACCGGCCTGCGAGCCGAGTATATTTTTGATATGAGGGACCAGCCTGCGAGCCGAGTCGATATTTTGGATAGTTATTGCGGCCTGCATGCCGGCTTAGTTGTATAATGAGATCACAGAGGCCCCGATGCAGGGCACATTGTATATTTGAAAATTTGTACATAGATATAGAGATGATGTTTTGATCCACATGCAGTGTTCAAAAATGTGTTTAAGTATTTTGGCGATGGTTTGTGATATAGAATGTAGGATGAGTTTAGTTGACATGTTGATATATGGATGATGTTGATGTTTTTACACGTATATATGGATGACATGTTATATGATGAAATGTTTCATGTTATGGGCTGGTTTTGTGACATTGTTATATATGTATCTGATGAGTTGGATCCAAATGATGAGTGTTTGGTTTTGTGTAGATGTGACTTAGTTGATGGTTTGTTTGTTTTTGTAAAATAGATGATCTTATGGACATTGTAATGATATGTGTGGTGGATGGAGAAATATGGATAATGGTGTTGTTATGTAGGAAAAAGGGCGGGCGTGACAAAAAATTAGGTAGAAAATGAAGAAAAAGAACCATGTTGTAAAAAAATAGGTCTACAACCGATATTGGTTAGGGAACCGATGTTGGTAGCTGCTAGACCGATATCGGTCTCATGACCGATACCAGTTATTTAGTTATGAGCTTTTCTAAAAATAGAAAAGCTAGGGTGGCAACTTAAGTTCTTATTTTTAGAGCCATGCAAGAGTTAAATACGCAAACGCGACGCTTTTTGACGACTGAGACAGGTATTTGCATGAGAGATTTGAGTGATTAGGAGTAAAGAGACAGGGAAAGTGATTGTGAGCTGAGATTCAGAAGACAGAAAGGCAGGTTTGAAAAAGGTGGTGATAATGGCAGGACGAGGAGAAACATCCAGCAGGCAGGGACAAGAGGGAAGACAAGGGCCACCTCAAGCTACTGCAACCCAAGAGGTAACGTTTTGTTTGTGATTTGACTATTGCATGTTTTGTGAATAAGATGGGGGAGAGTATGTGGGTAGATATGAGAAAGAAAATATGATAACAAGGGTTATAAATGGGGTGAGTGTTACATGGTAGGTAATCAAGGGTTTCAAGTATGTCTGTGTATACAGAGAGGAATAAACGAGCAATTTATTGTCGTAGGTGGTTGTTTTAGGCAAGGTGTATGAAAGTAACAGTGACCGATATCGGTTAGGGATAACCGGTATCGGTTACTCAACCGGTACCGGTTAGCTGTAGGAATTTCCAGAATTTGAGAAAAAACCCGGGGGGATTGGAGGAATTGAATGGTTTTTTGTTATTTGGATGTATGCAGGCAGAGGCAGGGTTGAGGATGAATGATAGTGTACCAGCGCTGTTGTCACAAATCCGAGCGGATGTAACACCAGTTGAATGGACATTGATAAATCGTTTGGGGTTAAGTGGAATCTGCTATTATTCATGAATCACACGTAACCATGCTATGTTACAGGCGTTGATTGAGAGATGGAATCCTAAAACAAATACCTTCTATCTGCCAACAGGGGAAATGACAGTAACATTGGAAGATATGTTCCGTATTTTGAGACTCCCAATTACAGGAAAACCAGTATATCAGGCATTGCCTAGCGCAGCACGGGGAGCGATAAGAGCAGTATTTGGTCCATACGCATGAGATTTAACACAGCGAGGTTTGTCATTTACGTATGGGATAATGTATGCAGCACACCCTGAGGAGACAAGGTTAGCAGTAATTTTAATGATAGTGGTAGGGTATTATGCATTACCGAGGGTAGAAGGGGAAAGATTTCCAAAGGCATTGATGTGTGTTATTTGGGAGATGATAGAAAGGAACGTGACGTTTGCATGGGCACCTGCATATTTGGTGGAGCTATACAGGGGTTTATGGGCTTGTAGGTGAAATCACAGAACGACACTGGATTGTTCATACTTATTACACTGTTGGGCCTATGAGCACATTGTTTTTGTGCGACCAGTAGGCCAATCCATCCAGTCAGGAGAAACCGGAGTACAGAGGTTGGGATTCAGACGATGGGTCCAGACAGAACAGGAGGCAAGATCCCAGGCCGTGACGGATGACTTTGAGTATTATAGGCAGGTATGGGAGAGAGTGACGATTGCGGATATCTATTGGCGGCCTTACGGAAACTATATGGTAACAGAGAATATAGCTGAGGAGTTGAGGGGTGTAGAGCGATTGAAGTGGATCGCAAGGCACAGGCCAGGTGAGTATGAGAGGATTCCTATAGATCGCATGCGGTGACAATTTGGATTTGTGCAGGATATACCCCAGGCTTATAGACCCTATATGAGGATCGATGCAGAGGTAGTATTCTCACCTCCCCAGCCAACACCTCCAGAAGGGCCTGAAGAGGTAGCAGTCGATCGCAGGGTAATGGATGCAGGAATGACAGAGGCCTATAGATTATGGTGGGTAGCAGAGCTGCAAGGTGTACGTGATCGTCCTGACATAGCGGTGATTACAGTAGAGAGGGATCGTCTGCAACGTTTGGTTCAGCAGCTCCAAACACAGGTGAATGAGACAAGAGGATTGTTAGTGGTTGCGGAGTCACGGGCGGAGAGACTAGAGGCTGGAGTCCTCCATGCGAGAGGGCGTATTCATATGTTACAGGAGAGATTGGCAGATCAGTGGGCGGTACCAATAGCCGTGGTACCATTGAGGACAGAGAGGCCTGGCGAGATCGACGATCACGATCATCGCCTAGTTCGGGATGAGGCATGAGGGTCTAAATAAATGTTAGCAAGGTATAAGAATAAATAAGAGTACCGACCTACGTGTCGATGATAGAGAAGATGTATTTGTTTAACATCTAAAATAAAATTGAATATGTATGTTGATTTGAGTTATAATAATAAGAATGTTTTCGTTTTGACTTTTTGTGTTTTGAAAAAGGATAAAGAGGAATGTGATTAAATAAAAATACACAAAAATATTTATATTTACCACACATGATAGGTTATGGTAGGGGATGGTCGAGCTAACCTTGGGAGACCCCATGTCTCCGAAGTGCTGCCTACATAGCCCATTGCACAAAGCAAGGAGGGGCCTCAGACCGATGTAGTTATCCCTTAGGATCAGGGAGAGGTGAATTCAGGCAATTTGGTACGGTTTAGGCAATTGGTTGATTGGTAAGAATATTGATATTAATATTGGTAAGGTAAGGTTGTTGGTGTTGGAAATGAATTGGTGATGTTGTAAAAGGTATAAGGGAAGCGAAAGTTAGCCTACCCAAGTGGTAGGGAACCATGTCCTGATTAAGATCAACACACAATCCTAGATGCGAGGCAAAGCGGAAAGAGTGCTCCGTAGGTGAAAAGAGCTAAACAAACCACCAAACATAGAACGAGCTTGAAGCCCTAGGTACCATGCATAGACAAGAATTCCATAGGTGAAAAGAGTTGTATGATCATAATATATCGGGTGTACGTTACGTCACTTGAGTTGAAAAAAATGGAGAGGTGAGGTGGATGATATAGCTGAGGTACAGAGAATTTATTACAAAGTGAGTGTTCTGACGAAAGAGAACCTACCCTAAATAGACAATTCCATGACCCAAAAAGTTCTTTTTGAATGAGGCTTTTATTTTACTAAATATAGACTGATCAATGCGGGAAGTCTACAAGGGATATTGATTGTGCTATTCTTGAGGTCTTCATGAAGCTAATCAATGCAAGAAGCTTCTGATAAAGGCTGACTGTGTATAGCTGTCCTTCAAGGGAGCAGTCTATTTATAGTAGCAGATATGATTTTAGTGCATAGCTGTCCTTCAGGGGAGCAGTCTATATATAATAGCAGCAATAATTTGGCATATAGCTGTCCTTCGAGGGAATAGTCTATATATAATTTAGATAGCTAGATGTTCTTTTAGCGTGAAGCATCTAGTTTGGTAGGAAGTTTGACTCAAGAAAATCCCATAAGAATACGGCCTATTTGAAAACTTTGAAGTCATGGACTAGACTAAAAAGGGGAAGGCATCGTTTAGGTGAGGTGAGAATCAAACTATGTGAGCTTGATTTTTATTATGAGGTGTAGGAAACGAAGTGCATGTGGTGGTATGTGAGCTCAAGGGACGAGCGGCAGGTAGATAAGAAGTGATATAACACTAAATTCAACAGTAGAATGGTCGAAGATGCAAGGCATTAAGGGGTTCAGGTTCAGGCTTACCATTAAGCGAAGCTAAATGATAAGCGCCCGATCCATAGGTGTGAGTGATTATGTAAGGTCCAATCCAATTGGGAGCAAATTTTCCACGTTTTCTATTTTCTAGTTTGGTGACATGTTGATTTTCTTTGAGGACAAGATCACCAACCTTAAAGGTATGCTCATGAAGTCGCTTATCATAAGCACGTTTGATGTGTTTTTTATAGATTTGAAGGTGCTCAAGAGCTGTAAGATGACGTTCGTCAAGAATCTCCAATTGGGCTAACCGCTCTTGGCGGAAATCATCGTTGGTGATAATATCTTGAAGAGATATTCTAAGGGAGGGTATTTGTATTTCGAGAGGCAAAACAGCCTCGGTACCATATACCAAAGAAAAAGGTGTGGCATTAGTAGAGGTACGAATGCTAGTACGATAAGCCCAAAGGGCAAAGGGAATGTGATCGTGCCAATTTCTTCCGGATTCATTGACAACTTTCATGAGGATTTTGGTTAGGGTTTTATTAGAAGATTCAGCCTGACCATTGGCCTGCGGATAGTAAGGCGATGAGAAACTAAGTTTGATACCAAAGTTGTCACAAAGGTCTTGTAACAACTTGTTTTTAAAAGATTTACCATTATCTGTTATTAGGCGATGAGGAATACCAAAATGACAGATAATGTGATGGTTAATGAATTCGACAATTTTTTCCTTTTTAGTTGAAATGAGTGGAATAGCCTCCACCCATTTTGTGTAATATTCGGTGGCTGTGATTATCCATCGGTGACGTTGTGAAGAGGATGGGTGAATCTCACCAATAAGGTCTAAACCCCATTGTGAGAAGAGCCAAAGATCTCGAGAGACCTAGAGCGGGTGGCTAGGAGTATGTTGAAGATTGGCATGTTGTTGACACATAACACAATGCTTAACATATTCGTAGCAGTCGTTATTGAGAGTAGGCCAATAATAACCAAGGTGAAGGATTCGTTTAGCCACGGCAAGGCCACTAAAATGTCCACCACAAATACCGTCATGGACTTGTTGGATGGTATGGGTGATCTCCGCACCGGTGAGACATCGAAGGAGGATGCCATCAAAGCCACGTTTATAAAGGAGTCCCCCCATAACTACATAACGAGAAACGCGTTTAAGAAAATCACGTTTACCAGTACTAGTAAGGTCAGAAGGGAGAACAGAGGTTGTAAGGTAGTCATGGAATTGGTGATACCAGGTATCCTGTGAGTTAGCAGACATAGTATTTATCATACAAACAACCGGGGCTGAATAAGACGGGGCAAAGAGTTGTTGGACCAAGACAAAAATGTCAGAGTCAGTTGATGATGCTGGAATTTGCGAGGCTAAACAAGCCATAGTATCCGCAAATTTGTTAGTAGAGCGTGGAATGGTTTGGATAGAATAGTGAGTAAATAAGGCTAGAAGCGAATCCACGTAGTGTTTGTATTTTTGAAGTTCCTCATTTTTGCATTGGTAGATGCCCATAACTTGATTGACTACCAATTGATAGTCGCCAAAAATATTGATAGATTTGATACCTAAGTGCAGCGCAACCTGGAGACCCAGAACAAGGGCCTCGTATTCCGCTGTATTATTAGTGCAAGGGAAATCGAGTCGGAATGAAAGAGGCATAGGCTCGGTGTCAAGAGGAACGAGAACAACGCCAGCTCCTCCACCGCGTTGGCATTTAGATCCATCGAAGAAGAGGGTCATTTGATACGACTCTTCCCCGAGTGAAAGAGTGGCGATGAGTTCGTCGGGGAATATAAAATTGGTAAATTGTTCCCCAGGTAAAGGGGCTTCCGCAAGTTGGTCTGCGATGGTTTGTCCTTTGATTGACTTCTGGTGGACGAACTCAAGGTCGAGGTTGGTGAGGAGCATGAGCCATCAGGCGATGTGTTGGTTTAGATGAGGTTTGGCATACATGTAATGGATGGGGTTTGTGTTGGTGATGACGAAAGTTTTGTGATTCAGAAGGTAGTGTCGGAGCTTGGTAGCCACGAATGATAGGGCTAGGCACAACTTTTCTACATGTGTATACCTAGTCTCATAATCCACCAAAGTATGACTTATATAATAAACGGCTTGTTCTCGATTTTTAGAGTCACGATGTGCAAGCATGGCCCCTACAGCGTGGTCAGTGGCGGAAAGGTAAAGGTAGAAAGGGCGGTCGTCTTGAGGTGGGATAAGCACGGGTGGCTGCAAGAGATAAGTTTTGAGAGATTCAAAGGCTTGGTGGCACTCTTCACTCCATTGAAACTCAATGTCCTTTTTAAGGAGGTGATGGAAAGGTTGACATCGATCTGAGAGTTGGGAGATGAAACGTCGGATAGATTGGAGCTTACCTTGTAAACTACGCAATTGTTTGAGATTGGTAGGTGGGGGCATTTCTATGATAGCTTTGACTTTAGATGGATCGACCTCGATGCCACGCAAAGAGACGATAAAACCAAGAAGCTTTCCTGAAAGGACACCAAAGACACATTTCTTTGGTTGAAGACGAACAGAATATTGTAGTAGGCGGTCAAAAATAATGGTTAAAACATCGAGATGTTCACTGCGATGTTTAGACTTGCCAAGAAGATCGTCGACGTAATCTTCAAGGATAGTGTGCATAATGTCATGAAAAATGTAGGTCATAGCCCATTGATAGGTGGCACCAGCATTCTTAAGGTCGAATGGCATTACACGGTAACAGAAGGTTCCCCAAGGAGTTATGAAGGCAGTTTTGTGTTGATCGGCAGGGGCAACCAAAATTTGGTTGTATCCTGAAAAGCCATCCATGAGAGAGAGCATCTCATGGCCTACAGTGAGATCAACAAGTTGGTCAATGCTACGTAGGGGGAAGTCATCCTTAGGGCAAGAGAGGTTAAGATCCCAGAAATTCGTGCATATCCGAAGTCCCCCCGTCGCTTTAGTGACAGGTACGATGTTAGAAATCCATTGAGGATAGTCAATAGGCAAGATGAAGGAAACAGAAAGAAGTCGTTGAATCTCTTCTTTGACCAAGAGGGCAATGCGTGGATGTATTTTTCTCTGTTTTTGTTTGACTGGTTTGGAATCAGGGTTTAGAGTGATGTTATGGACGGCAATGGTAGGATCAATTCCTGGCATGTCAGCGTAGGACCAAGCGAAAGCTTGGTTGCGAGCACGGAGGAAAGTAGCAAAGGTGACTTGTTCTGATGCGTTAAGGGATTGTCCGATCTTCACAATGTGAGGATCCTCCTCCATGTGGATGTTGATTTCTATAGTAGATTCGTTCAGCATGGTTTGGGTTTCAGATGGTAAGGCTCGTTGAATATAAGAATCATCCATGCCAAGGTAAGTGAGGATGGAGTCGTCATCCTGACACTCAACAACATTAATCAAAGGTGAATCCTCTTCGATCATGTCTGGATACAGAAGGGGAAGAGAAGATGGGTCCTCATTATCGCGTTGATAAGTGAGAGGACCTATGAAGATAGCATTTATGAAAAAAAAAAAAAAAGTTAGGAGGGATAGATTCAGGGTCTATAGATTCTGTGGGTGATGATGGCAAAGTGGGTGATGATGGTTTGGTAGGGGTGATGTCGTCTTCTTCCAGAATACAGCTGACACGAGGTGTCTCCTGTGTAGGTGTTTCAGGAAAACTGAGACCACTGCGATCATTATGTTTGCGTGTGGTGATGGGGATGAGCGTATGTCGGCCTTGTTCATAAAGACCAAAACCAAAGCCTTTCCAAGCACAGCGAGTCAAGAAGGTGAGGGCAAAGCGACGATTGGTAAGGTACTGAAAATCAGACTGGAAAGGAACCACACCAAGAGGAGGCTCAGGGGCAACGGAAGATGTGTCAACACCCCCATACGTTAGGTTAGTGCGGCAGTGAGGTGGTCCGTAGGAGATTACTTCCCCCACACGACGGTCATAGTTAGGATGGGCATGTACCTGTCCGTACTCCTGTGGGGTATGGAAAGAACTAACATTATATAGGCGATACTCCCCCAGCGTAAGGCGCTGAAAAACATCTACTAAGGGGTCTGCGGTTGGGATGTTAGCTGCGGGAAGGGAAGTGGTTTTTGCGACGGTGGTTTCATTAGTTGAAGGCGTAGGTGCGATTGAGGTACATGGTTGAGGCATAGTTGAAGAAGATGGTTGGGTTGAATGAACGGGTGTCTTGATTGGTACCAGCACATCATCTGGGTGGTATAACATATTGCAGGTTTTAAAGGGGGGAGGATCAGCTTTTACGGTGTAGGACTTCCCCTCGTACTCAAATTTTATGCATCTATGTAAGGTTGAGGGAACGCATCCCATGGCCCGGATCCAAGGACGACCCAGCAATATATTATATTGGAACTCTCCCTCAAGGACATAGAAGAGTTCGGGTAAAGTACGTGGTCCTACCCGAATGTTGAGGATCACGGTGCCTAAGGTAGAGGTAATAGCGTCATTGAATGACTGCAACATGATGGGGTTGGCACACATGTAGCTAGAAGGGATATTCATTTGTTGAAAAGCTTTTGAAGAGATGATGTTTAGGCTAGCACCCCCGTCAATCATAACACGATGTACACGAATGTCCCGGACGTAAGCTGAGATGAACAGGGCAGGGTCAGGATCTTCTGTACCAAAATCGACAATTTCATCTTCAGAGAAACTGACTGCAGCAGCTTGTGGTACAGAGACAGAAGTGGTTGGGGCGGTGGGTTGTTTGGTGAGAGAGGCAACGTGATTGGGTGTTAGAATGGAGGCAACAGGCAGGGCTTCATTAGGTAAGACCTCGATCCCTTGAAGAATTTCAACGAGAGCTTGTCGATGAGATTCAGAAGTCTGAATGAGATCATATAGTGTCATTTTGACGGGTGATTGGTGAAGCTGTTTGATCATGGCTCGATGGGCAACTCCATTAGAGACGGGGTAAGTGGGTCCACGAATAACCACTTTGGGTGGTGGTGCAATCGGGATGCTAGACGGAGAAAGAGAGGACGCAGGTGTGCTTTCTTTCGCTTTCTCGTTGTTTTTCTGCGCTCGAGTAGCAACACTAATCATATTAATCTCGTAAACCTGAGATGAGGAAGATGGTTGGGATAAATTATGGTCTTCAAGAGGTGGGGTTGTAATAATGATAGATCGTGGTGAGGCGGGGATAGATGGTATAGGAGAGGGAATTGAAGCTAAAGGTCTCTCCCTTCGTAAGTTGTCTTTCTTAACCTTTCTATCTGGGAGAGGTGACTGACGAAGGATGGTTTTTAAAGCTTTGCATCCCTCCACATCATGTCCTAGTGTGCGGTGATAAGCGCAGATCTTAGACTCATCATAACCTATAGGTCGAGGTTTAGACGGGTCATAAGGTCTAAGTGGGGGTAGGGAAATGGTGGCATTATCTACTAACATAGCAAGGATTTTGGCGTAATATCCTTTGAGTGGGTCAAAATCAGAAGAGAATGAGGGTATTGATTGCGCGGGTTTTGGTAATGTTTGGGCGTGGTTAGTTCGTATGGGTGGTGGTTTAACCGAGGGGTGTTGATATGTGTTTTTCACTAAACGTGGTTTCTTTGGCGCAGGAGCTACGTTCGGCTGGTTAGATGATGAGGCTACAGATGACATGGTAGCGGGAAACAACCACGGAGAAAGGGGAGTGACAGAAAATAAATCCTTTGATGATGGAGTTTGTTTAGGGTTGATGGGTGGACAGGATACGTGGGGTGATAATGTTGATATACCCTTTGATCCCTGTATGGGTGCAGAAGGCGTAGATCGTTTTGAAGAAAACGCAGGAGGTATGATATATTGGTGCAAGGTGGAAGGATGAGGTCCTAATATGGAAGGTAGGTATGACGATGATGGTTTTGATTGTGATAGAGGCACGGGTTGAGTGTGTCTCCTAGGTGGCGGGGCGGTTTTATTCTTGGACAAATCTAGTCGCTTAGGCGGGTGTGTTAGACTGGGTATGGGTAAGGTCCCAAGCATAGGGGAAGATTTGGCTAAGTTAATAGAAGTGGACGAGGCATTTGGTAGAGGTGAGGGGGGTGAAGGTGAGAACATGGGCATTTTAAGCTTCTGTAAACACTTCGGGTATATGGTGGAGTTCTCAGGATCGGTCATTTGCATTTGAGTAGAATATGGCGTACTCAAACGTTCCCATAGGATTTGTCTATCCTCTGGAGAATGACAGTCTTCAGGCTTGAATTGTAAATTTGGTATGGAAGAAAGGTGGGTTGTGATTCCAGTCCACTGTGGGTGTGATACAGTGAGTAGATGAGGTACTGTATCAATAGATGTTAAGAGGTCAACCGGTCGTTGAAAAGATTTAGGCGATGAAGAACTAATAGGTAAGAGGGTATGTTCGAGAGGATCCGTCATGGTTAAAGAATTTGGTGATGTCGGTGCAAGAGATTTCTCGTCTAAGGATGTCAAAAGGAGTGGCGTACCTTCCTCTTGTGCAACAAGAGTGGTAGAAGGGGAAGTCTGGGAAATAGATAGATTAGATAACATCCGTTCGCAGTCTTGTAGGGATGTGGTATAAGCAGACTCATCAATGGGAAGAGGAGTCTGGGCAGTTAACTCCCTTATGGGTAAAGGAATGATTTCGCTTTGGTTCGATGGTGGTAAAGGAGGTTCGGGCTCCTGTGTTAGTGAAGAGGCTTGATTCAAAATTTTCTCGATAGAGGCTTTGGGCTGGGTATCAAAGACTGCATGGATCTCATGAACACTCTCTTCGGCTAAGATATCCTGGTTTGTGTTACTGTTGGAAGAGTGATTCGGGAATGGTTTGTTGAAGATTTTCAAATTTCGGTTGGCAGGGGCATTAGGATTATCGAGGGTTATATCCCCTGCGTCAACCATTTCCTGCACTATGTTTTTCAACATCTTGCAGTTCTCATGACTGTGTCCCTTCACGCGGTGGAAGTTACAGAAGTCATTTTCTTTGTACCAGGAAGGTATGGCGCGAGTGGAATCAAACCCGGAATGAGGTTTAACAGGAGGTAATGTAATGGCTCCTGCTTTGAGCAATTTTTCCAATATCACACCATATGTTTCTCCCAAGGGAGTGTAGTTGATGGGCTCGGCTTTGTACTTATAGGTAGTTTTTGGTGGGGCATTAGACGGTGTTTGAGATTTAACCATCACCGCGTGGACAGCTCCTTTTGATTTAGAAGAAGTGGACGCGTGAGGAGTGGTGGTATTTGGTTTATTGGTAGAATTAGGAGTTCGTAAATTAGGGTTTTTGTTACGCAACCACAATTTCTCTTCTTCTAAGGCTCGAATTTCTAGTTTCCAAGCCATGGTAAAGGCCTCATCAAATGTGAGGAAAGTTTTAATTTGAAGAGTAGGAGAAATGTGCTTAGCACATGCCCGTGTGAAAATTTTGATAAGTTCAGCCTGAGGCAAGGCATATGTAAGTTGGTTGATAAGGCCACACCATCGTCCAACGAAATCTGTGATAGATTCGTCTTCGAATTGTCGAATGGCATAAAGGTCGGTGATGGATACTTTCTTAGCAATGTTAATGGAGAAGTGATGCAAGAAAGATTGGGCTAGTTGGTTAAAAGAGAAGATTGAGTGCTGGGTTAAAGCACTGTACCACTCCAAGGCAGGTCCTGATAAGGACATGGGAAAGGTGCGGAGTAACAAGGCATCATCATGGGCAATCAAATAACAAGCATGTCTAAATGATCGCAAGTGTTGTTGAGGATCCTCTTTACTATTAAAACGAGTAAATTTCGGCAACTCCCATTGAGGAGGATATGAATGAAGGGGGACAGAAGGGTGAATGGGCTCCCGACAAACTTGCTCGTATGTCAAGGCGCTACGACTTCCTGAAACAGAAGCCTCCAGGTTTTGCATTTTGTCCATCATTTGTTTAATTAGATCAGTAGTTGGATGAGATGATGGTGTGGTTGTGGTAAACGGAGGCATATTGGGCCAAGGACCACCGCTAGATCCTGGTGGGGTTAAGTGTTGATAGGGTGTGGAGGATGAATATGTTGAGGTAACTGAATAGGGATGTCCCATATAGGATGTTGAGGTCACTGGATACGTGTATGGGAATGAAAAGGTAGGCGGAGCTTGAGAAGGAAAGCTCGTGTGGATAGGTGGCAGAGAGCAAGTCATGAATGGAGTAGTCTGCAAGAGAGATGAGGTAGGGGCAGTCGGTGGTAATGATATGTGGGGTCCAAGATTAGCCAAAGAAAAGCCAATCTGAGTCGTATGAACCTCTGAAGCTGTCGGATTGGGAGACGGGGCTAGAGATGCAGGAAGCAAGGCGGTGTTATCAGGCGGAGTGGGAGCTAAATGAGCAGCTATACTAATAGGCATACCCACAAGGAGCTGACCATCAGGCGTACGGTCAGGGGTATGAGACAAATAGTATTGTACAGCGCTAGAATTAGCATCCAGAAACTTGGCAAAGTCCTTGTCTCCTACAGGAATTTTAGGAACCTCACTGGTATCAGTAGGATTCCCCACAGAATGTGAAGGGGGTGATTCAGGTAAAGAAACAGAGCAAGCATGTGAAACCATGGCGGCGGCTTGCTTTTGAGTGATAACAACCATGGACAGGAGTTCACAGTAGGGTTTCAATCTATCCGGAATAGAAACAACCTTAGAATGGTGAAATTGGTAGGTTGCTGGTTTGTCAGGGGTTGTAAAAGACAGTAACTGATATCGGTCTAGTATCCGATGTCGGTTATACTATAGCCGACGTCGGTCAGGTAACCGATGTCGGTGTAAGAAGTCTGGGCTAACAAGATATAAAAAGGCTGTTAACTTGATTTTTAACAACGTTTAGTGTACTTGTCCAATTATTGATCACAGAAGACAGAGTATGAGAAAGAAAGCAGGACTAAAAACAAGCAAGATGCACACACAAATCCAGAGATTAACCCTAGGGTTAATTTTAATTATCGTGGGCTTATGCCTTTAGACGTAGAATGATGTCAGAATCCTAAACAAGAGACTTAGGGGAAATGTCAAGTTGTTTTGGCTTATAAGGTTACCTCAATCGGGCGGAGGAATACCGCGGAAAAAGGGGGGATGTTTGAGCTGTTGTGTTAATTGTGAAGTGATTCGGTATGTGTTGTGCAGTGAATGTAAGATTAATTTCCTGTCAATACCGTGGATATCACCCCCACGTGTATGACCTGTTACTTAATCTACGTTCACTAGAATTGAAAAACAACAAGCAGGAATGCAATGCACGTGTTTTAAACCCAAATCGAAAATTATGTTCGATGAAGCAAGAGAGATGACTTTCACTAATGCGAAACTAGGAAAGCAAGACAAATTCTTTACGAAATATATAACAAAAGCAGCAACAGCAAGTATGCTTCCTAAAATGAAAATAAGCAAGAGAAACAGAAACCCAAGATGGGTCCCACCGGGCGTGCCAAAATGTTTCACTCGGAATGATTCGTTCCTTTTAGAAACAGATAAGGTTAGGGGCTAGGAGGAATACCTGTAGAATGTCGAGATGGTGTGCGCGTACCGTAGAGAAAGATCAGGCTGACTGCGAAGAACTCCTTTTTGTCTTGGAAGGACTACCTGCAAATAAGAACACAAGACCACAAGATTTTGATTAGACAATAAATGAGGAAACTGCCTTGGGCCCAGGAAATATAAAACTTCCTTTCGAAGGTGGTCAGTTTCCCTGCTAATATGAATTAACACAAAAGACTGTAAAATATCAATTAAGTTGCTTCGTTGAACTGGGTAGGGGAAAGGCTGGTTTTCTGGTTTTGATCGGAGGAACCGATGCGGGTTACTGATAACCGATGCCGGTTACTGATAACCGATACCGGTGGGTTCTAGGATCTGTAGGTTAGTTGCTTTGTGGGGTAGTCGTGTTGTTTGTAAGGCTGTATATAGGTGGTATTTAGAAAATAAGGTGATGAGAGGTAGATGAATGATAGTTAGAGGTAATAACACGTGGGGTAGTGGATCCAAGAATGGATTTAGGAGGACTGTGATTCAAAGAGCATAAGAAATGTTATAACAGAGGACATGCAAGATGTGACTTACTGGTTTTGACAAAGATGCAAGTTGATCTCCTTTGCTGTAAACACTTCTGGTTTCTTCACTCGTCTCTGCTCGGTCAAGTGAAGATCTGGACTCTGTTTTTCGCTCCCAATGATCTCTGTTGATTCAAAAATCCTTTCCTTTGATCCAAAATGAAATTTCGATCCTTTGTTTTTGGTTTGGGGAGGCCATTTACAGGGAGCCGATGGCGGTTACGTAACCGACGGCGGTCGAGTAGGAACCGACATCGGTAAGGAAAAAGTAGGCTATTTTTAGTAAAATAGCCCACCTTCCCTGCTTTTCTCCTGAGAGATCAGTTGCGGGCTTGGTCAAGTGGCTAGAAGGTCGGCTTTGGGTGCGAGTAAGGAGGCATTAGTTATGGATGTGAGTCTAGACCAAGTCATAGGTCTTAATTAGGTTAGTTTAGGGTTAGGGCTAGGTCATGATGAGGTGGCAAAATGAGGTGGCAGGTAAGGTGATGGTGGATTTATCAATTACAAGGTAATTAATAAATAATTGTGTAAGGTTTAGGTAATGAGGTTAGGTTGCGAAATGGGATGTGGGTCACAAGGGGTCGTAAGACACGAATTTGGTGTCTACAGCGTGTCCCATGACACTTCTAGATGTGATAATAAAACCTTATGTACCTTTACCTTACCCAAATTCCATTCCAAACAATATACCTCCAAACAAAGGAAATGATTGTGTAGCCATAGATGTGCCAAATGAAAAGATATACCTTCTAGGTGTTGATTGGTTACTTCCACCAATATCGACTGGGTTAGCAATACTTATTTTGGATTTGGAAAACTAAGCACCATGGGTTGGTCACTAATTTGGTTTAGATGCACATCAATGAATCTTATTTCTCCAAGTGACGAGCTCTCATTAGAATCTGAAGGGGTTTCTCTTGCACATTTTTCAAGATGGGGTAGCACAAACTGCTCAAGCTCCATGTCCTCCTTGTGAACCTCAAATCCTTCTCACAAAATCTTCCTCCATAACTCCATCACTTCTACAACCTCATGTTGTCTATCCAACTCCCTTTCACAAACTTCATTATACTTGAGTCATCTCTCTTCCCTCTCCTTTTCAACCGCAAGGTCCACCTTCTTTGTCCACCCTATCTTCCTTTCCCATCGCTTAGAAGAAGCTCTGTCAACCATAGGAAATGATTCCGTAATTAGTGTAATTATCAAGATATTTATAGCTAAATAAATAGCACACAAGAACGATCCTATAAGATCCCTCAATAACTCAAACTTAGCAACCTCTAGACAAGAATATGTAGAAATAGCATATTCTAGGGTATAACGATTTAGCACTCTTCTCCACTAATGATCAACAACATGTGTCTAAGTGAGATCAACATCCTCCAGCCTTTGATACTCATCTTGGGTCCATATATGAGATCTATAGTACCAACTTAATCTAGATGCATACGCCAAAATCCATTCGTACAACTACACTAGAAAGTAGTAAAACAAGGTCTCATATAACTCATGATACAGGTGTTATTCTACCCATTTACGTGCATCAAACTCAGGTCTAATTCTAAATCTATGAAAAAAATCATTCTCCATTATCTTAATCCATGCTTTGACACTGTCCAAGGTTAATCACTTTGTTATCATGCATCATTCTAATAGTAGCTTTGAAAAGAGGTCCTAGCAATGGAACCAAGATGTTGTCATTTTTATCTACCCTCAATATTACTTTCTAACCCCAAGTGCGCTAACCTATCATCCAGCAGACATCAAACACTTTACTAAGGCATGTGCGGGCACCAATCCCCTCCTTTATGTGAGTATTGTGAGAAGGTTTTTCCATTAGTGGAAGAAAAATTTCAAAATGAGAAGTGAATTTAATTAGCTAAGAGAAAAAGCTAAAGGAACAACTTACATATCCACATAACAATGCATTACAAAAACTTAATAACAATGTAATAAGCATAATAACCTATATCTGAGCCATGGTGGTCATATAATATGAGGTTTTACACCCTTAATCATGATATATAGAATGATACCATATATATCTTCATTGGTAGCCACATTACAATCAAAAAAGGTCATCACAGACCATACATGTTAAGTGATAGAGACCGAATTCCTACGAATCTTCTCTTGTATGATACCCTAAATACCCTTCCATTTTAACTTCTATTACAGATCCCAGTTCCATAAAGAGGATTATGACATCCCTCAAAACCCTTAACATTGAGTGCTTTAAGCCCTAGCATTACTAGAACACTTTGTTACTAAACATCTTACTCTTTATGTATTCTCCTATCTTCCTTGTCTTTGAAGTATATCTCTAGATGATGTCTCATGTATATATGAGAAGATGTATTCCTTGCTTTCAAACATCTCTTTTTATACGATCAACACCTACCCTTGTGCCTTATCATCTGAATATATTGTGTGACAACTGTTTATGTGATCCTCCAATGGTGAATGATAATCCCTTTACAAACCCTCCACTCTCTTTAATGATGTGTTCTAGGAATATTCCCTATGTGGAATATCTTTTTCTTCACCTCTAAGGTTCTAGGCTGACACCTTATCCACTCATCACACCTATTTCACTCCTCATATTTTTCCTTGAGTGATTTTAGAATTCCAAATATGGCTAAGTCCTTTGAACCTGTGTTCTACCTTCCACGCGCACCCTGGTTTCACCTAAACAATTCTTAAACCTCTTTAACCTATGTAATTTTACCTGAAAACCCTTCTTCTTTATCCTATGTGCACACATGCCCTTCAGTACTTAGAAAATATTTTAGGTCCCAACACATGTCTAACATGATTGAGACCTTTCTAGATATCTACTAAATACAACAACATAAATCATCATCATACAAACCCCAATCCAATGGGTAGGTGGAAGTCCCAAATAGAGAGATGGAGAACATTTTAACCAAAAATTTCAATAAAGACAAAAGAAAATGGGTACCAAAACTCCTAGAATCAGTTTGGGCCTAAAACAAAACCTAGAAGACTACTACTGGTTTCTCCCCCTATGAACTAGTGTACAAGAAGAATCCCCTATTTTTAGTTGATTTTGAATTGCAGACTTGGAGGATAATGATAAAAATTTGAATTGAGCTGGATGAATCACAACGTGAGAGAGTAACATAACTAAACAAACTGGATGAAATGAGGATGGAGGCACATAAACAAACTAAAATTATTCAACACCAAAGAAAATCTTGGCATGGTGCTCATATCAAGTACATGAAATTTAATGTAGGATATTGGTTCTTACTATTTGAATCAAACTACCAACTGTTTAAAGGTAATCTAAGGACAAGATTTTTGGGACCCTACCAGATCTAAAAAGTTTTTTATAACAGTTTTTTGAGACTACTGCCGATCGATGGAGAAAGGATAACTCTTATAGTGAATGGAAATTTATTAAGGATATATCATTTTCCATTGGATAAATAAACCTTTAACAAAGATATGTTGTTATGCAAAGGAATGAATTTAGTGGAGGATTTTGGATCTTCCCACTGGGCAATAGTTGTTTTTTTAAATTTAAAGAAAGGGAGATGATCATGCTTTTAATCTTCTTCCCCTTAGATTATAGTTTTTTTATGTATGTTTTCAATAAATGTCAGGAATTTTAATTGTTAGAATGTACATTGATCACCCTTATTTTATGAGCATAGGACGTTGAATTCTATGGATATTGGGGAGTTGAGCTAGTAGGGGTAAGTGAATTTTTATTTCTACAGATATTAGATTTTTACGAAATCCCCCATCACATTTATTTAACATCAAGAAATAAAACACAACTCTCAATGTATTTATTGGGGATATAAATCAAAATTTATTATCACGAAGTGGGGCGTAATGAGAAATAATGATAAAATATATCAGATGTGTTGTATTTCTATAAAAATAATGGGTGGATTTGTGTGAAGGACAAGTGGCATCATCATTCATGATGATAGGATGTGAGTTGTGACATTAATTAAATCTTTCCATACGTACTTAGTCATATCATCATTTTCCACTCCCAAAATTACACTGATTCATTGCCAATTAAGAGTTTAGAAATAATTTAAAATTTCAATGTCACTGTTGCATGTGATTTATCTATTGCTCCACGGAAGCTTTCACCATTTTTCCAAACTTTTATTCAACCTTGATTAAGCTATGGGAAAGAAAAAGAAATCCTAACTAGATTCTCCAGAGCCACTACTACGAAATGTTGCTATTTTTTAGGTATTTCATGATGCAAGGTAGTTAGATTTTATTAGAAATTTTGAGGGTTGTGATGAGGATTTGTTTGATAAGTTCCTAATAAACATTGAGGCAACCTATTCATGAATTGAGGGAAAAAGAATTAAGATAAGTAGTTAAATTATTGCTGACCCATCCAACTTGTCATATTTTTGTCTCAAAGTGTTCACTAATGCCCCACTCAAGGATTTATAACCATTGTTCCAAGAAGAAGGATAATCTCCTCTAGAATTGATCGTTACTTTGTTTTACCTTCAAAAAGGAATTCGGCAAGAGAGTTTTCCTGGTCTTTAGAAGGAAGTATCTAAGTGGGTCAACAAATATTTTCTCTACGATGGAAAACCATTTGTACTTGGAGGAGATTTATTAAAGCTATTGACTCATATAAAGAGGGGTTGCATAAACCATGAACTCATGGTTAATTTACCAAAATATCTCATTGTTCTAGTCATAAAAGTGGGAAAAAAGTACAAAAATGGAGGTGTTAAGGCTGAATTGAAGCACCTAGGGCTTATCCAATTAATTTTCTCACATCAAGCTTTCTATAGGCCAAAGCGGAAGATCAAAAAAATTAGTGCAGGGGAGAGTTCGAAACAAAAAAAAATAAAGAAGGAACCATCTCCCAATGTTTGGCTTGAGCTCAAGTCAACTCCTAACCCTTCAAGGGAAACCATGGAGGAACCTGCTAGTAAGGATAATCTGTCATTTGTGTCATAACTTTCTAAAGGTAAAAATACCCTACCATTCCATTCTGCTATGATGTTAAGGCCAAGAAGGTCTTTTACATTATAAATACCGTAAGTTTCCTTGACTAAAATGTTTCATGAGGATTTTTCTCCCATTTTAGAGGAGAAGTATGTTAGTACTTTATTCATCCCTCTTTACCAGTCAAAGGATGATGAATTAACAAAAAAATGTTCCCGCAACATAGGTCCCTAACATTGATATACCATACATTCCTACAACTCTTTAAATTGAGTCTATAGCTCCAAAAGTTCCTGAAACATGAAAAACATAGACCAACGTTTCAAAATGTGTTGGAACGGAAATTGGTGGTCAAAAACCACATGGATATAACTTGTTAAGGCATTAATAGGATGAAATTTTCTCTTTGAAATAAAAATTGAAAGGTATGCAAGAAACCAATTTGTCTTTACAAACTTATTTTACACAAAGGAGTGTAGAGAAAGTTAGGGAAATCAATACTTTAAAGGTATAAGTTATCAATCTCAAAAGAAAAAGGGATAGTATTATGAAATTATGGAATGATTTAACCTAATTATCTCTTCACAATAAATAATTGACAAAGGAAAATAAAAATCTTAAAGAAGAGATTGAGACTAGTGCAAGTGATAATAAAAATTTGGAATCTATTGTGGAATCTATTTTTCCTTTGGCCTATAATCTTTTTTCCTGTAGGAAACCGTCCTCTGTCTACAACATGTTTGTTCATTAAAACTTTTATGCTCTAAAATTGATGACAATGTGCAGTAAATAACCTTAATAGGCCCCCAATGGTAAACATTTCTTTGGAATTTATCAAAATTGTACTCCTAATATATAAAATATATTGTGTGAATTTTACCTTCATAGTATATTAGTCACGAATGTGCCGGATTTCCTCATATATATTTTTGTGGGGTAGTTTCATTTGAAGTATTTTTGGTCATTTCTTAGAAACCAAATTCTATGGAACGAGAAAATAGAACTGTTTAATTAGACATCACGTACCATAGGTTTCTACATTAGGCCTACCCATGAAAACATTGTAACCATAAAGAAAGTTTTAAGATCAGTTTATTATATGGTTGACATTGGATTGAATAATTCAAAGGCTTTACAAAAGTGTTTGCATGATTTTGGAGTTTACATTCGAAAAATTTTGGTGAGGCATTACAATATTTTGAAAAACCATGGGATACACTAAGTCTACCATTGAATATAAGGGAAGTAATATCCCCCTAGAATATTAATTGGAGCATGAGGAGAGGAGATTGACTTATTGAAATTATCCAGCAGTTTTTTGAGAAAAATAAAAAAAGGATAAAATAATGAGTGGATTAGAATACAAGTGAGACCACCCCTTCTTTTGAGTCCCATGACCACTTGGTAGAATAATAATGCCCAACCACATAATAGCTTCATAACATGGGTAGAGGTTATTTCAAACACTCAATGATGTAAGGGGATAAGGAAACAATATGCTGATCACTTTGAAGAATATGACATGACACAACATCTTTGCCAAAGAGAAGGATAAAGATAATTTTTAATAGGGACATGAAAAAGGTAATGCACAGGGAGATGATTACTGCATTAGTTGGCATATTATATCATATATGAGGTTATTGATTTATTCTTAACATATGTTAATTAGTGCATGGGGTGTTTTATATAGTTATATCCTACTAAATATAATGCATTTTCTCTTGTTCTTATTTAATGAAAAATGTGGACCATAGAAATTCCAAGTAATCACCTTGATGAGTAAATGTGGTGACATGCGTTGGATAAAAATGAGAATTTTCTGCCAATTCTAGAAGTTATAATCAAGGAGGCCAAGTCTGAAGCCATCATGCCATCATGGAGGACTTTTTCCACAAGCCTATAAACACGAATCTTGTTTTTGGCATTATTGTAGGATTTCAATGAAATTTTATTGAGGTTGTTAGTGGATGAATTCAATGCCTATAGTTATGGAAAATTGCATAACTGACTATGTCTATAAACATACATCTTCTTGAGAACAATTTAGTAGTTAGTTGATAATAACAATTTATAGTATAGTGATCTACTAGTTAGTATTTACTTTCCAATGTTATCCCGAGAAAGTCTCAGAAGTTATTCAAATTAATATAGTTGATGTCATTTTGAATATCATCTGGTATTAAGACTACCTCCGTCCCAAGGAAGAGCACGAGCTCACTCAACCTAGGTGATTGGACGATTTTCATTTAATGCATGCTCGTGGTTTTATAATAAGTTCAAATTGGAATGCGTATTTAAATGCAATTACTTATTTCCTTGATTTCATATATTTCTTTATTGATATTTCAATTCAGATTATGTTATTTCAATTCTACTATTTCAATTAAGTATGTGTGTGTTATTTTAATAATGTTATCTTAATTTTTTGAGTGCATTTTAATTCTAGTTAAAGTATTTCCTTTAAATTCATTTTTATTACAACAACACTGTTTTAGTAGTTTAGCATTACATTTCCATAGATCAAAGGACAAGAGAAAACACACCAGCTAAAACCCCCCAAAAGGAACCACTGAACGAATGAGTTGCATATGGCTTCACTGTATAGAGAATATGACACATGTCCCTATTTTTATAATGACACTAGCAGAATAATATGTTAGTTAAATTATTTGAGAATACAACGAACCATCACCAGGTTTCTAAGTGAAACCATGACCTATGAGCCTTTCCTTGAACTTGTTAATTTCTCCTACATAGTTATAATTGATCTTATATAACCACCTAGGTCCTACAATATTTATCTTATAAGGAGGAGGGAATAGATCCAAAGTGTTATTTTTAATCAAAACATTGTATTCATATTTCATAGCTTGAATCCATCTATCATATTGACAGGATTCTTAAAAATATTTTATTTTTACCTCATTGACAGTCATCAAGGCATGATAATAATAATATGATAGACTCATTAACCAAATTTTGATCCCATTTAGGAATATTAGGATGCAATAAAACTTGACATCACTTCCTTTCAATCTCCATCATATCTAGATCAGGATAATCATCCCCTTGAAATTTTGTTTCCATAATGTTAGGAGAAGGATTATCACATTCTATCTTAGGAGAGGAAGAGGAGGGTTTGTTGGTACCTAGATTTAATCTCCTTCACAACTTGAGCTACATCATGGATTTTACAAGACACTCAGAGGTAGATAAATGGTTTATATGTCATTTTGTAGATGGGGAAGCAATTTATCTGACTTATTAGCACTCAAGCTTTGAAGAATTGGGTAGCACCGTGGAAGGATTTGATCTAATCCTCACTATTTTAGGTTGCGCCTATCAACCAAGCTAAGAGAACCTATATTATAGCCTCTATCTTGTCAAGGAGGTGAAAATATCCTTGTACTATGTAGATTGTATGGAGATGGCCTTGAGAAAACATGATCAATTTCCCATTATTCAAACTCAACAGAGTTGTCACTACTAAATGATGGAAATGCTTTCAAGACATGGCTAAGGCTACTAAAGACATGGTATGATCCTAATTTTCTTTGTGTATTTTTGTAAATGGATTATATTCTTTTCTTGACACACAATACAATACAGGGGTATTATAGGTAGGATGACTTAATTTGAAATGAATTTTGGGGTGGGAGATATTCATACAAGACTAACCAGAATTTTCCAACTTCTTTAAGGACCTTTCCAAAAATTGAAAGACTCAGACAACAGAAATGGTTCAAAGAGGTTAAGGTGTTCCTTCAACCAAGATATGTGCATCAAATGGAAGCCCAGATCTGCACTCTTCTACACAATCTCTAATGATTTATCACAAAATCTTGACTTAAATGAATCGGAAAAGAATTTAGAAATTTCTATTCTATCAGACCTAAGGTACCTCCAAAGGTTTACAATCAAATCTATATCAAGAAAAGTAGAGTGAATTTAATTTTTTTTATCCCTTCATAAGATGAAAGCTATTATGATTATGGAATTGCAAATTCCACTAATCTGTTACCAGAATTAGATCTACATGATCAAAAGGAAATTCCAAACACCAAATTACAATAGGAACAAGAAACAAAAATTGAAAACATTCTGAAACATAAGTAGATGAAAATTTTATTAAGAGACAACACAAAATAATCAAAAATGACCAAATTTATCAGTAGGAGAATGTTATAAGAACAATCTCAGAGCTTGTTAGTGGCTATACATTTGTAGCCAACCTAACATGATACAAATTTTTTTTAAAAGGGAGTTAAAATGGTTCTCAGGTGGTTTCTCAGAGAATGGGATTCTTCCGATATTTTCCTATGAAAATTCTAAGTTTCTTCGACCATTTACATGACAAATTCATGTAATATATAACTTTCACTCACTCACTAACTTTACCCCTCAAATATTCCCTCCAAAAGTGGAATATTTGAAGTACCTTTGCTTTGCAATATTTCTGAAAAATTACATTTAACAAACTCACAAAAATTTGCCAGTTGTTCTTTCAAAAGGTGAATCATTACAAAACTTTCATCATTCTTCAAAGTGGAAGCACATTTTTCATTCCCCACGCATGTAGACCACTTTCATTTCATTATTTCATCTTTTCCTTTCCCAATTTTTTACTCTACAACTTTGGATCTGGTAACGCACATTTTTCATGAATTAGAGTAAAAATTCATTTGAAATGTGCTTTGGATTCACAAATCAAGCCCCCAAATTGATTAATTCAGACCCTACAGGCTAAAATGACAAGAATTGGCAAAAAAATTGATGAAGATTGATGTAAAAAATGCATCTCCAAACTTCTTGGAGCTCAAATGGTGGCCAAACTGGTGAAATGCAAAGTTACCGTTGATCTGTTCTTATCTTTAAATCTAAGTCCCCCACGTGGCAGATCTAGGAAAAACAAGCCTCGGGGACACTTTTGACCTTTTTACAACTTTTTGAAAATTTACAAAATTTCTTGATTTCCTCCACTGCTCTGCCTTTGCAATTTGGGTCTAACATGTGGCACAATATGACTGGATATGGAGTCGTGGCTCAATTTTACACATTTTTCATCTTTTTAGACAAAGGAAAAATTTTCAATTTTCCTTTGTGGCTCTGCCCTCCCACAAGACACATGTCCTCATATGATTGGCTGAGGGGTAGCACTTCTCATTTCATATTTTAATCATATTTCATGAAGGAAAATTTTCAACATTTCCTCCACCATCCTGCACCTCCGCCATTGAATTCTCAAATGAATTTTGACATTTTACCCTTAGGCTTGTGGGTTATTTTGATACTTTGAGTCATTTTAATACATGAGGAAAAATTTACAAGTTGCCCCCAATGGTCCTCCTCCCTGCCTCTTTGACTTTTCAAACTACCATGTGTCACCATGACGCACCTTGAGGCGGTTCCAAAAATTTGATACCTTGAATGAGCACGGGCTCACCACATGTCCTATTCCAGCGAGATTTGTTTGAATGCTTGAAGCTCATCGGAAGTCACCATGTGTCATACTCTGAGGTAGTCTCCTTTTGGATGTTGAAAAGTCTAAGTAAAATGAAAATCAAGCGGAGGCCTCCACATGTCATCCTGGTGCTTCTTTAAGATGGTGCCCAAATGAATAAGCATGAGCTCACCATGTGTCCTGTTCTGCCAAACTGATCCAACTGCATAAAAAAAAATTCCAAGTCCGAGCCAAGCATTGGAAGCCTCCACGTGTCCTCCCAGCACTACTTCAAAGTCAGACCAAAAAGTTTATTCTCAAACGAGTGTTGTTTACCCACGTGGACATATTTCTAAGTTAAGGCCTTTTATAGAATTTTTGAAGTATTTAGCTAAGCCGCATCCAAACAAAAGGTACCACATCCCCTGTAGATGCAAGGATGTAAGTTTGACTAGGATAAAATGCCCATCAAACCATAAAATACAGAAACACAAGCATTTGAGCCTGAAAATGTATTTTTCTTCAATGACAGAGAGTATAGATTGTTACAAGGCTAAAACACGATCCTTAGGGACACATCAACTCATCCTTCTTCAAGTATTTCAAGGTAGAAACGTCAAGAACACAAATTATGACTGTGGTAATAGAGGGAACAGGAAAATGGGAATTTTTAAAAAGGAAAGAGCTCGGGGAACCTAAAATACAGACCTTTTCTAGAGGAACAAAGAAACCAGGAGAAAAATATGGACCCATACATGATATTTGACCCAAGGGAAGAATAAAAATAGAAACAAAGACCATCCAAGCACAATCTTGGGGAAGGATAAAATTATAGAGGCCGTAAATCAATAAAATTCCAAGGGCACAAATGGGGCGAGACAATTTTGAGCACCAACAGGGTTCAAAAGAAGCATCACAGAGTGTCTTTACTAAGAAAAGAACATTCATGTTTTCTACTATGTGATGCTTGAAAGGATTGGAGACTTGTAGTCCTTTAGTTCTACAACCATAGCCAAAATAATAAAAGAGAAGGAAGTTGGATCAAGCTTCTTCCTATTAAGTTTATGAATAAATATTGAAGCAGGACTACCAAATATGCTTAAGTGAGAAATATCTAGATTTTACTTCGTCCATACTTCATGAGGAGTATCTTGATGAAGAGATTTGGTATGCACTCTTTGAAGAATATAGACAACAGTATTCGTGGCTTTTTACCATGGAAACTTAGGCACATTAGATGCATGAACTATAGCACTAGCCATTTCTAAGACAAGCTTATTCTTTCTTTTAGCAATTCCATTTTAATATGGTGAATAAGGATTATTCAAATCCCTTTGAATCCCACATGACACTTAGAACTCATCAAAAAATATTATGACATATTCTCCTCCATCATTAGTCATAATTATTTTAATTTTTGATATTAGAAGCATTATAAACTGAAGCTTTAAATTCCTTAAACATATACAAGAAATCAAACTTCTTCTTAATGAAATAAGAACAAGTCATTACAGAGAAGTAATCAATGAACCGAACAAGATATAAGGAACCATTGAAATATTGAACTTCAAAAGGCCTTCTTACATCACTATGAATCAATTCTAATAACTGAGAAGAATTAGAATCATGATGTTTGTGAAATTTTTCAACATGTTGCGTACACCGTAAGAAAATTTCACATGTTTCATGATCTAAATTCATCTTTGGAAGAAAAATAATAATATTCAGTTTAGAAATTTCATTCAAGCTTTTCAAATTTACATGACCACGCCTTTCATGCTAAAGTTGAATATCATTCCTTAAAAAACAAGAAAAAAAAGACTCACAGAAAAAACCATCGAAGATATACAAGCCATTTTTTTGAATACCAGAAGTAATAATATTACTAGACTTATCTTTTGCATACCACTTATCTTGTAACAAAAAAAAATTACAATTTTTTTTAGTTAGCTGAGAGAAAGAAATAAAATTCATTTTCAATTGAGGAACATATAAGACATTCTTAATTACACTATTTGACAATTTAACATTCCCACGACTTTTATATCTAATGATGTAGTTATCTCCTAGAAATATATTCTTATCAATTTAACTACATATGATAGGATACCAGGAGTATATGTCATGTGCCTAGAGGAAACACTATTAATAATCCATTCATTTTCATTTGAAGATGAAATGGAATTATATAGGGAAATAGACTTCTTGCAATATCTGACATGTTTTTAGTTGAATCCTAGTGACAACATAGCTTCAAATAATATGTTACAACATAAGATAGTGGATGCTAAGATAAAAATTTCATATTTTATCTTGTTAAATGCTCGAAACATCCAAAAATTTAAATATTCTATTGTGGAACCAACTAGATTCCATATACCTCAAAATTTGTTAATTTGATTTGTTAAAGCATTCCGCAGACAACTTGAAAACATTATGAGTACGCATATTATAGCAGATGCTCACCTCCTGGAATCTTAATTTAATGTGTTAAATTATTGCAACCTTTATGCCCCAAATATTATGTGTTAAATCCTAACGAAATCTAAGCCTAAATTATGACATCGTTTTAAAGGCTAGCGGCTGCTAAGGTCAAATAAATTTCATTTAAAATGTTAAATCCTATATAATTTTTTAAAAATATTATGTTGATATAGTAAGTAGAGGTTGCTAATTTCATACTAGCTGAATTTAATTTGTGATATCCTAGCAAATGTTAAGGTAAAAATAATATGTTGCGGTAATACCTAGTAGATGCTATACTGCCAATATCTTTCTTTATTTTGTGAAATCCTAGCGGCCACTAACATCCAAAAAAAATGTTGTGGTAGTGTCTCTGCAGCGTATAACTTTATGTTATCCATTTTTTTTTTATTATTGGCAAATAGTTTTTTGAAAGGGACTATACCCTTGTACACCAAGGCTCAGAAGCCAGAATTGATAGTTAAAGCACAAGAGATGGATCAAAATCCAGATAGCACAATTAAATCTGACGGCAGAAAACAGATTGCAAAGTAAAAACCAACAACCGACAAATCATGATATCCATTGTTGAGTACCAATCTATAAGCTCATAAAATGGTATTGAGGAATAACCTAGCAGCCTCTAAGCTTGTAATATATGATATATTTTTAGTTAAATCCTAGTAACAACATATCTTCAAATAATATGTTGTGACATAAGATAGCATGTTGGTACCTGTTATTACCGAATCACAGCACCCTTTTATGGTTTATACAAGCATGTATATTTGAACTCACGGTGTGATTGGATAACATGGGTACTATCTCCAAGTTGTAGGACTTGCTACTTGAGATAGACCTCCAAAGAAAGTTGGTTCTTGCTCCTAAACTACCTGCCACAATCTACTTTAATGCAGGGGACACTAACTATTATAATCTAAATTTCCAAGGGATCAGTGAGAGAGAATTCATAAAATGAAAGCCTACACTAAAGCGGTGATACACCAGAAAAGGAGGGTGTGAGAGTAATCTCCAAATGCATGAAATATAGAAGCAAAGTGCACACTAGAAGAGGTGATGACAGTTCTCCATAATCTAGCAAAATGCATTCACAACAATATTCCAAGCATACACAATGATAATAGATTCCTGCAAGAACATAATAATAGACACAATAATCATGTAGAAAGATTAAAGGGGCAAGAAGAATGCAAGAAAACATAGTAGGGGAAGATACATCCACAAACTGATATTTTATTGCTTCATGATATGCACAGTTCAATCTATTACAAGATAAGGGCCTGGATCATCATGCAAGGAGTCCACTACAAGGGCCTGTAGCACATTGGCTTCACAAAGAAATTTTGACAGAGCTTTTCTATCCGAAAAATCCCCCTTTACAATGAGCCCAACACTCCAATTTATAGAAAAAAAGAGAAGAGAGAGAGAACGGAAGATGGAAATCCCGAAATCTATCCTTCAACCACTTGTAAGAGGAATTAAATGGAGTAAAATGATTATATATTACTTGAAAAAGGATCCCCATACTGTCCCAGGTGCTGCAACAGAGAAAGAATGATGACCATGCCTCTTAATTGCACTCCCAACCACCAAAATAAAACACTGTTATGAACCCGGCCATGTTTTATGAAAAATCTCCATCAATATCTCACCAAATCTAGAATTTCTTGATTGATGTGCGTCAGGATCAGAGCCATGATTCCAACGGTACCAATTCTGTGTGATTTTGTTTAGAAATGCAAAAGTTATGGCCTTCTGAGTGCAGGTAGCTATCTTGGGTCTGGCAGGCATTTTTTTGTCATTTAACAAGAATGAGCATTAACTAAATGGAGCATAGAGGACATCGTGCTCATTCCAGAAAGTTCAATTTTATGAAAATCGTAGCTCGGAGTCAAAATTTATGGCCGTTTGAAGTTCACGGGTCAAACATTGACTTTTCTTCTTTGCCTTCGGCCGCTTCGGCTTTTCGTGTCGCTCGCGTACTTTTGTCCCAACTGTCCCGGATGAAAATCTCCTACTTTAGCTGATTCGGGCTTCCTTGTTCCTATTTGCAGTGAAGACACGTGGTGAGATTCCATTCGCTCTCGGCTCTTTCAACTTTTCATGTCCCACGCGTACTTTTGGCCCGGATGTCCCAAACTATCTCGGACGAAAGTCTCTTGTTTCAGCCGAATCGGCCGGTTCGCATCCTCCACGTACTTTTGGCCTAGCTATCCCAAACCACGTGAAACAAGACTTACGCCATTTTTTCCCTCTTTTGGCCGATTCGGCTTTTCACGTTCCTCACGTCCCAATGTCCCGACTGCTGCGTGGACCACCTAGCGGCTTTTCGGCTGATTCGCGCCCCAACGTCCCAACTGTCCTGCAGACCACCTAGACTAGGACTTAGCTGATTTTCTTCATTTTTTCGGCCCTAGCTTGGTTTTTTGCAATTTTTTCACCTTTTCTAACTCGTTGGGTTTTCTTCTTGGATGGGAGAGTTAGAAAGAAGCCAAGGGGGCCCCAAAAACATGATTTTGGGCCTTAAATCAATCTATTTGCTTGGGACTTAAAGAATCTGATGCATGTTATCAAAATTACCTTGAGGGGTGAATTTTGGATAACAGTACCCAAATAAGTCTTCCCTTTTTTTGGCCATTTTTGGATTATTGGTAGATTTTTTTTTAAAAGGTGGATTAGTATGGGGCTCATTTTCAAAAGTTGGTTGAGTAATGTGAAACTGGGATCTCAAGTATACTTAGTAAGAATACAAGGGTAATAAATGTATCTTTACCTCAAAGCCTAGAGGATTTATATCTTCAGGGATGTTCCCCAGTTTCAGAGAAAATTCCTTTGATTGGTCATTTTGATTAAGTTACAATTTCGGGCCCAGTTCACTTGTGTAAATAATTATCTCAGACCCGGCCTATTCATGTGAAATGAATAAGAAATGAAGGCTTGGTGGTGCACAATTTATAAAGGAATGAGAAAAATAGTTATGACTTTCTCTCCTTCCCACGATATATGCAGTTAAGCACAATATATTAAAACATGAAAATTAGTTCAAAAATTTTCTTTGAAGGTTTTTTTATTCATCGAGAATGGAAAATATAAAATCCAAGATGATGTTTAAATGAATTATAGTTACACATGCACAGAAGAAAAATTTGAGGAAAAGTTTACAAGTAAAAAAATGGGGATTCTATTTATGAGGCCCTAACCCTTCTCTATATAATATTTTTTGAATAAAATAATACAACTAAATACATATTATAGATGTATTTTCATGGTCGTAGTAAGTTTAGGTCTCCATCCCATTTAACATGTAGGGAACACCTTTTAGAAGCTAGTCTCGGTGCCTAATGAAGTCATCACGACCCTCAAAACCAAACAAAAATTAAATGGTCCCAGTCAAGCCCTTATACATCCCTTTTTCATGGAGTACAAAAATGCCCATTCTTGACCCATTCAGGATATCCACCAGCTCCCTCCTCTACTCAAGTGTGTTTTCCTATTCAGTCAAAGTGAGTCCATCTCTATAATTTAATTTGGAAGGCTGACCTCTGGTTAGGTGAGCCTTGAGATCGCGCGTGACTTCACAAACTAAAACACCACAAAGGGAACAAATTTTATAAGAGGAAACCATTTATAACCCAACCACAACTTGAACCTCTTCCATGGAAGACTCTAAAGAAGCCAACCACTCCTCCAATTTATTGGTCCCCATTTTGATCCTCTACCATTTTTCCATGTTTCCCCTTTACTCTTTGTGCTCTGAAATGTTTTTTCTTCATGAAATCAATGATGTGAAGTTATAGCTCCATTATTGTGCATTGGATTGTTTGAAAACTCATTACCTTGCCCTAATTTTTCCCATTCAAATGCATCTACCATTTTTCCCATGTTTTCCTCACCTTTAGAGCTTGAAATTGTTCGTTTTATACATATTTTCCCTCAAAATTCCCTTGTCATGGTCATAAATTTCCTAAAAACACTTTTCATTTGTCTTTTGATTGAAAAATTCTTCACCCACAAAGAAAAAATCAATTTTGGGAATCACTAGCATTTTTTGTGTTTCTTGATGGTCAGACGGGCGTCATTTACCCATCAAATTCATCGTTAGCATTCTAGGTCATAGCTGGGAATTTCTACATTGTTTGACGGTCATACAGGCATCCTGTACCCATCAAATTTTAGCTCAAAATATTCTCCTACATGGTTGTTTGTGATTAGACAAGGTTCGGTTGGTCTGCTAATAAAACATAACATTTTTTGTGTTTTGGAAAAAAGTGTAAGTTGCCCCCGTAGCTCCGTAGGCCCCAGAGGAGGTACACATGTCACAAGCAGACTGAAGGCAAATGGGAGGGTCTTTTTGTTCCTTAAGGCATTTTGGAAAAAAGAATTAAAGCACAAATAAAATTCCTAGGGCCCACAATGAATTAGAATGGAACACGTGGCGGCTTCAGAGCATAGGCCCTCAACAAAATAGAATGGAACACATGGCGGCTTCAAAGTGCAGGCCCTCAGCAAATCAGAGGTGGAAAAATGTCATGTTTTCATCAAAAGTGGAATGGAAGGCTGGTGGAGGAATTAGAAAAAAAATTATTTTTGCGTAAGGGAGCAAAAGTTGTGAAAAAGATCACACGTCCGTCGGGCCAATCAGGAGAGGACACGTGGCAAGATGAGGGGCAGAAGGGAGTGCGGGCTGCCGATGAGTTTTGAAAACTTTGAAATTTTGAAGCAGCGATTGCCATGTGTCAAGAATAGAAGAGGAGATGCAGGCTTGTGGAGATTTTTTGGAAAAATTTCCATTTTTCCAAAAAGGGTGGAAATGTGTAGAATCGAACCGCGATTCTGATGGGACCCACCTTGGGACACGTGTCAGTGCCAAATCTCAAGGGCAGAGGGGTGGAGAAAAATGTCAAATTTTTACATTTTTCCAAAAGTGTTAAAATGTCAAAAAGTGATCCCAAACCCATTTCCAATCACATTGTGACACGTGGAGGGCCCAGATTGAAGGGAGAAAGGAAAATCAACGGTAACTATGCATTTTTCAGTTTGGCCACCATTTTTTCTTCAAGAAGTGTGGAAATGTGTTTTTTGCATCGATTTTGATCAAATTTTTGGTGAATTCATGTCGTTTGTGCCTATAAGGACCAATGCAATTGGTTTTGAGGATCAATTTGAAGATCAAAGATTTTTTTGGAATAAATTTTTCTCTAACCCGTCTGAAAACATGAAATATCAAATCTAAAAGTTGTAGAGTCAAATTTTGGAGGGATAATGGATGAAATATTGAAAGAAAGGGAGTTTGCATGCTTTGAAGATGAAAAACATGCTTCCATAATGGATAATGATGCATAAATCCTCACTGATTCACCTTTTTTAAAACACCTGACAACTTTTGTTGCAAATATGTTAAATGTCCCTGTTTGCGAATCATGATGGAATTTTGTAACAAATTTGATGCTTGCAATATTATTTTCTTGGAAAAGAAGGCTTGGATGTAAACAAATGATATATAATGCATGTTTTTTGACATGCAAAGCATCGGAAAATTGAAAATCATGAGAAAATTTTGAGAGAAGCTCATCTTCTGAGAAACCCTCCAAAAAAACTGGTTAATGTCTTATGTGTTATATATTCATTCATGTTGAGTTAGTTACAAGTGTATAGCCATCACACGGCTCTGATATTTTTCTTGACACACTCCCCTGCTGATGAATCCAACAATCTTTTGAATTTATCTATTTTATTTTGGGTAATATGATGTTTGTTATCATGTTTAAATGTATGCAAATAGTTTTCCTTGTTCTTGTTGCAATCTTGCATTGAAATCTTTAGCAATCACACAGATCTCATCCTTATTGATAGTTTAGTGGCATTGTAAATTTCATTTTTCAGAAGATCTTTCATCTTGCATTGAAAATAAGTAGTTTAAAATCACTTCACCCTCATTTATTGACATAGATTACTTGTAAGCCTTTAGGGGTACCTTAGGTGTGATTTGATCAAAGATTTTAATGTTTAATTGAGTCCTTCAACTCAAGATTTTGTGTTGAGGTCTCAAATATTGTGCGAAGAGTGCAAACCTGGGCCTCCATTTGTGTATCTCTTCTGGTTGAAAGAAAATCCTTACTATTTTGAAGCATTTTTATCTTATAGTTGTTCAAATGTTGTAGAGGTTATCAAATATCTTGCATAGTCAAGTTTGTCTTGTAAATATCCCACCAAAAATCATTCTAAACAACTAATCCTACCTTAAATTACCCCTGTTTTGACCTGTATACCCACAAAAGATCAAAATACATTTTATAAAGTATGTAGAATAGATCAGGATTTCAAAATGTCTTCAATAACCCTTGCCTTACATTGAAAATATCTCCATAATATAGAAGTGACAACTTGTGAAAGTTAGATTTGGAGTGTTGATCATATTTTCCCAAGGCCCTTTCATACTATTTACAAAAATTAAGGGATATCTTCATCTCCTTCACCATTTGAGGGTTACAAAATAGGTCCTCTAACCTTGGTTGAAAGGCACAACCTAAAATAGTTAGGACAAGATCAAGTCCTATTTGAGTGCTATCCATCTCTCCACAAATTTGAGTGCTAGTTAGATCACATCCCCAGATACAAAACAACATACATCATGATCTATCTGCCTTCAAGATTCATGCCATATCTCTGATGCTGCTCAGATTGAAAAGGAGAACAAATTTGGGTACCAACACTGGTGGCACCATTTCCGGGGAGTTGTTGAAAATATTTGAGATTTTTGGATACATGTCAAACCCTGGTAATGTTTGTTACAAATGTTGCATGAAAGTACATTGTTGAAGCATCATTTTTTAATCATATTTGTAAGGATTAAGTGAAGATATAATTTCTTCCTACAATTTTATCAGTTTCCAGTAGTAGTTACACTTCATTTGCATTTGAGGTTGATAGATTCAAGAAAAGGAAGGTCAGATCTATAAAGTTTTGCAAGATTTTCAGTGTTGATAGGTATTTGGTAGAGTATTTTAGTGAATTTTCACAACTAGGGTGAAAGTCCTTAGTGGCGACTCCATGTTGTTTTTATCTTGATAAATACTAGTGTCTTAGCTTTTTGTCATTTATTTTTTTGTTACTAATATCTGCAAAACTTGAAGGAAGAATATATCTCTTTAGGAGGGACCCAAGTAGGAAGTTATTTCAATAAATTGGAAAGACAGTTTTAGAGGAGAGAAAATTTTGGAAGGTTGTTGAAGGTCATACATCAAGCAAAGGTATATCCATTGGTGAGAAAGATCAACCTTTAGTAGAGGATTATCACTCTTCTTCCATTGATTCTGATTCAAGCAATCCTCTCATAAACTTATCTATTTCAACTAGTAAAGGTACTTCTGCTGTACTTGGTGAGTTCCTTTTTCAAATTGCACTTGTGTGTTTCAATTCTAGTAAAAATTTCTACGAAAATCAAAAACTAGAGAATACCAATCTTGTGAACCACAGTCTTGAGCCCCAAAGACCTCACACTCCTCATCATTCTATTTCTCCTCTAAGTTCACCACCTCAAAATCATATGGCTCAACCTCCCCCTAAACCTACATTTTTTGTTAACACCTTTGGTCATATAAATGTTAGAGGAATGGATGGTTACCCAAATGTTGTCCCACAAGATGTGAGGAATAGGTTGCTAAAGTTCCAAGGTAACAATGTAATAACTGGTGATCAGTACCTAAAACTTTTTGTTAACATGATGGAGGACTTTGAGATTGAGCATGAAGATGTGTATATTCAATTGTTCATTCATACACTAGAAGAGGATGCAAGGGATTGGTACAAGACTCTACCTAATAATTCTATTGATTCATGGACTGAAATGTAGAATGCATTCATATTGCAATACGGTGACAAGACTAATCCTATATTTCTCTTGTTAGAATTTGAGAATATCAAGAAGAACCCCAATGAATTAGTCCATGATTTCAACACAAGGTTTAACAAAACTTTGAGAAGGTTACTTGTTAATCTGAGGCCTTGTGATCAATATTATTTGATCAAATATGTAGATGCATTTGATAAGAAGGAAGCCTATTACCAGGGATAATTTAAGTGGCGAATATTCATAATATGGTGAATATTCCATTTTTGAAATATTTGAAAAAACAAATTTTTTGACATGGGTCAGTGACATGTTAGCCTAAAAATTACAGTTTAATTTTTTTATGGGTCGCCTTCACCTACCCTTGAAACTGTCCCCTATATAATCCTAGATTATTCGCTAGGTAAAACACTACTAGGTCACTCATACCACCTAGGGGAATATGTATTATCAAGTACAGTAAATGTGTGACAGGAGGGTGGAGGCTACAGACATCCGGAAAATAATTTGTTGACACACAACAGAAGGGCGGAGGTTGCAGACACATGACAAAGATTTTGTTGACATGTGATAGGAGTGCAGAGGAACCGGATGTGCAACAAAGAGTTTGTTGATGCGTGACATAGAGAGTTTGTTGACATGCGACCAGAGGGTTAAGGCTGCAAATACACGACAAAATATTTACTGTCGTGCGACAACAAACTTGTTGTCAGCACCCTCACTGATGCGTGTGAACAAGGTTGTTGTTGCGTGACAATAAATTTGATGATGTGCAACAAAAACCTTTTTGACACACGACAAGAGGTTTGTTGTCATGTTTCAACAATTTTGTTATCACATGACAACAAATATCTTGGCATGCAACTGCAACATTTTGTCACACAACTTGAAAATCAGGTGAAAATTTTGAATACAACCCCCAAAAAAATTTCCTTCCCACGAAACCAGTTCTGGGGATATTTTCCAGGTATTTTCCACCTTCGATTTCCAAGAGGTATCTTAAAATTAACCATACCTATTACCTAAGAGATAAGAACCCTACTAATTTGAGGCAGGCCTTTACCATGATACTGTAGATTGAAAAAAATATTAAGGCCATTGGGTAACCTCTCAAGAGAGATGGTGTAAAGTTGATAAACCCTGAAAAACCTCAAGCTAGCAAGAGTGTAGACTTGGATGAAGTGGTGAAAAATTTGGGAGGGGCTATCAAAGAAATCTCATACAAGTTGGCAAGAGCTAAGAAGGAATTGGGAAGACTTCACAAGGTTAGCAAAAAGCACAAAACCATGAAAATTTTTCCAATCATCCTAGAGGTGATCAAAGATGTGATGATAGAGGGAAAGGACCCATGGGGTCTGCAAATAGACATCCTCAAGCACGTGAAGGAAGAGTGTTACCTGATCCCCTAACTACTAGGGTTGTTGTTGTTGAGGAAGTTACTAATACTGATTGGTGTGACAGGGTTTTTATGCCCCATCCTCCATGTGAAGTGTACCAAAAAGATGGTGAAGATAATAATGATTATGGTACTGATGATTATATTTGCATGGTGGGATATTCTTTGAGCTCACAAGAAGGAGCAACATAAACTGAGGTCATAAGTGTAAGGACAACTGCAACCTTTTGGGATTGCATCAATTGGGTACAAGTCTTTCTTCCCCCTCATACTCTTGAAGTTGATGTAGTGCAATATTTTGAGATTCATAAAAATTACTTTGAATACTTAATAGCTTTGATGATTAAGAAGTATGATGGTGGTATCCCTTCGGAGGAAGATAGATAATTGTTAATGAAAGTTGTTGTGGCTCAAGAGAAAGAGTATAACACTAGGAGCAAAGTTGTTAAGGGAGTTGGGCCTCAAGCCAAACCTAAAACACCCTTGCTTACAAGTATTCCCAAAGAAGCTCCTAGAAGAGAAACACCTACCAAAAGATCTGTTGTCCCAAGAAAAAATTACAGTCCTCCTCATGCCCAAGTTGTCAAGGATCCCATGCCATCTAACAAATCTGCTTGTCTCCATTCCAATGCTTCCTTGTCAAAGAATGTTCCCTATGACATAGCCTAGGTATTGAGCCAAATCAAAGTGAGTGTTCCAATCATTGAGTTCTTAGGATTCTTGAGCATAAAAAGAGACCATTTGAGTACCCAGGTTTGAAAGAATAAAAGAGTACTCCAAGCAGAAATGTAAACGTTGTTGAAACTCCTCCTCAAATCATTGCAGACCTTGAAACACCTCCAGCATTAGAGGATGTTGGAGAAACACCTAAGGTATACTTGGGGACATACTTGGTTGATTGCCAATTGAATGTTGATCCATTTTTTACAAATTTGATCATAAAGGATAGACTACTTCACAATTGTATGTTTGATTCTAGTACACATCATGCAATGTCACGCCTCTAGAAATCATGAATAAGTTTTATATCAAAGTAAGAACATCCTATGGAAAGTGTACTTCCATGAACTCAAGAGAAGTGCTGGTAGTTGGTTGTGTGAAGGGTTTGGTGGTGTAACTTGCATCTTATCCTGGGAAGAATTTAAAATTGGATGTTGTGATTGTCGATTGCCCTGCCAAATGGGGTATGTTATATTCAAGAAAGAGGACTACAAGTGCTGGAAGGAGTGTCCAAATGGATATGTATTTTTCCACTATTCCCATTGAGGGTAGCCTTGTCAAGCTCTATGGAGAAAAGAAGATGTTGCATCTAATTGAGGATCCAAACAATGCTTCTTATGAAGTATTATTTGTTGATGTTGATGTTGACAATTTTATTGGGTTTGTTAATGGTAAGGAGAACAAGATGGATCAGTTAAATTTACTTGAATAGGTAGGTTCTCCTTAGACCTTCCTATTTGATGGAGCCTGCTCTAAATTTGGAAATGGTGCTTGTATAATTTTGATTTCTCCTAGTTTGGAAGAGTTTTTTTTCCTTCAAGCTTAATTTTGAATGTACTAACAACATTTCTGAGTATGAAGCCTTGTTGTTGGGTTTGAGAATTGCATGGAAGTATGGTGTCAGAGACATCATTGAAAAAGGACATTCAGAGCTATTTTTCAAACAAATAAGAAAATTGTATGCTGCAAAAAATCAATGGATGAAATAGTACAAACATGCAATTTGGGATCTAATTGAGATGTTTGATTGCTTCAATATTGTGCATCATGATAGAAGTTTCAATGTTGCTACCGACAAGTTGGCAGTTTTGGGGTCAATATTTGGAAATTGCACCATTTCACCTTATTTTGAGTACAATATTGAAGTGTTAACTAGGCCAGCTGTCCCTGACAACATCAAGCATTGGAAACTGTTTAGTGAGTATGCTCAAGTTCAAAGGTTCTTACAAAATCAAGGTGAGTTTACAGATCATAATATTGACTGGGAACCAATGGTGTGTGTGACTGAAGGAAGAGAGAATTTGTTTGGAAAGGATATCATATAATTGAAAACTAACACCATTCCTAGAGGTCTTATTACACTTGAGTCAAATTTTAACAATGTTGATTGCATCATCAATAGAAACTTGTCTGCCTCAAGGGATGTGGAAGAGTATAACTTGGGCACTAATGATAAACCAAGAAAATTTTGGTTGGGTAAAAATCTAAACAAAGAGGAAAAACAGTCCTATGTTCAACTATTGAAGAAATATCAGGACCGTCTTGCTTGGTCTTGTTCAGAGCTGAAAGCATACAGAGAGGACTTGTTTCATCATGAGATTCCTCTTAAAACAAATGCCAAGCCCTTCAGAAAAAAGTAGATGCCAATTAATCTACTCCTCTCAATGAAAATGCAAGATGAATCAAATAAACTGAAGGAGGGAAGGATTATTCAGCCCACAAGGTATTCATCTTGGGTTGTAAACCTTGTGTGAGTCAAAATGAAAAATGGAGATATCAGACTTTTTGTAGACTTCATAAATCTGAATAGAGCTTCATGGAAGGATAATTATCCTTTGCCAAACATGGAAAACATGTTGCAGTTAGTGACTAGATCTAAATTGTTTTCCACCTTGGATGGTTTCTTTGGCTATAATGAAGTTGTTGTCAAGGAGTCAAAGAGATTTAAAACTACCTTTACCACTCCTTGGGGAACATATGTTTATGTAAGAATGGATTTTGGTCTCATGAATGATGGAGCTACCTTCCAAAGAGCAATGGATGTTCCTTTTTTTGGTTACATAAATGACTTCATTACAGTTTATTAGGATGATGTGACTGTGTTTTCAAGGAGTATAGAATATTAGTTGCAACACTTGGAAATGATGTTGATCAAATGTAGAGAATATGGCATTTCTCTCAATCTAAAGAAGTTTCATTTTGGAGTGAAAAAGGCCAAGCTGCTTGGTAATATTGTTTTAAAGGCTAGTGTCATGATTGACCATGAGAAGGTAGAAGCAATTAACAAGGTTCCAATTCCAAGAACAAAGAAGGGCATCCAATCCTTCTTTGGGTAGATCAATTTCATTAGAAGGTTTGTGTCTACTTTTTCTTAATTGACTCTTCCTATTACATGCATGTTAAAGAAAGACCAAGTTATGAAATGGGAGGAGGTTGCTATTCAGGATTTTGAAGGAATCAAAGAAGCACTTAAACATGCACATGTCTTAGCAACTCTAAATTACAAGAAGCCTTTCCAAATCTTCTTCTTTGCTTCTGAAAATACCATTGCATCTATTTTGTTGCAAAAGGATGAAGATGGGGCTGAGAGGCCTATTTACTTATTTAACAAGGCCTTACAAGCTGCTAAGTTAAAATACACAATCATGGAAAATCAAGCATTTGCCTTGGTGAAAGCAACAAAGGTTTTGAGGCATTATATCTTAAGTTCAAAAGTTTTTTCTTATGTTCCCCACACCATGGTAAAAGACATCTTATTAGAGATTGAGATATCAAGCAAAAGATGTAGATGGGTGAAAAAACTATAGGAATATGACATGGACATCCAAACCACAAATTTGGTAAGAGGTTTGGGCTTGGGTAATCTTATGGTTGAGAGCAACCTGCAGACAATTGAAGTGAATGAAGTATATGAAGAAAGGGCATATGTTCTTGAGAAGTTAGTGAGTTTTGAGTGGTACAAGGATGTAATCTTTTACCTTAGACATGTATACTACCCTGATCATTTAAATAAAAATCAGAAAAGAGCCCTCAAGTTGGCTTCTAAAAAATCCATCATCACTGAATTTGGGCTGGCTTGGAAGAACCTTGACGGCGTCCTCTTGAAATGTGTAACTGAAGATGAAGCTCCCAAAATAATTTCTGATTTCCATGGGGGATTTTTTGGAGGACACTTTGCTGGAAGGGTGACAACACACAAAATTTTGAGAGCTAGTTATTGGTGGCATACTCTCTTCAAAGATACAACCCTGCTGGTTAGAATATGTGAAAGATGTCAATGTTTCTCTGGAAGAATGAAAGCTTCAGGCTCCCCTTTGCAACCTATATCAATTGAGGCTCATTTCAAACAATGGGGGATGGAATTCATTGGTGAGATCTCAGAACCTTCTAGTGCTGGCCATAAGTGGATTCTTGTAGCCACAGATTACTTCACCAAGTGGGTAGAAGTAATCCCCACCAAGAAATAAAAACACCAAGTTGTTATGGACTTCTTGTTGAATAATATCATATGAATATTTTACATGCCAGTTAAGATTATTTGTGATAATGCCATGTGTTTCAGAGCTAAACCCTTGATGGCAATGTGCAAGGAGTATGGAACCAATTTGACTTATGCTTCAAAAAATAACCCTCAAGGGAATGGACAAGCTGAGTCCACCAATTGAAGATCATTAGGAGAACCTTAGAGTTGAACAAGAGAAAATGGGGTGAACAACTAAAATTTGTAGTTTGGGTTCATAGAATCACTGCCAAAAGAGATACTAGTAAGAGCCCATTTCAGTTGGTCTATGGAACTCAAGCTTTGTTTCCCTTACATCTACAATTATCTTCATTTAAGTTTGTTTAACAACTTGAAGATCAAGAGGTCATTCCATATGAAGTTAGGATTAATTAGATTGTTGAGCTGGATGAAGAAAGAAAGCATCACACCAAAGGCATGTAAGATTTAGAGAGAAGTTGAAGGGTTGTTTGACAATAAGTTCACTCCTAGGGCCTTCAATGTTGGAGATCTAGTTTTTTTGTGGGATAGCAGAAATGAAGATAAGGGAAAACATGGTAAATTTGATGCATTGTGGATGGGAACTTACTCCATTGATATCAGAATTAGTGAAAATACCTTTTTTCTAAAGGACTTGGATGGGGAATTGTTTGAACTACATGTTAGTGGTAGGCATTTGAAGCATTTCTTGGATTAATCCCCAAATTTGAGGTATGCACCACTTGTATAGTGTATAGTGTTGGGATTTTTCTCTGTTTTTGGTGTTTTGTCGGTTTATGGTAGCCATTTTTTTAGTTTCTCAACTGGTTTTTTGGTGGTTTTGGCTCATGACTCTATTTTCCCAATGAATTATTTTGGCACTTTGTCTACTTTTGTTCTTGTGGCACTCACTTGGAGTTCCCATCCCTGAGCAGGAGCCAATTTTGGTCCCCATTTTTATCCTCTACCATTTTTCCATGTTTCCCCTTTGTTCTTTGTCCACTGAAATGTTTTTTCTTCATGACATCGATGATGTGAAGTTGTAGCTCCATTCTTGTGCATTGGATTGTTTGCAAACTCATTACCTTGCCCTAATTTTTATCATTCAAATGCCTCTATCGATTTTACCATGTTTTCCCAGCCTTTGGAGCTCAAAAATGTTCATTTTATACTTATTTTCCCTGAAAAATCCCTTTCCATGGTCATAAATTGCCTAAAAACACTTTCCATTTGTCGTTTGATCAAAAACTTCTTCACCCACAAAGAAAAAATCAATTTTGGGCATCCATGGCATTTTCTATGTTTTTTGATGGTCAGATAGGCATCATTGGCCCATCAAATTCATCTTTGGCATTCTAGGGCATTGCTAGCATTTTCTGTGTTGTTTTACTATCATATGGGCATCCTTTGCCTATCAAAATTTAGCTCAAAATCTTCGCCTATGTGGCCTTTTGTGATTAGATAAGGTTCGGCAGGTCTTCTTGAAAAACTTAACTTTTCTGTGTTTTGGAAAAAAGGGCAAGTTACCTCCACAGCTCTGCAAGCCCAAGAAGAGGTACATGTGTCATAAGCAGACTAAAGGTGGATAGGTGGGTATTTTTGTGCATTAAGGAATTTTGGAAAAAAAAGTTACAATACAAAGAAAATGCCTAGGGCCCACAACAAATTATAATTGAACACGTGGTGGCTTTAGAGCACAAGCCCGTAATGAAATAAAATGGAACATGTGGTGGCTTCAGAGCATAGGCCCTCAGTGAATTAGAGGTGGAAACTTGTCATGTTTTCATCAAAAGTGGGATGGAAGGCTGGCGGAGGACTTAGCAAAAAAAGTTCTTTTTGTGAAAGGAAGAAAAGTTGTGAAAAAGGTTGCAGGTACATCAGGCCAATCAAGACCGGACACATGGCAGGATCAAGGGAACAAGGGAGTGCAGGACAATAATGAGTTTTGAAAAAATTTAAATTTTGTGAAGAAAGTATGAAGAAAAAAAGGGAGTTATGGTCCTACATCGAAGTAGGGATTGCCATGTGTCAGGGACAAAAGTGGAGATGCGGGCCTATGGAATTTTTTTGGAAAAAAATAATTTTTTCCAAAAAAGGTGGAAATGTGTAGAATCAATTTACGATTCTAATGGGACCCACCTTGGGACACGTGTCAATGCCAAATCTGAAGGGTGGAGGGGTAGAGAATAATGTCAAATTTTTACTTTTTTCCAAAAGTGTTAAAATGTCAAAAAGTGATCCCAAACCCATTTCCAATCACATTGTGACACGTGGAAGGCCCAGATTGAAGGGAGAAAGGAAAATCAACGGTAACTGTGTATTTTTTAGTTTGGCCACCATTTTTTTCAGGAAGTGTGGAAATGTGTTTTTTGCATCGATTTTGATCGATTCTTTTACAAATACGTAATATTTGTTCCTACAAGGACCAATGCAATTGGTTTTGAGGATCAATTTGAAGATAAGAGATGGTTTTGGAATAAATTTTTCCCTAACCTGTCTAAAAACATGAAATATCAAATCCAAAAGTTGTCGAGTCAAACTTTGGAGGGATAATGGATGAAATAATGAAAGAAAGGGGGTCTACATTCTTTGAAGATGAAAAACGTTCCTCAATAATGGATAATGATGTAAAAATCTTCAATGATTCACCTTTTTCGAAACACCTGGCAACTTTTGTTGCAAATATGTTAAATGTCCCTGTCTGCGAATCATGATGGAATTTTGTAACAAACTTGATGCTTAGCATATTATTTCCTTGGTAAAGAAGGCTTATATGTAAACAAATGATATATAATGCATGCTTTTTGACATGCAAAGCATCACGAAATTGAAAATCATGAGAATTTTTTTAGATAATCTCATCTTCTGAGAAACCCTCCCAAAAACTTGGTTAATATCTTATGTGTTAGATATTCATTGATGTTGAGTTGGTTACAAGTGTATAGCCATCACACAACTCTAAGATTGTTCCTGAAACTCTCCCCTGCTGATGAATCTAACAAGATTTTGAATTAATTTGTGTTATTTTAGGCAATATGATGTCTGTTATCATGTTTAAATGTATGCAAACAATTTTCATTGTTCTTGTTGCAATCTTACATTGAAATCTTTAGCAATCACACAGATCTCATCCTTATTGATAGTTTAGTGGAATTTGCAATTTCATTTGTTAGAAGAACTTTCATTTGGCATTGAAAATAAGTAGTTTAAAATCACTTCACCTTCATTTGTTGACAGAGATTTCTTGTAAGCCTTTAGGGGTACTTTAGGCATGATTTGATCAGAGATTTTGATGTTTAATTGAGTCCTTCAACTCAAGATTTTGTGTTGAGGTCTCAAAGATTGTGTGAAGAATGAAAACCTAGGCCTCCATTTGTGTATCTCTTCTGGTTGAAAGAACATCCTGACTATTTTGAAGCATTTTATCTGATAGTTGTTTAAATGTTGTAGAGGTTGTCAAAGATCTAGCATAGTCAAGTTTTTCTTCTCAATATCCCACCAAAAATCATTCTAAACAACTAATCCTACCCCATACTACCCCTGTTTTGACCTGTATATCTACAGAAGATCAAAATCCATTTGTTAAAGTATGTAGAATAGATCAGGATTTCAAAATATCTTCAGTAACCCTTGCCTTGCATTGAAAATATCTCCATAATCTAGAAGTGACAACTTGTGAAAGTCATATTTGGAGTGTTGATCATATTTTCCCAAAGCCCCTTCATACTATTTGCACAAATTAAGGGATATATTCATCTCCTTCACCATTTGATGGTTACAAAATAGGTCCTTTTACCTTGGTTGAAAGGCACAACCTAAAACAGTTAGGAAAAGATCAAGTCCTATTTGAGTGTTATCCATCTCTCCAAAAATTTGAGTGCTAGTTAGACCACATCTGTGGCTACAAAATGACATACATCATGATCTATCTACCTTCAAGCTTCATGCCATATCTCTGATGCTACTTATATGAAAACTGAGAAAAAATTTGGGTACCAACACAATCCATTGGTAATTCGACCTGACAATAGGCCTTTATTGTTTTCCCCTCATCGTTGAGCAGAAAACTGAAGTGTTTTCTCCAAAGGGGAAGGAACATAGTAAGATCTCATCATATGCCTATGGTTTTCATGGACATGCGTGAAGTGGTGAGACTAGTGATTCCTCAGGTCCTCAAGAGTCATCTGAAACTCATGGAAAACCAAATGAAAGTGCAGGTTCTAAAAGACAAGAAAAGAGGAATAAATTTCAGCTAGGTGATTTATAAAGGATAATACGAGGGCAGGCTGATGAAGACAATCCTGGGGATTTGTCCTGGTATTTAGAACATAGAAAACTTGATAGATTAAGGCCTCATTGGGCCTCATAAGTTGAAAAAAAAATTCTATATGGGTTAGCTTCTCTCCTTGAGGATTTTCACTAAGTTAAGGGGAAACCATTTACTAGGAGTTTTGAAGAAATTTAGAGGGCAGGGAAGGAGATGGTTCTGGAAAATCTACAGAGAACTTAGGACTAGATATATGATGATGGAAAGGAATTGATAGACCACTTAAATAAGCATGGCAGTGACATTGACATGGCAAAGAAAAATCATCTCATTATTAATGCCATATCAATTTTCAATTTCTTGATACGTGTGAAATTTAAATGAAAATGAAAATTGTTTATGAGGAGTGTGTCACCAGAGAAGAATTAACTTCCCACAAAATTAGAGATTGTCTCATCACATTAATCTTTCTGACCACATCATGATTTTACACATGTGGAAAGTTTTAATGTTAAATGTGATATGACTTGGAAAAAATCTGTCTATGTCATCAAATGACGTACACATGACAAAGTGGAAATTGGATCAATAGGTGGTCATTTGAGGATAATAGTTTATGTTTTCATGGCAGATGAAAGTAGTTGAAAACAATGACAGTTAGTCTGGATGTCTGAGGAATATACCTTGAAACCCTAAGAAGATAAGATTATTTTTTATATATGTAGAGGGAGGTGGTTTTAAGAAAGGGGGGGGATTTTGTCTATAGATGGAGGGTAGAAAGTTGGCAAGAAGGTCCTAGGGGAAGCAAATTTTAGTGAGAGTTCATAGTGGCATAGTGAACATGGAACGATAACTTGTCATGATGAAGGTTTTCTCTATGTAAATTAGTTAGAAGGAATTTGTGTTAACATGATTTCATATTGTATAGTCATTAATAGACTTTCATAACATTAATACATGTTTCCCTTGTCTTTTCCTATGTTTAATGGTTGTATCTGATGAATATGCCTGGTATCATGATATTTTCTTTCCTTTCTTTTTCTCAAAGTGATGCTAGATGGGAATGTTGTTTATTTTGTGTTAAAATTCGTTTTGGGTCATGACTGTGTTCAGAATTTGAACATATCACGTAAACACTCAGATCTTGTTTAGGAAAAATGTAAGCATCTGATGTTTTCTGGGGGTACCTGAAAACCCTATTTCTTGGACCTGTAAAGCCTCCCTGTGGGTTAAGTATAGTTTGGGGGTATAATTGGTAAGTTCTTGGGGGTTCATTGATCTAGACCATTCGATCATTATTTCGCATGATCCAATCTTGCCTTAGGTGTACTGAGATGGATTGTAAGGAATTTAAAGATTGATTTTCCTGGAGCTTTCCCCACATGTAAGTTTCCTTTTTCGTTGGATTCATTAATTTTTTTCACCTACATCCATGTTGAGATGTGGAAAGACTATGGGCGGACCATTGGTTCTCTTATTTCCCATTATTTTTCCTCATGGATCCTCTCCCATTTCTTTGCTTTTCCTCTCTGTAGGAGTTCCCGTCCTCCCTATTTAAAACTCATATAAATATGTAACCAAAAGCATGACCGATCTAGCAGGTTTCAGATTACTTTGATCATGCTAAACTAACCCACCTAAAGAACACATTACGAATTCCACATAACCATGTTGTTATAGTATCCTAATCAAATTTGTTTGTTATTAATTTGATCATCACTTTTTGGGACATAATAGTTTTTATCCAGAACTTTTCCTACCCTCTGGGGTCTGCATCGGGTCTTCAGTTTTTTGCATAACTTCGTGACCACTCCATTGAGGGAGTGTTACATCTAGAGGTTGCATCCGGCCCCATTTTTGTCCTCTAGATGTTTGTGGATTATTGATCTGATTCCATGCCCCAACCTCCTAATTTTCCCAGCCACACTCCCAGATCCTCTCACCCTAACTTGGGCATAGTCGAAAGAAATAAGGACCATAGCCACACCCTTTGTCTGGGTGCCTCCCCAGCACTCCCCTCGAGAAGGGTGAGAAGGTGACTGGAGGGATACCTCACCCCCGTCTACAAAACAAAAAAAACCCAAGGGTCTCCCCTCGTCACCCGACCTCTTTGCCTCATAGCCCCCTTTCCTCCCTAGGGGGTACATTTTCGGAAACCATCATAGTGGAATCAAAGCTAAAAATTCATACTTTTTCTTGTTAAATTCTCAAGACATCTAAGATTGAAATATTCTCTTGTGGAAGAAACTAGATGCCATGTACCTCAAAATTTGTTAATTTGATTTATTAATTCATACCATTGACAACTTGCAAACATTATGAGTACACATATTCTAGTGGATGCTAGCCTCCTAGAATCTTAATTTAATGTGTTAAATTATTGCAACTGATATGCCCCAAATATTATGTGTTAAATCCTAATGAATGCTAAGCTTAAATTATTACATTGTTGTAAAGCCTAATGTTCACTAAGCTTTAATAAATTTCATTTAAAATGTTAAATCCTATCCAAAGATTTGTTTTAAATATTATGTGGTGGAATTACATAATGGCTGCTAATTTCATACTACTTTAATATAATTTCTGAAATCCTAGTGACCGTTAAGAGCTAAATAATATGTTGTAGAAATATCCAGCGAGCGCTAGACTCGAAATATCTTTCTTTATTTTTTTAAATCCTAGCGACAGGTATGTTCCAAATATTATGATGTGGCAGTGTCTTAACAAAGTATAACATCATGATATATTTTATTGAGTACTGATCGTTAAGATCAGAAAATGTTTTTGAGGCATAACCTAGTGGCCACTAAGCTTGCAATATATTACTTGTTTTTCATTGAAACCTAGTGAAAACATATATTCAAATAAAATTTTGCAGCATAAGCTAGTGGACGCTAATTTCAATCTTCTTCTTGTTAAATGGTCGAGACATCTAATCTTGAAATATTCTATTATGGAAGCACCTAGATGTCATGTTGCTGAAAAAAATTAATTTAATTTTTTAAAGCATACCGCTGACAACTTGCAAACATTATGAGTATGCATATTATAGCGGATGTTAGCCTCCTAAAATCTTAATTTAATGTGTGAAATCCTTGTGACTGCTATGCTCCAAATATTATGGGTTAAATCCTAATGAACACTAAGATTAAATTATTACATCATTGTAAATCCTAGAGACTGCTAAGCTCAAATCAATTTCATTTAAAATGTTAAATCCCATAGAAAGAATTTTTTAAATATTATGTTTTTGTAGTATGTAGAGGATGCTAATTTCATACTACCTTAATTTAATTTTTGAAATCATATTGACTGCTAAGGTACAAATAAAATGTTGCGGCAATACCTAGTGGATGTTAGACTTGCAATATATTTCATTATTTTTCTAAATCCTAGCAACCATTATGTTCCAAATAATATGTTGTGGTAGTGTCCTAGTGGCGTGTAACTTCATGATATCTATTTTTGAGTACTGATCTCTAATATCCAAATATGTTTTTTTGGAATAAACTAATGGCTGCTAATTTCATACTACCTTAATTTAATTTGTGAAATCCTAGCGACCACTAAGGTACAAATAATATGTTATGACAATACCTAGTTGACGCTAGAATTACAATATCTTTCTTTATTTTTTGAAACCCTAGCGACCGCTAAGCTCCAAATAATATTTCACGGAAATACCTAGTAGACGATAGACTCGCAATATATTTATTTATTTTTTTAAATCATAGCGACTGCTATGTTCCAAATATTATGATGTGGCATTTCCTCAGTGGCATATAATTTTATGATATATGTTATTGAGTACCGATTACTAAGCTACAAATATGGTATTTTCTTATACCCTAACAGCTGCAAAGCTTGTAATAGCTTTCTTATTTTTGTTAAATCCTAGCGATAGATAATAGCCAAATAATATTAGTTTGTGGCCTTCATAGAGACTAATAATATTATGGCCTTCCACAACAACCCTAATGAATTAATTTATGTGCTAAAAATCTATCTTCCTCTAATAATATGTGGCCTACTAATAATATTTTTTTTAAATAATTATTTCATCATGACTTACATACATAAATATTTAATATATAAATTTAAATACATAGTGATTATAATATTTTATATATAAATTTAGGCATATATATAATATGTTTAACTTTCCATTGCACAAAAAATTATCTCACAATTGAAAACCTAATATGATTTTATACTTTTAAACAATTTTGTTAACCTCGAATATCTTCTCACAAAGTCAACGTGGTAACATATTAACAATGTAAAATGAAATATTTACCTTGGGTTGTTTCTATCATCATATTAAAAGGAAAAAAAGGCAGACGTAATGAGTACCAAAATAATATTTTGAGTCTTGTTAAACATTACAATTTTAAACGCTAGGGATTATGCGACCGACAATCATTATCGGGGAAAAAAATCTAGAGGGGGACATAGATTGGAGGAAAATTAAAAGTGTTCAAATGAAATAAAAAACATAGTTGAAAAGGGATTAAGTTTTATTCGGTTGGGGACCAACAAATTCCTTGTTTTTTTTAAGAACTAGGCGGTGTGAAAAAATGATCAGAAGGAACCGGTAAGTAGAGATGGGCTACGAATCGCATTTTCATAGGGAAAAGTAGGGTTGGAATGATATGAAAAATATAGGAATTAGTAAGCAAAAGGAGGTTTGACAAAATTATCAAAAGGAACCAGCAAGCAGAGTTGGACGCAAATCTTGTTTTTGTAGGGAAAAGCAGGGCTGGACTGATGTTAAAAAAACAAGATTTGGTCAAAGATAGAATGACTTAACAAGCCCACAATAAAAAAGGTGCACATTTAGTACAGTATACATTTTTTTATAAATACCTTATTTAGATATGAGATTATTTCGTGATTGGTGATGCTACTCAAACCATCGACTGCTACATCCAATTAATGATCTGCACTATTTTTCTGTAACCCCTTTTTCTTCCCAAGTGTGTGAGCACCGTTTATGTTATTGCTTGATTGTTCCCTTTTTAATCCAAAAATGAGATTATAATTACTTGATGATTTTTCCCTTGCCAAAACAACCAGGATTCTTGCATTTGGCTCTACAATATTTGTCTTGTTTGTATTGTTCTATGATTTCACGAGTTGTTGTTTTGCAAGACTATAAAAATAAAAAAACTAAAAATAGTTCTCTGAGGTTTTTAATATTTTTATCTGGTACATTCCACATTAGAAATTTTTAAAATATAAAAAGTATGGATATGTAAATTTGAAAATTAGAGCAGGGGAAATTTTGTTAATATTGAAATTTCAAATTCTCAAAAAAATTGGGGGAGTTTGCAATTTAAATTTTGAATTTTCCACTCATTGAGAAATAGTACGGGATATAGAAAAAATAAATAATATTGAAAAAAGGCCTTTTGTTATTGGATATAGCTTAAAATATTTATAACATAATAAAACTTATAATATTATAATAAAATAGTAGAAATAAATTATATTATATTATAGGCACATTTATTTTTATTTTATTTTATCAAAAATTGCCTAGATAATGTTATATGTAGTGTGCTAATGAAATATAATTCTCCAATTACTTTGTGTCATGTGGTAAGAGTTATCCATATTTTCACCCCCTGCAAAATAGATCAACTTACAGGTCTAGGCATTGATAGTTAATGGGATTAGTTTGAAGGGAATTTTATGGTGAGATGCAGAGCCACAGATAGGGTTTAGAACCATATCCTATTAACACATATCAACCACACATTAGTTACCTTCCCTTGTCACTCGTTGCCACCAATTTGTAAAATGACAACATCCTCCTTGACATGCATCAACGCCCTTGTTGATGTGCGTAAACCGCTTCCTCCTTGACGTGTGTCAATGTCATTTATTCTTGACATGTGTCACCACTTCCTCTTGTCATGCAAAAATGTACTTTATTATCGTGTTATGATTCCCCTCATTTTCATGCATCATTCTACCTTCCCCATCATCATCACGTTCTCATCATGTGACAACATTTCTTATTGACACTCATCAACCACCTTTTGTTGACATGCGTCAACATCCCCTCACTTTCACCTGATAGTATTTATTCTTTTCGTGTGAAAAATCATTCCCTCGTTAGTGGAAAATCATCTCATTCTCATCAGGTGTCAACTGGTGGTTTCTACTGAGTGATAGTGAGTTCAAGATATGGCCTGACATTAATGACACCATACAGGTAGCTCAATAACCATATTAATGAGGTGTGGCACCAATGTTTTTCGTGCAAGAAAAGTACCATTAGAAATTGAATTGGTATAGTCTCCCCTACCTCCATATGGGATATTAATGAAATATATCAGTTATTAGCTCCTTTTATCTATATATATGTAATTTCCCCTTCATTTAGATAAAGAGACATTTTGGAGTGTAAAGGAACTCTGCTAAAAAAAATTTAGCACTTTTACGAGTTGCAAGCCTCGAATTTATGCATTTTATGAAGGATTCTTGTTCTATGCCTATATTGTAATGGATTGTGCATCATTTTAAGCAATACAATTAGTGTTTTGTGGCTCTTATTTCCCTAGACTAATTTATATTGTATTTCTTTCCTTCTATTATATTTTTCACGTATATTGTGCATATTGTGTTCCTTTCTAGGATTTAAATTCATTGTGCTCCACGAAATTAGAGGTTTGAATGTGTTTTGGGACTGTGAAAAATTTTCTGCCCTCTTCTTCCCCATTTTTCCTCACTTTCACTCAATAGGAATCTCTCTAGTCTTGTTTTGGTGTTATCTCCCCCCTTAGTTTAGGATTTACATTTTTATGTATTTCTCTTTCTGGTTCCTTGGGATTGATATTTTAGGAGTAGGTTAACATTAGAATAGGTCAGGAACCAACCTTCTCTAGAGGTTTTTCTTAATCGCAAGGGTCCCACACCTTGAGAAAATCTTATGTTAGTCAAAATTAGGGTTCTATAATGTGCAAATCCTAAGGTGATAATTTTTTGACATAACAATTTTGGTATGCCCGGTGGGACAAAAGTCTATATTTTCAAAAAAAAATTATAAATATTAGGTGTGTGTCTTGGTGAATTTATATCCTTTAGAGGATTTGCAATAACACATCTGACAACTTTGTCATTCAAATCCAATGGTTTTAGTAGCCCAAGATTATAAATTTCATGAGAAGAGTACAAGCTCGGTTTAGAGAAAGAGAAGAATGTATTTTTGAATACTTGTAGTTATCTCGAGGAAGAGGAAGGAGAGGAAGAAGAGTAAAAAGGTATCCATCTCCACCAAATAGAACATTATCAACACCTTCACCTAGTAGACCCTTTCTTTAATCAATTAGAGTTCTCAGGCCACTTAGGATGGCTCATCAATAACTGCTAAATGAGCCACCTCCAAACCCCTATGCAAATGAATCCTCTTGATGAGCAACCCCTAGTGCTAACTGAAAAGAGAGCCATTGACATGCATATGAATCCTCTTGATGAGCAACCCCTAGTGCTTAGTCTTCCAAATCAAGATATAAGTATTAATAACCCAATTAGTATTGGTGAGAGTGACCAATTTGCACCTAAGAGATATAATTTCTCATTTGGTACATCTATGGCTGCATAATCATTTTCTGTGTTTAGAGGAATATTATCTAGAACAAAGTTTGGGAATATTATGAGTACACAAGACTTTGGTATCATATTTGGAAGAAACATGGTACACACTTCGGGTAGTGGTGCAATATTACAAACTATTAGCATGCAATTCAGTGGGACGTTGGGAATGTTAGGTGCGACCACTTTAGGCCCATTACTATCTACAGGAGGTGGATCTGGTGGGATAAGATTTGGAGGACCTGGTGGACCTAGAGGATCTAGAGGATCTGGTGGATCAGGAGGAAAATGACTTGGTGGATCTAGTGGATCTGGTGGTGGAGGTAACACTAGAGGAAATAAAGGTTCTAGATTGAGCAGAAAAGGGCCTCAACAACCTCCACAAGTGTTTTTTAAAATGTATTTGCATCTACCAGACTAAAATGGTGTTGAGGATGTTGTAGAGCATGTACAAAAGTGTGATCTATTACGGAGTGCAAAGGGGATCACTACCCCAGAGCAAAAGGTAAGTTAGTTTGCAAGGAGTTGCACATATTTGGTACCAAAATTATGACCCCCATCAAATAGCGGTGGATTACAATACACTGCGGAATGCCTTCTTGGCTGAATTTCTTGTATCTAAGTTTGAACAGAAGAGCATTAGTGTACTAAAGGAGATTCAACAAGGTATGGCAGAAAGTGTGCTAGAGTACGACGTGTGTTTCAAGTGTAACATTCTCGTTTTAATACTTTAGAAACAAGGGAATTTTTTTTTTTTGAAACATAATGCTCTTTGTTTTAAATAAGACATCATTTAGAACATGCATTCCATGCCAATAAATCTCATAACAGATAACCATATGCAGCTGTAATGACTCGGTATACTACCGAACTCTCATTCCATGACTCCGTTACCAACTGATCTATCATGTTAACTTAAAGTATAGAATACTTTATGTATACTACGTATACTTGGTTCTCCTACCCTATTCTGTGTACTAAGTGATCTATTTAAATAACTTATTTGAATGTTTGTAACCAATATTCATCTAACATCATGTTGCTTTAAACTAGATGAAATAGGACAATGCAACTAGTAGCTTGTGATACTTTGGCCAAATATTTTCAACATAATGTTCATGATACTATTCCTAGACAAGATACTCATCATTCTAGAATACATCCTTCACCTCACTCTTCTATTATCTAGAATGGTCTTACTGACTACCGTCAGTCCACTTGCCCAAGGTTTGACCCTAGCCCTCATTAGCATCATAGTTTATTATAAGAAGATGCTCACAATGACTTAGGGTTTATGGGCATACTCAGCTGACCTAAGTCATCTTAATGTGCCAAGGTACCCTGAGTCATAGAGAGCTACTACATATCCAAAACATGCTACTAACTTGACCTAGAGGGAATCGAATTTCAAGTCTAAATGTGTGTAGATCTAGATGAACAAATACGGAGGGGTGTTACCACATGTTAACTACAACACTTTATCCTTGAGAAGTACAGGGACTTCTCAAGAGTACAATCCTATAGTTAGCATGTGTCAACATCCGTGAGAACTGATTCATCAAGATGTACATACCCCGTTAGTGGTCATTAATCATAATTAAATTGGATTAAGATTCATATTACAGTAACCATGCCTAACCCTAATTCCAACATTCCCTGAGTTCTTTATCCAACACTAGCCTGATTTGGTATGGAGAAATTCATTAATTCATGTTTGCATTGTTATTCCTTGGCATGGAATAACAAGTATTTATCCCAAAAATAGGACAAAAAACATCAAATGTTTAATTCTTAATGTAACCTAGTTGTCCAAATCGAGTGTGTCATCTACCTAGATTCAGTTAGGGCTTAATTTATAAACTTAGTATAAAGATTAAAAATCATAACCACTATTCCTTTTATGTTTCATTCCATGAGAGAGGAAGAGTCTTCCTCTTCATGGTTAGATGTTAGGTTTAACATAACCTTTTTATCATTTGTTACTTATATAGTTTAATTTTATGTCCAAATCATATTTCATTATTAAACTATAGTTGTGTAATTAGAGAATGACATCTTTTACAATTTAACAAGTTCATTAATAAAAGGAAGATTATACTATCTCCTTGATCCAACTCATTATCTTATAACAACAATATTATACACATATATAAATAATACCACAAGGATATCACTATTATTTCCATCATACAAGTACAAAATAATTCACATCACAAATTGGATTCCAACACAAAACCTTTTAATTCATGATGATAAATATACATTTACAAGATTATGCATCTCAGACATTCTCCATGTCAATCAGAATTAAGATCTTAAAAGAACGTCACTTTTCTTTTTCACTACAACTCAATAATGATTTGAAACTCTTTACATAAGATCCAGAATTAAATAAACCAGTGCATCATAAATTTTATATCTTCTTTTATCACTTATGATGTCCATCTACAAAAATTATTAGCATGGGTTAGTTCAATGAACTGAGCATGATAAGCACTACGCATTAAAGTAAAGTGCATTCCACTAATTTTTCCATTAAAATAACTCTGCTTTAATTAAACAATTAATATATCGTACATATAATCATAAGTAATAACATCCAGAAAAGAAGTAAAATTAAAGAGTCTGAATTCACTTTTAAGAAAAGATCATAATATAATCTGCAACACTTGCATTATATCATAAGGTTTAATTGATCCTATCAATTACTTTAAAACAATAAAAAGGTCTTGTCATCTAATTGTTTCATAGTTCTATAAGAACAAAATTACACATTTATCTTTACTAAGCAGCAAAATAAGTTAATTATAGCATAGCTCATATTAGGATTCTTCATCTTTCCATATAGAAAAAGAAGAATAATTAATACATACTATTCCCCATACACTAATCATCTAAAAGACAACAAGTTTAGAAAACACAAAACTGCCTCAGTTCAAAGATAACAATATAAGGATTCAACATTAAAGAAAAGTATCTAACAAGAATCCCAAATCAATCCAAGTAGGGTATAGAGTCAAAACAATTCCCACCACAAGTCAAAACTAACTCCCATAAGTTAGAGGATATAATTCAAAGATCTAAAACCAAACATTCCACAATAAATTTTCCATCTCAGAAGAATATCAAAAACAAAAAATTTCAATCAAATGAGCTTATCCAAATAATAGTAAGAAGGGATCTCCATTGAAAAAGGTCCAATCCCAAATTCATTTCATTTATACTATGAAATGAATTCTGTTTTCCATTTCAAACTTAGAAAAACTTTAACCAGTTCCCAAAAGAGAACATAAAACCAAACGTATGGTTAAAGAAAGGACACTTCTAGTTTTCCATTACAAATCTAACAAACTGGTTTACCTATTTCCATTCACCAAGCTCAATTTCAAATACAAATATTAGAACAAAGTACAAAGTGCAGTCCCTAATAGTATACTATCCCCAAGAGAACTTGTTCAATTCTATTTTTGAAACCCAGAGATTCATTTAATAAATCCAACAAGGAATAGAAATCTATAAACAGAGAAAGATATACAAGGATCAATACAACTCATGAACTCAAAAGACTGAAATCCTATTACAAGGCTTCAACAACTTGATGCAACAGAGTAAATAGTTCTCGATCCCCAAATAAGAATAATAATATAAAGCATTCTAAACAGAGATATTGTATCCTTCCATACAAACTTCAGTATACTAGGCTTAAATTCAACTTTCTAATAAAACCCATGAAATCAAATAAAAATATTAGAAGAGACTAAGAAAGCCCAATGATGATTAAGTCAAGAGATGTTCCAATCTTACTTCCAACTCAACTGAAACAAAATCACAACCAGGACTCTCAAGTTCTAGTTAAAAGCTTATGACAGGGAAACTATTTGTTTCAACATCTATAACAAGAAGGAGAGTAAATACCACATTTCCAGAAGCCTCTAAAACTATTTATGACTGTTCCAAATGAACTATAAATCATCAATACCCATAACAAGATGTAATTCCAATCTTTTAATCCTTCTAAAATAATATTCAAGCCTTCAACAGGACATGGATTCACTCAGGGTAGAGAAGAATAGGATACACTTCGTATTCACAAGCCCTTTCAAGTTCAAAGAAGGCAATACAGTCTAAAATCCGGAAGTACCACAATCGGTCCAAAAAGAATCTACAAGACTAATATCTCAAAAGAGATTATCATGTCTACTTCAAAACAAAACAAATCTCTCAAGACCCTTTCGAGAACACAGTCCATAAATGAGTTTAAATATTTTCAAATCTTTAATACAAACAAAACTCCAGCTCAGAATATAAGTATAGAATCAAAGACATCAATTCCAACACAAGTTCAGAACAGCCATGTATGGAATACTAGTACAGTGTCCAACACGAGCTTTAAAGAAAAGCTCAGAACTTCATATGGCTCTAATATTGGCTCAGAAAAACATGAAGTTCAAATATGAGCCTATAACGAAACATGAAGCTCCAAATACAATCTCAGAACAAAACACCGATGCTCTAATACAAATTCAAGCATTTTCAAATCCTTGAATAGGAATAAAACATCTAGCTTAGAGTATATGTTGTAGTGCCCCACCTCGGGACAACAGGAACAAACTAAAAGTTACTAAAATTTTGGGGTAATTTTTTTTCTTGAAGTGACAATAATTACTAACGCTTTGCTTAACCCTTTCCCGTTAATAATTTATTTATTTTAATTGTTAACTAACCCAAAATTAAATAAACACTAGCCCAATAACAAATTGATTATTTCATTCTACTGAGTATTAACTAAAGACACAAAATTTAATAAGTCTATACACCCTTTTTTAATTAAATTTGTTTTCCCCCTTTTAATTAGTTTTCCACACACCCCACAATTTTTATTTTCCCATTCCCATAAAATGATTATGACTTAAAGGGTGTAGGCTATTTTGTGAGCCCTAGGATGAAATAAATCTTGACCTTTGATTTCGAATTTTCCCTAAAGATGCCCTAAATTTTTCTATGTTTTCTTCTCTCTTTTTGGTTTTCATTTTATTTTCTCTTGTAGGTGGAGGAGCTATAGAAGCTGGTTTTTTTTTTTCCTTATTGTTTTTTTGTTTGTGAAAACCCAAAAAAAAAAACTAATATAGAGATGTATGTATTTTTCATCACCTGATATGGTCACATTTTTTTATTTTATTTCTTGAAAGAGGCGGGGGAATGGAGGGTGGAAACAATGATAGTTTTTAGATAGACCCGCATGCAGAAAGGTGGTTATGGGTTTGGAGATGGCGGGAGGGAGTGCTGCATGGGTGAGTGGGGGGGGAGGGGGGGTTGGGGTGACTATGTGGGAGATGGAACGAGCCAGCAAAGGGAGTGGGGGAGCAATAGCCACGGTAGGAAAGGGGGAAGCGGTGGAGGCGGCGGTGCAGGGTGAGGGGAAAGAGGCGGCGGCAGGGATGAGGTGCGTAGGGAGTTGGGGAGGGGGTTTGGCTCTCCCCAACCTTTTTTTTTGTTTTATTTTAAATTTAATACGTTTAAAACTACAATTTAATTTTTTATTTTTTATTTTTAATTTTTTTTAAAACCAAAGAAATAAGTATTATATATACTAATTAATAGTGACAATCCTCATAACTTATTTATTTATACTAATGAGTATTTATTCATTTATTTTATTTCTTTTCATTTTTGTCATTTCTTAACATTTTCAGATATAAGAAAAATATATAAATTCACTATTATATATATATAAGATTGTAACAAGGTAAGTATACACAATAAATAACAACCCACCCTTTTTTTTTATGTAAACTATAATATATATATGAAACATATATATATATATATATATATACACACACACACATTAACAAACCATAATTCATAGTAATATGTTATTTTATATACTAATATATCATAGTGTAATATACATGGCTATATTTATATAAATTTTGATATGTGGCTTATGTGAAATTATAACATAGGTTATATTTGATAATGTAGATATACTTGATATATTTTTAATATAGTTGTATTACATACAATGTTTTAAAATAATAAATTCAATTTGCACAATAATGAATTTTATTTAGGCATTGTTTTGATGTATGGAAACTCAATAAACTTTTACAATATAGCAATATTAAGATGATCTACTATCAAATGTTATAAGATGATTGTAGCAAGGTATATCAAAGAAAGAAGAAATTTGAAATATGTCAAAAGAATTTGCAACAATGGATACATATTCAAAAATTGATTCTCTAACAAACTAATCTATTAATATTTATCATAAAAAGGGAAGTATAAAGTGATTTCATATCTTTCTATAATCTTATCGAAAGTTTTAAGGAATAGACAAATCACAAGGCTAATAACATTTCCAATGAACCTACTCTCTTTTCAACACAGTTTTTTTTTCAACAATTTCTTATGAAAAGGAAGCATATTATTTTAGAATATTTCTTTTTCAAGGAGCTTAATTTCATATGCAATATATTTCAAAAATACATAACTACTCAATAAATCCCATACAAAGCTTATTTATAATGTTGAAGAGAGATTTCTCATGTTTACAAGTATACCAATTTACAACAAGGAGGATTTACAAGGAAAATGAAAGCTTCACATAGCCACACTCTTTAAGATACATAGAGAATGATTTCCATAAAATAAGAAAGAAGCAAGGAGAATCCAAGTTGATAAGAGACTCCAAGTTTCCACCACAAGATTTCCAGCTTCAAAAGCTATCAAGAATCCAACCCAAATAGAAAAGGCTTGCTTAACCACCCAACCTTTAGGCATCACTACATGCCTTTCCAAGGTTGGAAGGCATGCTAGAATCCCCCAATCCCATGGGAAAGAGGAATACTATCCACAAATTTATACAAGAGTGAGGCTGAACAACCAACATTACATTCACATAAAGATAAGAAAAATAATAAAGCAAGACACCAATTTTGCAAAGATGAAAAAGAGGAGAAACCATGTTCTACCTCTAAAATGGGGAAGAGAAGAAAGGAGTTCTCCAAATGCCAAAAGTGGTAACCAACATTAGTTGGACAAAACCAAGAACTCCACACCCTCCTTATTCTTCCAAAGTCATTCAAACCCTCCTTATTTCTCCACCCTTTCACCAATTCCTTCTTGGAAGGATTTTTAAACCCCAAAGGGGTTTCGTCTCCAAGAATGGGGAAGGAGGTTCAAGCCATATGAACCACCTTCCCCACTTCAAACAATTTGAGGGGAGTAAAATAAAATCCTACAAGGCTTTCCCATCAAGCCATGAGGATTGAGAGGGAAAAATCCCTCTCTCTTACCCCACAAACTCCAAAAATCCATCATGCCATATGATGGATGGAGGAAAATAAAGTAGAACAACAATTAAAATCAACATGCAACAACACACATTTTAAATAACCAAGACTAATATCTAACATGATATAAAACACACAAATGAGCTCAAGTAGCCTACCTCTAAAAGCTCTCCAACTTCTCACTTTTCCACTACTTGACCCAAGAAAGCTCTAGCTCCAAAATCCACAAGCCTCCAAGAAAAAGCTCCATAAAAAAATTATCTTCTTTCCCCATGACGGAGAATTAGAAGATGAGAAAGAAAGAATCCTCACAAATGAGGGGGTGAAATGTGTCACCCCTCTCTTCCCTCAAGGTCAAATATTCTCAAAATAAAAGGGAGAAAGGATAAAATAGCTTTTAACCCTCTTCTTCCAAATTACCCAAAATGATAACCAAAACAAACTTGTGCAACTTTTAACAAAGCACACTTACCCATCCACCTTACATGGATGTGACCAAAGGAAGGAAAAATGGGAGGGAAACTCCCTCTAAGCCTTGGAAATAAGCCCCCCTACCTATTAGGTAGGGTCCAAGGGCCCATTTTCATGCTAAGTGAACTCCCAAACTAAAAAGGGGTCACTAAAAATGCCTAAAATAGCCCAATTTCGGGTTTGGCACACTTGGGCACAAGGGTAGAGGATGTGGGGCCCACCCAAGGGTTCACATGTGACCCTAATCCCTTTTAATTAATTACATCATTATACAAACTCAAAACTTAATGTAAGTGGGGCCATTAAGTCCCCAAAACAAGTTTACAACACAAACTAAACACCCTAAGCAAGATTAATATTACAAGACATATTACATTACAAATGAGGGTCACTCATGGTGCCCAAAACAATAAACTCTAATACTAAGGCCTCATACAGTAAACATGGCTAGGGCTTAGCCCCGTGGGCTGCTTGTGCAAAATTGTGTAGCTGGCCTGAATCCCACATTCTCCTGTGACCTGTCACCTGCACACTCATTGCACACATTAAATGCACTTGTCTGATAAAATGTGAATCAACTACTCAATAAGATATCAATGAATTCTAACTAGCATATCATCTTTCTGGAATCAAAAATGTGACAACGTGCATAATTATACATAATTACCATAAGTTAGACATAATGATAAAGTGACAAATATCCATAGAATCCAAACATGCAACTAATTGAGTATCCATCAATATAATTATGGTAAAAAAAAATCATCATATCAATTAGTATCCATGACATTATAAGATAAGGTGACAACATAGTAATCAAGCTAAATTGGCACTATACGCCCAAATCTCCATACAAGTCTAATAAGATCAAAAATCCTAATGTAATGTCCAAAATATATCAAATCCCTACTGAAACATGTCTATGAAAAAAAAAAGAATAGAAAATAAATGAGGCTATAAAAATGTGGGCACTACATCCCCCTCTACTAAAATTAGACTTCCTCCTGGAAGTCACTGAAAGAGATAGGGATATCTAGCCCTCAAAGGTGTAGCATCCTCCTAGGTAGTTGTTGTCTCATCATATTTGTCCCACTGCACTCTAACCTGGTCCAAGTCTCGACCCCAAAGGGCCAACCTCTGGTGCTCCAGTATGCATACGAGCTCTAGTCTCCACTGCCCTCCATCCTCTACCTATAATGCTGACTAATCCAAAACATGAGAAACATCTGGTACATATCTATGTAGTATAGAAACATGAAATACATCATGGGCCCATGCAAGGTGTGGTTGCAAAGCTAGGTGATAGGCAATAGGACGGATGACCTCTAAAATATCAAAATGCCCCACAAAATGAGGCAATAACTTAGAACCCTTTCCATAATAGATTGGGCTCTTATGCAGATGAACTCTCAAGAAGACTTTGTCACCCACTGAGAAGTGACGATCAATCCTCTTGGTGTCTGCATATGCCTTCTGGCGTGCTCTAGCCTACTCAAGACATTGTCTAATCAGAACAACCTGTTGCTCTAAATCCTATAGGTAAGCTGGTCCCAGAATAATCCTGTCATCTAGTCTGTCCCAACTCAGAGGTGTCCTGCAAGGTCATCCATACAAATCCTAGTAAGGAGCCATACCAATGGAACTGTGATAGCTTTTTTTCTATGCAAATTCAACTAAATGATGGTAATCCTCCCACTTCTTTTGTTGGTCGATCACATACATCCTTAACATTTCCTCTGGTACCTAATTAACCCTCTCTATTTGTCCATCTATCTTTGGATGATAGGATGATCTGAAATTAATCTGAGTACCCAGAGCGGCCTGAAAGGAAGTATAGAAAAATGAAGTGTAGATGGTATCCCTATCATTGATGATGGTCTTCTAAATCCCATGCAATCTAAGAATGTCCTCCATAAATACTTTGGCGATGGCCTGTGCATTATAGGTGACCTTGGTTGGCAAGAAATGTGTAACCTTGGTCAACTTATCCATGGTGACCATAATGGCATCATGATGATAAGAAGACATAGGGAGTCTGACTATGAAATCCATGGAGATCACATCCCATTTCCACTTGGGAATATCATGAGGATGTAAGAGTCCTGCGGGGTGAGAATGCTCTACCTTGACCCTCTGACACTCAAGAAAATGTGCAAAAAATATGCTATGTCCCTTCGAATACCTGGCCAATAATATAACTCCCTCAGATCGGCATGTATTTTCTTCACTCCTGGATGTGCCACATATGGGGCTCGATGAGCCTCTGTGAGGATGAAGCTATGCAGATCACCTGACTTAGGCATGTAGATGCACCTATGGAATTGAAGTAAACCATCTATCTCTAAAATACACCCTAAATATCTACCCTCTAATGAACCCTGTGACTCCAACATCTGTCTAGCACCCTCATAAAACCTGTCCTCTGGAAGATGCTCAAGAATCCTACCTCTCAAATCTGACTGAAGTGTCAATGAAGCAAGCACATGTCATCATCTACTAAGTGCATCTAAAACAACCATTTTCATTTCCTTTGATATATTGAACCTCCATGTCATATTCACATAGGAACTCCATCCAATTCCATTGACGAGCATTGAGGTTTAGCTGTGAGAAGATATGCTACAAGCTGTGATATCTATCCTCAAAATGAAAGGTCTACCCAAAAGGAAATTTCACCAATGCACAAGTGCATGAACAACTGCTGCAAGATCTAAGTCATGAGTAGGATAGTTAAGCTCATAGTCTTTGAGCTTACGTGACTCAAAGGCAATCACCTGATGTTCCTGCATAAGAAATGCTCCCAAACCCTCTAGTGATGCATTAGTACAAACAACAAAATCCTTTGTTACACCTGGAACTGTAAGGATAGGTGCCATGGTTAACATTTCCTTAAGCAATTGAAAGGACTACTCACACTTCTCTGACCAATCAAACTTCTTTCCTTTTCTCTAAAGAGAAGTAATAGGGTGAGAAATCCTAGAAAACTCATGTACAAATCTGCGGTAATAACCTACTAAACCCATAAAACTCCTCACCTCAGTAACTGATATGGGCATTGGCCAGTCCATAATAGCCTTTATCTTAGAGGGATCTACTGAGATACCCTCCTCTAATATGATATTACCCAAGTACTTAATCTCTTCCTGAAAGAAGCTACATTTTTCCAAGTTCCCATACAAACTTTGCTCTCTCAAAACCTGAAGTACATGTCTCAAATGCTCCTCATGTTCCTCCTCGGAATGTGAATATATCAAAATATCATCTAGGAACACTGAGACAAAGCAGTCCAGAAAGGTCCTGAATACCCCATTCATGAGGCTCATAAAGACAGCCGGGGCATTAGTCAAGCCAAATGGAACAACTATGAACTCATATTGCCCATAACGTGTGCAAAATGCTATCTTATGAATGTCTGCATCTGATATGTGCAACTGATGCTATCCTAACTTGAGATAAATTTTGGAGAACACTCTATCTCCCCGCATCTAAACAAACAAGACATCAATCCTAGGGAGTGGATAACGGTTCTTTATTGTGACTTTGTTGAGTTACTGGAAGTCAACACAAAGTCTGAGAGAACTGTCCTTCTTCTTCACAAATATGACTGGTGCTCCCCAAAGAGATACACTAGGGTAAATGAGACCCTTCTCCAACAACACCTCTAACTGAATCTTGAGCTCATAAAGCTCTGGAGTTGTCATCCGATAGGGTACCCTAGAAACTGGCGCAGATCTTGGCACTAAATTGATGGTAAAATCCACCTCTCTATGGGGTGGTAAACCTGGAAGCTCACCAGGAAACATATCTTCATACTCCCTCAAAACTACATGATTATCTAAGGTTGGATGCTCTGGGGTGCTCTCTTACCGATCACTGATGGTAATAGTAAACAACTAGCAACCTTTACGCATTCTTCTCTTAAGTTTCTTAGCCAAGATCATACGTAAAGAGATAGGACTTTGCATCCCTAATATCACAATTGCACTCCCAAGATCATCCTGACACTCAATGACCTTATTTCTGTAATCTACCTTAGCCCGATGAGCCTCGAGCCAATCCATACCCAACACTACCTGATAGGATCCTAGAGGAATAACTTAGAGGTCAAGTGTAGTGGAGAGGACTCCCAAATCAAGTACGCAACTCTCCACATACGAGTCCACAATGATTTTTGCTCCAGAGGCAAACACAACCTACCAACTATCTAGTTTCCTAGTCACCACTAGCCCACATTGGTCCACTATAGAAGGAGATACAAAATAATATGAAGCACTTGAATCAAAAATTACTGAGATAGAAATACCCCCAATAATACATGTCGTCTCAATGACGATGGCCTGATGCTCAGCCTGGTAGTTGTCAACCGCTGCATATACACGATGGGCATGTCCCACGTCACCCACCATCTACTTTGATCTAAAGGATCTCTATGTATCCATGGTATTGGGTTTGTGTGGGAACATATGCACATAGTGATCAGGAGACCCACAAATAAAACATCCTCTTATACCCCTCTGAAATGGGGTCCCTCCTGTACTCCGGTGTACTGATCCTACTGGTCCAACCTATCAAACTGTTGCATGCGAGTTGGCTGTACCTACTGACTACCCAGTCTCCAATCCCTGGCTCCACCAAAACCTCCTCTAGTGCCACCTCTCTGAAAGCTCTAAGTCTGTCTAGCCTCTGCTGCTGGTGGCCATGATGCTACGTTGCTATTGTGGTGTGGTGGAGCCCTCGTGGCTGCTAGAGGAGGCCAGAATCCTCCTCTAGGGGGTGGTGTTGTACCCCGTGACCTCTGAACTCTGAAAGGCATGTATCATATCCTAAAACTTGCTCTTGTTTCTATCTCGGTGCTCCTGTGCCTTGGTCCTGTTCTCCTCAGCTAAGTAGGCCTTCTCAACGGCCTTCTCAAGCATGGGAGGAGATAACATCCTAACTGCTCCTACTATATCTACATTAAGGCCCCTAATAAACCTGTTAACCTGCAATTTCTCATCTTGTAGGTAGTCCACATACTGCAGAAGATCCAAGAACCTACTCTCATACTGTGCTACTATGTTAGATCCCTATCGTAAGTCATGAAACTCATCGATCCTCTTCTACACAAAATGCTCTGACATATAACGGGCCCTGAATCACTCCTTGAACAACTCCCAGGTCACTATCTCTCAAGTCAAATGGAGCTTCCTCTCCTCATTCCTCCACCAAATGCCTACTGCGTCTCAGAGGAGGTGTATGGAAAACTTGGCCTTGACATTTCTCTCATAAGAGTGCAAGCCAAAATAGCTATCTAGGCTAAGGAGCCATGACTCAGCCCCAAAGCCATCTGTAGAGCCAGTGTAAGTAGGCAGCTACAAGTGAAGAAGATCTCTAATCACACTACCTATATCCTAATCTTGGTGATGCATTCCAACAGGTGAGTGGGGTCGCCTATCCCCAAATGGTCCCTCAAGACTGTGTGAGCGGCTACGACGGTACGAGGCTACCCTCTCGTGATGAACGGAAGGGCTATGTGACCTCTCCCGCCTTGGGGTATCATGCTCTGGTGGCTCTGAGTGCACGTCCTCGCCTATCGGCTCCTCATCTCCTAACGGGATCTCCTCCTCTCTCACCTCCTGTGGTGGTGGAAGACACTACTACACAACACCGATCAACTGCTGAAGAGCCTCTAAGATTTGAGGCCCTAACTCGGGTGCCGGTGGTTCAGGTGTAGGTGAACTACGTCCCAAACCCCTAACCAAGCATCGTCTCATGGGTGTCATCCTATGCACGAGGTGAGAGAAGAGGTTATTAACTTATAATTAAATGGTTGTGGTAAAATTTTTAACCAATTATTTTTATTTATTTATTTACTTTAATGTTATTAAAAATACCATTAACTAGATTAATTAATTACCCAGAGTGTCCGTGTGTGTGAACCTCACTTTGATACCAAATGTAGTGCCCCGCCTCGGGACACAGGAACAAACAAAAAGTTACTAAAATTTTGGGATAATATATTTTTTTGAAGTGGACAATTATTACTAATGCTTTACTTAACCCTTTCCCATTAATAATTAATTTATATTAACTTTTAACTAACCTAAAATAAAATAAACACTAGCCCAATAACAAATTGATTATTTCATTCTAATAAGTGTTAAATAGATGCACAAAATTTAATAAGTTTATACACCATTTTTTAAATAAATTTGTTTTCCCCCTTTTAATTAGTTTGACACACACCCCCCTTTGGTTATATTTTCATTCCCATTTTATTTCCCATGACTTAAAGTGTGTAGGGTTTATTGTGAGCCCTAGGATGAAACAAATCTTGACCCTAGATCTTCAATTTGCCCTAAAGTTGCCCTAAATCATCTCTATGTTTTTTTTTCTTTTCTTTTTCTTTCTTTTTTTTGGTATTTTCTCTTGCAGGTTGAAGGAGCTATGGGAATTTGATTTCATGGAGATTTCTTTATTTTTTTTTGATATGTGAAAACCCAAAGTTATTTCTTAATTATGTATTTATTGTTTCATTATTGTGGCTGAATTTTTTTTTTGTATTTTCTTGATTTAGGCACTTCAGAATGTTTCTGTTGGTTGCAACCGTAATTTTGAGAACCCATGTGGAGGAAGGTATTATGGGTTTGGAGATTGGTGGGAGGGAGTGGTAATGCGGCGAGTGAATGGGGAGGGGGGGGGAGGTGGGCGACTATGTTTGGGTGAATGGAAGTGGGACCACGAAGGGAGGTGCAAGGGAGCATGCATCCTAGGTAGGAGAGGGTAAACATCGGAGTGGGGAAGTTGTGCACAGGGGTAGGGGATAGAGGTGGTGGCAGGGGTGGGGGGCAGGGAGATGGGTGTGAGAGGGTAGCGGCCCTCCCTAGGCCAAGGTATTATTTCTTTTGTTTTATTTTAAATTTAATAGGGTGGCAGGGAGCAGGGGATCCGTTTAGTGGGGGGAGTTTTAGTTGTTAGTACACTGTGGAAATGGCCCAGGATATAATGCGCAGGTGTGGGGAGGGTTTGGCCCTACCCCAAACTTATTTTTTTTAATTTATTTAAAATTTATTTTATATTTATTTCTATGTACATAACTACATATTTTATATATAATAATATTTATTATTATATATTCATTATTATATATATATATATATATATATATATATATATATATATATATTACATATATATATAATAAAACAATAAGTATATATAATAAATAAAACAATAGGTATAGTAGTTCTAGAATATTTCAATTTAAAGTATAACTAAATATAATATCCTTTAAAATATTAATTATCCATTTAACCTTGTACATTTATATTTAAAAGGAAATGCAACTAATATGTTATTTTATATACTAATATTATTACTTTTGTAATATACATGGAGATTATTATATTTTTTTGATTTTACCATTTGTAAAGGAAAACTTATAATAAAATAGATGAAGTAGGGAAGAGTTTTGAAATTGTACTTAAAAATTTGCAAGGGAGAAAGTGAATTTCCACATTTAGATAAATTCTTATTTCTGTGATGGGAAGGAAATAAGGAAGAAACTAACTGATCATATCAAATTTATTAATATTACCAACAATACAAACAAAAAAGACATATTGTAAGAACGGAAAAGTTTCCATTCAATGATACATATTCAAGGAATACGCTAAGACTACTATTTCCTTTCTAATGCTTTATCAAAATAACATTATTTCATCTCTTTGTTAATTCAAGTAAAATGTCTTACAAGAAAACACATCTGCATTATTTCTTTTGAAAAACATACATATTCCCAAATGAACCTACCTCTTTTCCTTTGAAAAGGAAAAAGGGGTTACAACAAGTTCTTATTAAAGGAACATTTGTTACAATATTTCATTTCAAAGAAGCTTAATTTCAATGTGCCATATATTTCAAAAATACATAACTACTCAAAATAAATCCCATCCCAAGCTTCTTTACAAGGATAGAAGAGATTGCTCAAGTAAACCTTACTCAAGTTTACAAGTAACCAAATACAAAAAGGAGGATTTACAAGAAAAAGAAAGTTTCCACATAGCCATATCCAAAAAGATACAATGAGGGTAATGATGTCCACAAAAGAATGAAGATGACAAGGAGAGGCCAAGTTGATAAGAGACTCCAAATTTCCACCACATGATCTCCAACTTCAAAAGCTTCCAAGAATCCAACACAAGGAGAAAAAGGCTTGCTTAACCACCCAACCTTTAGGCATCATTACATGCCTTTCCAAGGTTGGAAGGCATGCTAGCCTCCCCCAAGCCCATGGAAAAGAGGACTACTATCCACAACTTTGCACAAGAGTAAGGGTGAACAACCAACATTACATTCACATAAAGACAAGACAAATATTAAAACAAGACACCAATTTTGCAAAGATGAAAAAGAGGAGAAACCATGTTCTACCTCTAAAATGGGGAAGAGAAGAAAGGAGTTCTCCAAATTCCAAAAGTGGTAACCAACATTAGTTGCACATAACCAAGAACTCCACACCCTCCTTATTCCTCCAAATTCATTCAATCCCTCCTTATTTCTCCACCCTTTCACCAATTCCTTCTTGGAAGGATTTTAAAATCCCAAAGGGGTTTCCTCACCAAGAATGGGGAAGGAGGTTCAAGCCATATGAACCACCTTCCCCACCTCAAACCATTTGAGGGGAGTAACTAAAATCCTACAAGGCTTACCCATCAAGCCATGAGGATTGAGAGGGAAAAATCCCTCTCTCTTCCCCCACAAACTCCAAAACTCCATCATGCCATATGATGGATGGAGCAAAATAAAGTAAAACAAAAATTAAAATCAACATGCAACAACACACATTTTAAATAACCAAGACTAATATCTAACATGATATAAAACACACAAATGAGCTCAAGGAGCCTACCTCCAAAAGCTCTCCAACTTCTAAATTTTCCACTTCTTGACCCAAGCAAGCTCTAGCTCCAAAATCCACAAGCCTCCAAGCAAAAGCTCCACAAAAATTCCCTTCTTTCCCCATGAGGTATAATTTTAAGAGCAGCAAGCAATGATCCTCACAAATTAGGGGGTGACATGTGTCACCCCTCTCTTCCCTCAAGGTCAAAGATTCTCAAAATAAAAGGGAGAAAGGATAAAATAACTCTTTTTCCTCTTTTCCAAATTACCCAAAATAATAACCAAAACAAACTTGTGCAACTTTTAACAAATCACACTTTCCCATCCACCTTACATGGATGTGACCAAAGTAAGGCAAAATGGGAGGGAAACTCCCTCTAAGCCTTGGAAATAAGCCACCCTACCTATTAGGTAGGGTCCAAGGGCCTATTTTCATGCTAAGTGAACTCCCAAACTAAAAAGGGGTCCCTAAAAATGCCTAAAATAGCCCAATTTCCTATTTGGCACACTTGGGCACAAGGTTAGAGGGTGTGGGGCCCACCCAAGGGTTCACATGTGACCCTAATCCCCTTTTAATTAATTACATCATTATATAAACTCAAAATTTAATGTAAGTGGGGCCATTAATTCCCCAAAATAGGTTTACAACACAAACTAAACACCCTAAGCAAGATTAATATTACAAGACATATTACATTACAAATGAGGGTCACTCATGGTGCCCAAAACAATAAACTCTAATACTAAGGCCTCATACAGTAAACATGGCTAGGACTTAGCCCCGTGGGCTGCTTGTGCAAAATTGTGTAGCTGGCCTGAATCCCACATTCTCCTGTGACCTTCCACATGCACACTCATTGCACACATTAAACGCACATGCCCAATAAAATGTGAATCAACTACTCAATAAGATATCAATGAATTCTAACTAGCATATCATCTTTTTGGAATAGAAAATACGATAACGTGCATAATTATACACAATTCACCATAAGTTAGACATAATGATAAAGTGTCATATATCCATAGAATCCAAATGTGAAACTAACTAAGTATCCATCAATATAATTATGGTCCAAAACAATCATCATATCAATTAGTATCCATGACATCATAAGATGAGGTGACAACATAGTAATCAAGATAAATTGGTGCTATACAGCCAAATCTCCATACAAGTCTAATAAGATAAAAAAATCCTAATGTAATTTCCAAAATATATCAAATCCCTGTCGAAACATGTCTATGAGAAAAATGAATAGGAAATACATGAGGCTATAAAAAATGTGGGCACTACATATGTACAGAACAAAACTCATCAATTTGACTACAAGTTCAAATCACGCAAGTACTAAACATGAGTACAACATCAATCACATAGATTCAACAAAATTTCTAAACAATAAAAGCTCTAGTACCAGCTCAAGCATAACATAAGACTACAATACAAGCTCAGAACAACCACAAATGCTCCAATACAAGTAAAAACGAAACACATGCTCTAAATAATAATTCAGAATGAAAAATAAGGCAACGAATGCCCATTCAGTCAACACCAGCCAAAATACCAATTTCATAATGAAATAAAAAGCTTCAAATACAAGTTTCACATGCATGTCACCATTTAAACTTGCACAAAGAAAGTTTCCCAAGAACTATCATTACCAGCAATGGATTTGCATTCCAAAATCCACAGAGATATATAAAAAAACATGAAAGTAAATAACTAGACAACTAAACAAACAATTATCTCATGAGAGCAGAGTTGTGTTAATTATTCAGTTAGAAGAAAGCAAGAAATCTTAATGGGTAGAGCCTATTGTGCTTAATAGTTCTACAATTTCGAAGGATACTTCTAGCCGAGCCTATAATTCTTTTTCTTCTCCATGATAGATCAAAAACCAAACAACTTTTCTACCAATGCCTCTTATACATTCCCTTGATCGAAAATAGACCAGAGAAACCAAAAATAGCTAAGAAGAAGAAGAATAAGTCGAACTAATGGTTTAAAGAACCAGATAGATCCATGCAGAGTGAAATTCGTGAGGCATGTAAAACCAAAAAACCTCTCACAAACCCACCTTCCATGTTTCCAGTATGGTTTGCACACAAAAACTGAGATCCATTAATGTCATAACTGCCAATTCTCTTATTTCTCTCTCCTTATCACCACCTCTAAAAACTAGTGAATACCAATTCCCAATCAACATAAAATTCCATACTTAGTGAAGCCTCCACATAAGCCCCACTAAATTTAACTATCCCTTTCCATAACTAATAGTAACTCCTTACATTAATACCCAATGAAATAAAATAAAAACACTTAAAAAATACCCAATGAAATAAAATAAAAGCCATTGGAACTGTCACCATAGTGTCATGCGACCCTAGGCCCCTTTTAAATAGTTTACGATAGATGTCCCCATAACTTAGGTTAGTCTAACAATTAATCACCTTAGGTAATACCCACTCTAGGTTAGATTAATTTCACAACCATTAATATTAGGCATTAGGTTAATATAGTCTAGTATTACTATAATAATCTCACCTTCCCATATTCATTTAGCATAAGATCTTAGGTTAGGTCACCCCCCAACACAATAGAATAAGAAGCTTAGGTTAGATTATAACCCAATTAAATAGACATAGCTAGGGATTAGGTGCTCTTACCTATTTTAGGATGCCATTAGGTTAATGCTTTAGTTTTAGGATTCAAATCCCCTTCATAGTCATGAAGTAGACTATTTGTTTTTATGCTAATAATGTCCTACATAGATCAATCCCAAAGGCCCAAGCACAACATACAACCTACTAAAGACACTTTCACACAAGACCATAGAATTTTCAAAATACAAAAGTTCAGTCCGCTATGCCTCTCAAACTACTGACTATTAATTTATCATTCAGTCTAGTAAATATTTTTAAAACATTCCTTGGATTACTCAAATTGATCCTAGGATGAGTCAGCCAAAAGAGATAAGTTTGCAACTCTCAAAATCTAATTGCAGCTTATCAACAAGAAGTGAAAATGGATTCTTGTAGGCCATATCATTCCATTATAAATAATCCAAGAGTAAAAATATTTTATCAATAATAAGCATGATTTTCAACAATCATGGGAACACACCTCATTCAAGAAAATCGCATGCCCATGCTTGTAATGAAAAGAGAAATATAACAGTTTGTCCAAGGTGTTACATGACTCTCTTATAAAAAATATCTTATGATATTCACCTCTTTCACCATGCTCATTGGTTTTTTGGAGGGTTGATAACACCTTTGAGGAGACCACTTTTGCAAAAGACTTTCACACACCCGCACGAGGCCTTGGAATATGCCTTACATGTTGAGGATGTTAGAAGCGTTGATATTGTTATTAGCCATTTTCTTGAGGATCACATTGTTGAAATTGCTAAGAAGATGGAAAAGATATTTGTGAACTCGGTGCATGGATTGTGAGGTAGAGGAGCATACAAATGACAATTTCCTTAGGACATCGGTACGTGCCATAATAGTGGACTATGTGATCTGCCATGAACATCATGATGGAAGTAGGTGCCCACTATTATAGTGTGTGATCCGTAAATATGTGTCTTGTTATTGTAATATTTTTTTCTCTACTACTCATGACCCCAAGGATTTTAGATTGATTGACAAGATACATGATACCATTGATATTGGTGTGTGACAGACTAGCCTTGTGAACAATTCCAAGGATGATGTTTGTCACTATGAAGGGAACACGGATGGCAGGGCATGTGGAAGAGGTTTTTGAGGAGGATTATGTGGTCATGGTAACCATGGAGGGAGTAGTGAGTTCTCGCATGGAACGTGTTACAATTGTGGGTCTCTAGAGAACTATAAACGTGAATGACTGTTATCCAATTTTCACCCCCCAAGGTAAAAAATTGATAACATGCATCAGAATACTCAAGTCCCAGGAAAATAGATTGATTCAGGGCAAACAATCATGTTTCTAGGGTCCCCTCAGATTTATTCTAACTCTCCTGTCCAGGTTAAAAAGAGCAAGTTCTGAGAAAAGGTGAAAAAGATGCAAAAACCAAGCTTGGGCCAGGAAAACTCATGAAAATTGGCTAAGTCCTGGTCCAGGCATCCCTTGGGATAGTTGGGACATCGGGGTGCGAATCGACCGAAAGGCCGCCAGGCGGTCAACAGAGCATAGGGACATCTGGGCCGTGACGACGCGCGGGACGCGGAAAGGCGAACCGGCCAAAGGTTAAAGCAAAATCGACTAACTACTGAGCGGAACAGTCTGGGACATCTGGGCTGTGAGGATGTGAAGGACGCAAACCACCCGGATCAACTGAAAAGGAGAACTTTTACACTGGGACAGTTGGGACAAAGGGACGCGTAGGACGCGGAGGGCCGAAGGAGCTGAGAGCCAATCAAATCACGCCACGTGTCATTGGTCGAAAGAGGGACAGGGAAGCCCGAAATCAGGTGGATCAGAATTTTTTGTCCTAGACAGTCTGGGAAAACCGGGCCAAAGGGATGTGAAGGGCGCGAAAAGCCGACAGGCCCGCGGATGAATTAGGAAATGCCATGTGTCACAAAGGAAAACGTCCAAAATTTCAAAGGGCAAGGTTTGAAGCGTTGGCATGAGCCAATAAAGAGAGGACACGTGTCCTAAGGAGAAGGGGAGCACGGAGCTCAGGGAGGATTTGGAAAATTTGGCCAAGTTTTGGCCAAAAAGCTAAAAGCAATGGTCTTCCCCGTGCCCCTGTCGACCAATCAATGCATGCCACATGTCCCAGGTGGCGGAGGCGTGGGGGAAAAGTGGAAAGTTTTCCAAAAAATTAAAAAGGTCAAATTTCAAGGGAAAACCCACAGGTAAGTGAAGGAGAGAGAATTATGCATCCAATCAGCGTTTGACACGTGTCATCTAGGTGGCAGAGCACGGGAAAAAATTTCAAAACTCATTTTTGCCTGTTTTGTGCCCTAAATCTTCAGATCACCATATATTTCGATCTAGAGCTTGGATTTGCACATTCTTTATATCATTGGAAAGCTTATAAAATTCTCTACATGATTCTATGGTCAATCTTGAATTTTGGTGCATTCTAGAGAGAGAAAGTTAAGAAACAGAACTGACACGTGTTCATGGCCAGAAGTGACATTTCAACGACCAAATTTAACGCAGAATGGGTCGCATTCTCCTGCAATTCAGTCAAAAATGACAGGGTATGGGTTTGTAAGGTCCCCCATGCCGTTTTAATGCATCTGCAGTCAATGAGGAATGGGCTCCCACGTTTTTGTATGTTTTCTATCTCCTGGGCTCAACCCATGCAATGTAAAAGCCAGTTCTGGATCATTTCTAAGAGGGGGAATGTTTTTTGGGGCATAGCAATCTTCTTCTTTCACCTCCAGCAAGTGATTGTGGAGAAGAATCAGACATCTTCAAATACTGTAATAGTTTTTACCTCTCTGAGGTTGTAATGTAGTGTTTGACATTGGAAATAATAATGCAAGCTTTGTGAATGGGTTTCAGTCCTTTGTTTGTATTATTTGCTTCATTTCAGATCCTAAATTATATCTTATCATTCTATGTATGTTTTAGGTTGTAATATTTGGTTTGTGTCTATTTGCATGACAAAAATATTCACCACTCCTTTTGGTGCATCACCATCTTTAGTTAGTTTCAATTTTTGCACGTCCATCCCTATCTCCTTGCAATTTAGAGTAGGATTAGGATCTAAACCTCTGTAGTTGTGCAAATATAGATCTAAATCAGAGGATTTTGAGGAACTAGCCTCTAATCTGAAGATTCCTCTCTTAGTTTCACAAGTCCCACACTTGGAGAGAGGTTTCCATGTTGTGCAATCACACTGGATGCTTGAGTGATCAACCTAGAAGCCTGATCTGCATCCAGGGGTGTTGTGAGCCTGCAACAACAATGACCTGATATATTAAAATGATCTTCGTATGGAAAGTTACATAAGTATGAAGAGTGTATAGAGCTATTTGAACATATGATCCAAAAACACCAGAAAGACAAAGGCACCGGAATGGTAAGCATAAAGAAGGTTGATTCACAATGGATAACAAGATATGTGTGTAAGTCAGAACTAGAACCTGTAGTAGTTATGATGTGAGCAAGGGCTACACGTGTAAGGGATATACCAAGGTAGAAACCACATGTTACAAGAGAATAGGTAGTGTGCATGAAGTATGTGGACCCTACTCATCAAAAGGAGGTGTATCAAGAGACCATGGATGTAATTCAAATCCTACAAGGAGAGATATAATGCCTAAAGGAACAATCAAGGTAGTTAGAGAAAAGGAAGGATGCAGAGGCTCCACAGAAGGATCTAGATGAGGTAAGGGAAGTATGCAAAATGTTAAGGCAATAAAATATCATTCCTTTGTTAGGATAATGGTTACAAGAAAAGGTACCATGAGCCTGGGCATAGCATGAAAGTTAGGTTGTGCATGCTAACCTTTTTCCTCATAAACTTGACTATGATAAGGAGATTACCTTAAATGTTTTTTTGGATGGATGGCTTATGAGTGATATTCTAATTAACATGGGTGCGGAAGTCAATTTTCTCACTCTAGATGCATTGCATCAAATGGGAAGGCCCCCATTACAACTATTTCAAATGTGTTGTATATGGATAACAAGAAAAAGGAAATTCCCATTGGTGTCTTGAAGGATGCTACTATCACTATTCAAGGGGAAAAATTCATTGGGTACTTTTAATTCTTGACACTAGCCAAGGTGGACAACTTTCTAGTGTTACTTGGGCACTCTTGATGTTATAAGAACAATGTTGACCTATGGTTCAATAAGGGGTACATAAGTTTTGAAAAAAAGGAAGAACGGGTCATCATCCCCTTAACTGATGGGAAGTCAGCACCCTATACTGAGCCATTGGAAGAAAAATTTAGTGATAGGATCTATGTGCACTCTATCAGGGACCCTGAGGTCATTCACCCTAAAGAGGGAGTTATTCAGTTTGAAAATGCTCATTCCATGAGTGATAAAACTAGTGTGGCATGTGACAATTGGGCGCATGGGACCTATGAGTCAATTGGGTGACATTTAAAAGGATTTTTTATGATAGTGACAAAGGATCACTCATTCAAGCACCTGGGAGGGAATAAGCTATCAAGTTACTCTAGAGGGGCCAACAATGATGAATTATTACAAGAAATGGAGGCTCAGTGGAAAAATGAGATCGAAAGATGAGGTATTCCCAGCTATAACTGGTTTTGGACCGTAAAACATTGGTGGGTGAAATATAATGATTTCCTTTTAGAGTGGTGCTAAGTGAGAATCACATTCTCTATTAGTTTTTCCTGATGCAATGCACCCACTGCAATATGAGACTACCATTGGAAATAACCCAACTTTTTCCACATCCAAGCATGTGAGAAAGCATGGATGGAAGGCCCAACGGCCTTATCACCTTCTTTATGGGTACATAAGTTGTATTCCACCTTACAAGGTTGCACATGTGCATGCTATAGTCACTCTGAGATATGTCATGAAATAGGAAATTGGCAGGAGTTAACGACTGACCTCCTTCAATCTTTCAAATACTAGAGTACTAAACCACCGGTGAATAGGGCATTCCAAATTTTTAAGCACCTAATGATGGGAGATAGTTCCATGACATAAGATAGAATACTTTTGTTATTGGGAAAACCTATATGGGAACCGTGCTTTGATGAGGAAGAGTCAGAAGAGTTGCACCTTGAGCACACATGCATGGAGAAAGAGAAAGGAAAGATGGTTTATGTGATATATGGCGAAGAGATGGGGAGTTTAGATGTTGACCATACTAAAGGTACACATGAATTTATTGATAGTGTTGATGAGAAATCACATGCCTATCATAAGCCCCTAAAAACAAAGAAGGGTAAAATTAGTTCTAAAACAGAACCTCAGGAGGCCACTATTGGAGATTATTGGTTAGAGAAGTAGATTTTGAAGATCATTGATGTATTACATGAGTTTCATGACTTATTTCTTCATAGATACCATGAGCTTAAAGGTTTTCACCACTTCTTAGGAGAAATGAAAATAAAGTTAAAGTAGGGTGCACACCTGATTTAGAAGAGGCCTTATCACTTCAGGAATCATTGAACTTATGGAGGAATCATAATGGGTAAGCGCCATAGTCATCAACATTAAAAATAATGGATGGATAAGGATCTATGTTGAATATAAGGACCTGAATGTAGTATGTGTAATTGATCCTTTCCCAACCCTTTTTACCAAGTAGATCCTGGAAGGAGTGGCTAGGCGCAAAATCTATTCCTTCATGGATGGATTTTCACGATACCATCAAGTTAGAATTGCTATAGAATACCAAGAAAATAAAAATTTCACCATTGAATGCTGAATTTTCTCCTATACGGTCATGCATTTTGGACTGAATAGCACACTTTCTTTGTTTTCACACATAGTGGTCCAGGAATTTCAAGATTTTTTCCATAAGTTTATGCAAGCCTACCTTAATGATTGGATAGTATATGGACTAGTGAAAGACCATTATGAAAATTTGAGACTAATGTTTGATATATGTCGGCAGTTGAGGATATACCTCAATATTAAGAAATGTGTTTTTTCTACTTCATTTAGAACCCTTTTGGGGCATATTATATGTAAGGAAGGTTTTTTGGTGGATCGTGCCAAAGTTTCCGTTATTGTGGGATTGGGGAAGCATACCAGTCAGAGCATATTGAATGGATTCCTTTGGCATATAGGGTACTACCAAAAGTTTATCAAGGGATATGCCAAGATCGTTATGCCATTAGAAGAGTTACTAAAACACAAGAGTTCCTTTCATTAGGGAGAGGTGCAGTAGATGACATTTGACACTGTGAAGGATAGACTTGTCACTACACCCATATTATGATTTCCTTCTTGGGATAAACCTTTCCACGTGCATGTTGATGCTTCAGGGATGGAAATTGGAGCAATTTTAGCACAATCTAGTAAATATATTTTTGACCACCCCTTGTGTTTTTCTAGTAGGATGTTGACACCAGTAGAGAAAAACTATATTACTACTGAGCACAAAGTATTATCAATGATCTACATGTTGCATAAGTTCAGGTATTATCTACTAGCAACACCTTTCATATTTTACGTGGATCACATGACATTGAAGTATTTGGTTAACAAGCCCATTTTGCAAGGTCGCATATGTCGGTGGGTCTTGTTGTTTCAAGAAATTTATTTTACAGTTGTTGTGAAACGAGGAAAGAGAAACTTGGGACCTGACCATTTGTCAAGGATTAAATAAGGGGAGGACACACAAAGCATTGAGGATGATATTAAATATGCACAACTATTTAGGTTGCGGTGTGTACCCTCTGACATAGAATATATTGTTGTTTTTCTCAAAATGGGTGTGGCATCGAAAGGAATGAAGGATTTGGAAAGAAAATAGCTAGCCATATGTGTCACACATGATAATTGGTGGAGACTTATATAAGTTAGGTAATGATGAGGTTTTGCACCAATTCATGTTAGAACATGAGCAAGTTACAATCAAGGAGGAAACACATAGTGGGGTTTTAGGAGGTCACTATGCAAGGAATTCCACGTTGTGGAAGATTTTGTTCGCAGGGATCTGGTGGGAGAGTATCTTCCAGGATTATATTGAATTTTGTAAGGTCTGCAATCATTTGTAGTGCCTTGGAAAGCCATAAAAGAGAGATGAGATGTCCTTGAGACCTATAGCTAGTGCAAAACCATTTGAAAAATGAGAAATTGATTTTACAGGACCAATTTCACCTGCCACACGAAGGAATGGTTCACACTATATTATCACTTTCACTAATTACTTAACAAGGTGGGTGGAGGTAGCAATTACAAGGGATTGCATAATGTCAAAATCTACTATATTGTTATGGGAGAACATAATTAGTAGGTACAGATGTCCTTTAAGCTTGAATAGTGACAGGGCTACACATTTTTTGAATGAAACAGTTAGGATTTTGTTGGCAGGGTTCATGGTGGCCCATCATAAGACTACCCCATATCACCCACAAGCTAATGGAACTACTGATGCGTTTAGCAAAATTCTGAGTCACACACTGACAAAAATTTGTGATGTGGGAAGACAAGATTGAGATGACAAGGTATCACTCATTATATGGGCATACATGACAACTTATAAGAGATTAAACAAGGTCAAAATGTTTTAGTTGGTGTTTGGTGAGGATGTTGTTTTAATAGCACATGGAGAAATTATTGCAGTTAGATGAAAGGTGATAAATTTCTAGATGGATTCAGAAGACTGAAACGAGACAGTAAAAATCATGGCATGATCATCATATAAAAAGAAAACAATTCAAGGTTTGGAAAATGGTCTTTCTTTATGACTCAAATTTTTTGTGTCATCTTAGGAAACTGAAATTCCATTGGTAAGGTCCATATATCATCTCATACATCCTTGATTCAGGTACCTATCAATTACAAGCACTGGATGGAACATGGTTACTAGGCCATTTCAATGGGAGTAGGATGAAGCCCTACTATAAATAAGTCTTCCTTGTGTTTATAAATGAGGAAATATTTCCATTTAGCCTAGGATTTCCATTTATGCATTTCTTTTCCTTGAGTTTCCCTTTACTGTTTCCTGTTCCTTTATTTTTGTGTTTTTGTTTTGCACACATTTTTCACTTATAGCCGCTTATTATTTTCTAAAGGTTGTGTATGTGCAGAGGACCACACATCTATTTTTGTGTGGGTTGGGGTAATGTGATGTAAAATGGAATATAGTAGTGGAAGTAGTGTTTTGATGGCCCAGATTGAATAATAAAACGCATGTAGTGTGGAAGAGTGCATGTAGTAATGGTGGACATAATGATTTTGGTGTCAAGTTAACTTTACAAAGACTACATATAAAGGATGAGAAGTGTTAGAACAACATGAGGTAGGTGAGGGAAAAAACTAGGTTTACAGAAGAATTTGTTTCGGTGAAGCAAGCACATGCATAAGGATATTTGGTTAGTAAGTATTTTTGTTCTAGAATGTTATAGAGATTTTTCACGTAGGATTGGGCATGGGGGTAAGATTGCTTAAGGGTGGGATTTATTGGAAAAATATGCCTTTATTACAAAAGTACATTGGTAGGTGGTATAACATTTATTGCAGGAGATGAGAAAAAAGCTATAAGTAGAAGGTCGATCACATTATTGTTTACCTTCAAATTACAATATCGAAGGGACCTTGTGAACTAGGGCATCTGCGAAGAATATTTTTGTGAAGAAAAAATTTAGAGAATCTGAGTGCGTAACTAGTGTAATTTTCAAACATGAGTGGAAGGAGTACACGTGCATAGTGAAAAAGGTTTCACTAGAGTACATTATCTTGTGAAAGGACTTCCCAAGTTACGGTTCTACAACTAGGACACGGGAGTAAACGGATTTTTCACAGAGATAATCCACTAATTTTAACAAAGTAAGGAAAAGGAGAAAGGAAGAGTTTGATTTTAGTAACCCAACAAGAGGATGAAACCAAAGAAGGTAATTTTTTCACCAAAGAAGGTGAAGGGAGAAGGGAAACAATTTGTCTTTACTAGTTTCAATGAGTAGTGTTATGCAAAGATGTAATACGCATATATTGTGTTGATAAAAAAAGAGTGGGTGTCTCATGTGACGAAAATTGATGTAAGTGACTATAACCATCGAATGAGTACCAAAGAGAAAGAAATGGTGTTGGAGATGGTGAGACCTACAGACAAGCAAACACCAAACTGAATGCCCATCTATGACGATGAAGTCAAGGTGAAAATGGAAAATTCTGTATTATTACAATTATATGAGTTTCCCTATTTTTGTAAAACTAAGTGGTTGTACCAATGGCTGGTGTCACGTGTGCATGATACCATTTCTACTTCATGGGGTAAAGGATGAGAATAAGTCCCAAACTGATCTTGAAATTTATTGGGTTTACCTACGAGGGAAATTCAATTGATGATGACATCAAGGACAAGGAGGCCATAAAGAAAATTATGGAGGCCTATGACTATAAGAAGGGGCAATAATACTTTGAATATAAGGAATTTCCAACCCTATAATGAGGATGGCCATGTGCTTAGTGACCAAACTGAATGGATAGGAGAGGTGGACACAAATCAACAAGTCCTGGTTAAATGTTTACCATAAAATCTCTGAAGGAACTATCTACAACCTCTTAGAATTCATATTGGAGGAGATCATTAGTGTTGTGCGTGATAGGGAGAAGATCATGTTTGGTAATGCCCTCCTTACCATCATGTTTTCATAAATTGGAGTTCTCGATGGGCTAGACAAATTTGTATGGGAGTACTCGTATGATAACCCCTCCCTGGAAAAAAGATTTGAGAAATATTCTTGTGACACCATGACAATCACCCACAAGGAATTCCTAGGAAAATGGTACAAGAGAATGTGTGACATGTTTGGGGTTAAATGGAGGATACTCAAAAAATTACCAGCACTAGTACATGGAGAAGATAAGTTTGTTGTTTACCAGCATTTCTGCATTGGCAGGTTCTCCTTGACAAATGGGACCAAGATCCCATGTTGTAAATTACCCTTCTATTTCCCTGCTCAATATTTACAAGAAGGGGTCAACCGCTTCAAGAAGGATGAAATACTAAGCTTTTACCTCAACGAGGTGAACCAAGACCACTGCAAGTTACACAAAAAACTAGTATACCCCAAGAAGAATGATTATGTGGAGAAGTATGTCTCCCATGAGGTGCACATGATAAAACCTATGATGCTACCAATTGTTAGAAGGACCAAAACGAGGGTATACCTAGGTATTAGGCCCAAGTATGAGAAAGGTTCCTACCTGGAGAATGATGTATCCATCCCAGAAGACCCCACCGTAAGGAAGAAGGCCACGTTGAGGAAGAGGGAGAGGGTGGAGGCACCGTAGAAGAAGGCACCAAGTGTATAAACAACACAATCGGTAGGCATGCTAGAGTTAGGTGTGAGGCCAAGTACATATGTACAGAGGAAGAAGCCCCTCATTAAGGAAATGTAAAAAACACCTAAGGAAGAGGCTCCAAAGCAAGAAGAACCCCCTGCAGAAGAAGATTCATCAAGGAAGGAGTCACCTGATGATGAAGATGAGAAGGAATAATCCCTTATACTGGAGTCGCCAGTTAGGAAGAAGAAAAATGTGGTAAATAAGGTTAACTTAGAAGAAACAAAGATCTTGGAAGCCTATAAAGGAGAAATAGACTATGATGAGCATGAAGAAGCTTAGGATCATCTCGTGTATAATTTACATGATTCATATGAAGGAAATGAAGAAAAGGATGTTGAAATCTACACAAAGAAAAGGGGGGAGTGGGGAGGTGAACACCAAATATTAGAGGACCCCAAGCCTCACCGAGGATTAGATATAAGATGACGTGCAAAGGGAAGTAACAAACATAAGAAAATATTTGGTGGAACATGAGGTAGAGCACAACACTGATGAAGTGCTAAAGGAGATAGAGGAGGAAAGCATCAGAAAATAATATGGAAGCATGGGTGGAGACCTCGTCCTGGCAGTAAGCTTTCCTAAGGAAGCATGCACAGGGTGAAAATGTGTGGTAGCAACACAGGAGTAGGGAATGAGTTATATCAACAATAAAAATAAGGTACTATAGGAACGATTCCTAAGTACCATACCTACAGACCAAATCTTTGCATGGTCTTCATTCGAAGAAGAAGGTGCGTACCCATGAACAAGAAATATGTTGTCCTGGGATTTTTAGTACCATGTCAATGATCCTAATTTCGAGGTAATCAAAGGGGTGTAGATGAAAATACTAGAGACCAAGGGAGTGAACTCTCTAATAAATTATCAACAATTATCTGATGAGCAAGTCTATAATGCACTCAACAAGGTATCAATGGAGGTTAAGGTGAGAATCTTTGGAAGGAATGACAAGATAAGGTTCCTAGACGAAGATATGGAGAAGAAGAATGAAGTTATCATTGAGAAGATCAAGGATCTAAAGCAGGAGGAGTTGATCAGCCCTCAGTTAAGGTGTGAACTAAGAGAGGAAAAGGTGAAGGTGAGCAAGGTTTACAAAAATATAGATATGATTATAGATGTTGTTATCTTACAGCATCTATACCTAGCCCTTCCTGATAAAAAATATGAGTCAACCTTGCAATGTTTGGAAGACTTAACCCACATCCTTATAATGGAAAGGTGATCATTCACATTAGAATCAGTAAAAGAGGAAATGACACGTTAGAAGAACAAAGTAAGGCTGAATATTGGGGAGACATTCACCCGATACTTCGAACTCCTTTCCTTTACACATGCCTCCACATGAATGGTTGAGGCCATATATGATAATTATGTTGATAGAGATAGGGTATCATGTATACTAGTTGCTACACATGAGGTGGATTTGAAAGAATTCTAGGAGAAGAATAAGGGAAAATGGATGGAGTGAGATAAAATCCTAACCAAAGTTGAGAATAAAATGGAAGGAATCAAAACCTCGCAAGGTTCGATTAAAAATCAGGTTAATGAACTGTACCCCTAGGTCACTCACAGAATGAATGCACTGGAAGACCTTAACAAGTAGTTGGAAGGGATTGTATATACACTAAATTCCAAGGGCAGTGAATTGAGATTTGAAGAGGTTAGCACTCTAGTGGGTGACCTACTCCAGTAGGCACAGGGTGAAGTGGATGTCTAGGAAAAGATTGAGGGAAAAATGAGGAAGGTGTTCCCAATCCTCTTGTAGCAATAGCTTCTTTTTACATTCTTCCATTCTTAATTCCTCCATTCTTCCATTCTTTCATTCTTCATTCAAATTATTTGAGTCCCACCATTCTTTATTCTTTGAAGAAGTGGGATGTTTTTGACAATAGAGAACAAGCTTAGTGTGGGGTAATGTTGGGCCCTGAATTATTGGCTAAGTACCAAAAGGTGCACACACACATAGAAGCAATAAGAATAAGGGCACATGGGGATAAGCACACATGATAAAGAGGTTTAAGAAGGGTGTAGGAGAAACCAAGGCACATGTGGGGAGAAAGTACACAGGATCTAAGGACTTAGCCATATTCGGCGTTCTAATGGCACTTGAGGAGAAATGTGACCCGAATACATGTTCTTAGTGGATAAGGTGCCATCATGGAACCTTGGAGGTCAAGAAATGAATATCCCACAAATGGAATATTCTTAGAAGACATCATTACATAAAGTGGAAGAGCTTGGACCTTGATAAGCATTCACCAATGAAGGACCACATGGACACTTGGCATGCGATCTACTCCTGAAGGAAGGCATGGAAGTGGGTATTGAACCTATGTATAGAGATGATTCTGAGAAAGAAAGACACAACCTGATGAAGAAAAAAGTGTAGGATCATAAGGGAATACATCAACAGTTTTATGTTGTAGTCTAGAGTTTAGAGAAGTAGTGTCAAGGGTTATAAGGAATGTAATATGCCTTTTTATGGCGTTAAAGTTTGTAGTAAGGGATGAAATAGGGGGGAGAAATAGCTAGGAATCCTGATATATGAGTTAGATATTTGTTTTAATATATATTACATGGGACAAATCCCTGGCATTTACTGTATTCATCCTGGCATGGCATTTTGAATGTAATGTGGTTATTTAGTACTCTTGATCTATATATATATATATATATATATATGTGTGTGTGTATGTGTGTGTGTGTGTTTTCAGGATATCTTGTTCATGGGTGCAAACCCTAGTGTCATTTCTTCATACTACAAATCATATTTTTTCTTCATAATCCATGTTTTCTTTCTCTCATTTTCATGCATGGGTATAAGGATACGATAGCTCATGTTGTGATTTTACATGAATATCTACTTTTCTGCAACTAATACTTTAACAATGGCAATATATTCTCACAATTCTCACATAAAGGAGAGGCTTGGTTCATGCGTCTACCTCAGGTGAGCACCCAATACCTGCTAGGTGATAGGTCGGTGTGCATGAGGTTATAAATTTGTACTAAGGGTACATAAAAATGAATACAACATTCAAGACATATAAATGTCTGTGCAATACATGAGATTGTTGAGATGGATGTTGTGGTCAAGTTGTTGGATTCTTCTTTCAAAGGAAAAGTGTTGCAGTGGCTCAGAGCTTGGGATTAGGATCAATTCAAAATTGAGATCAACTGTGCGTAGCTCTTTGTGCTCATTTTGGGGAGAGGGCTGATAACTTATCCCTTTTGGAGAAGATGATTACAATTACAAGGGCACCAACTAAGAAAATGACAGACTTCAATTCCAAATTCCAAATAACATGGGAAAGGATCCCAATTGCAGTCAGATCAACAGTTGAAGGTGCATTTCTCTATTTTATTAAATCTCTAAATTCTAATATATCTTTTATGATAAAATCTATGGGAGGAACAACCCTACCAAGCACCTATGCTATATCCATTAGATATGATCATTTCCTAATTCAATCTGGTAAACTTGCACCTATGTAACATATGTCTCTCTATCCATATATGGGGAATCCTAATCTAATCAAACACCTACAGTAGCCCCCATCCATGCTCAGAGAAATCAGAGTTCAAAGGAAGCTTCCACTTATTCTTGTAGCCCTTAAAATGAACTCCAGGAGGTTATGAAACAATTGCAAAACTTAGGAAATGATTTGTTAACTCCTAATAGGCAACAAGCTCAAAACTATGGACCTTATTAGCCTCACTTCCAACCCAATAAACATCCACATCAGCCAACACATGCCACCTATTCAAGTTATTAACTAGAACCAATGACAACCCCAAGTTGTTAATCCATTCTAGGCATATAACCCTAATGCAATTTCAACATCTAGGGCCTTGGTTCCAACTCAAAACAACACAACACATGAATATGAATTGTGGTTCCCATGCATCCAACCACATAATTAGGAAACATGCTTCAATGGTGATTTAAATCAAGAATTTATGGTGACTATGAATTGTGTTTCTCAAGAACCAAATCAAGAAGAAACTCAACAATAGGTAGCTAATCAGGTAGAACCTCCAAACAAGACAAGAATTGTGAATTGGCAGGATGAGGATTTCTGTGGAATAAATTAGTAACCTTCTCAAAGTGTGGCATCCAACATGAGGTCTAAGAAGAGGAATATAGAGGAAGGTAATTCATCTAATCTAATTACTTCTCAACCTTCGATCACACTTCGAGGTATTAACAATCCAAGTGCAGCCCTAAATGTTCAAAATCAGCCCAAACTACCTTCTAATCCAACTTGGGTACCAGTTCTAGTAACCCATGTGCAAGAGAAATTCATGTCAAGTAAGGGGAAGAAGAAGGAGAATCCATCTCCTTTTAACATTATTGTTCAAATGAAGAATACCAATGTAAGCATTTCTATGTGGGAATCAGTGAAAAATTTAGACCAATGAGATTTATTACAAGCAGCCATCGAGAATTGGTCATCATCAAACAATTTTTCCAAGAATCAAGAGAAGTTACACACTAATGCATCTCCAAAAGGAGTTCATGGAGGTAAGTAAGATAAAAACATGAAGCCTCCTCCATTATATATATCTTTGATTATTAGGTACAACCTTGTATACAATTACATGATTCACTCCGAAGCTAGTAGTTCGGTAATGTTGAAACAAATTACAGATCAGTTGGGCCTGAAATATGACCAAATTTCCAAAGGGGTGGTATAGTTAGATGGGACAGCAGTGGGGACTAATGGGATGATAAAAATTTTAAACCTCACATGCATGCATGTCATAATGTCATAGTTCAAAAAGATATATCAGTGATTGACTTTCCATCACTCTTTGCATTATACTTGTCAAGAGACTTTACCACCAAAATTGGAGGCTACTTATCAGCTAATTGGTTACATATGCTCTCTAGAACAAGATATGGAGCTAAGGTTACAATATGGTCAAAACCTATTTCAAATTTCCATATTAAGCCTCATGCACCAAGCCTAATCAACACAAATTGCTCATCCTTTGATCAAGAGGACTGCCCAAACACTCAGGAAGTAGATACAAAAATTGGGGGCATCCCAGATTTGACTATTGATAAATGGGAAAAAAAATACATGGATATTATTCATACAAGGAAATAGAGGAGGATGAGTTGAGTTTATTGTTTGCATGAGGAAAAAACACTTCTACCTAGACTCACCAAACTAGATGATAGGGTGATAATGAAGTATGATAGTCATTCTTTGATGACTCAAGAAGTGGGCAAGGCGTTGGAGTAGGAGAAATGCTTTTTTCACCACAAGGTATGAAGTACTACTCAGCTTTACATTTTAATTTAACTTGTACAAAAAATACAACTGAGTATGAAGCTTTGATACATGGACTAAATTGGGCAAGAAAGAGGGGTATACAAAACTTGCAAGTGTTTTGGGATAGTAAGTTAATTGTCAACCAAGTTAGGGGAAAACATGCTACTAAGAATGATCTTCTCAAAGCCTACAAGCATTGGGTATGGGATCAAATTGATGATTTTGGAGCGTTCAATATTCAATCCATACCGAGGAAGAAGAATGAGGTTGTAGACAGGCTTGTGGCACTTGGTGCAACATTTGATGTTGTGGAAAGTATTAAAAGAGATAAAGTGCAACCACATATTCATGTAACTGTAAGGCCAACTGTATGGGAATATAACATGAGTTGGTAGGTATTTGAGAATGATAAAAAAATCATTAATTTCTTGCTGGAGGAAGCTGAGTTCCCGATTAAAAATCATGAGAAATTGGAGCAAAAATATGGGGATCAAGTGGTACAGCTGCAGACAAACAAATTGCGAAAGGGTTTAGTGACTCTAGAGTCAATATTCAATCCCAATGATAAATTTTGGAGAGAGAAGACCAACATTCAAATAAAAATGGGAGATTCATAATCCATTTTGTTTGAAGAGGGTAAAATGCTCCAAGTTGGGAAGGTGAGAATGAATAAAGAAAAATTTTAATTCATACAACTTTGTCAAGAGTTTCTGGATGTCTTTTCTTGGAGCTATGAGGATTTGACAAGATTTAATCCAAAATTGGAACAACACACCATTGAGATAGATCTTGAATCTAAGCCTATTAGATAAAAGCAAAGACTAATAAACCCTCACATTGTCTCTCATGAAGAAGGAACTGAGGAAGCTCATAGAGGAAAGTATCATCTTCCCTATCAAGCACTCTTCATGGGTAGCGAATCTGGTGCCAATTAGGAAAAAATATGGGGAAATCAGGTTATGTGTGGATTTCTAAGACTTAAATAGGGCCTCTCTAAAATACCACTATCCATTTCCTTCCATGGAGAAAATATTGCAAGTAATAGCTAGATCAGAAAGGTTTTCACTTTTAGACGGCTACTCGGGCTACAATGAAATCATGGTGAAAGAGGAAGACCAATTCAAGACATTATTCACTATGAAGTGGGGCACATATGCTTATAGGAAGATGCCATTTAGACTATCAAATTTCATAGCCACTTTCTAAAGGGAAATGGATATGGAATTCAAAGGGTTGATCAATAAGATAGTTCTTGTGTACCTAGATGTAGTAGATCACCTTTTTCACCTTAGGCAAGTGTTCTAAAGATGTAGGAGGTTCAGAGTGTCTTTGAATCCAAAGAAGGGCATATTCCTAACCCATGAATGTAGGATCTTAGGCCACATCATGTCTAAGGAAGGGTTGGAAATTGATCCAGAAAGGGTAAAATCTATTTGAGCATTATCATTGCCAAGTCACAAGAAATATCTCTAAATATTTTTGGGGAAAATTAAATTTGTTAGGAGGTTTGGTCCTAACTTTCCCCATCTTTTCAAGCCACTAACGTTGATGTTGAAGAATACCATGGTTTTCAAATGGACCGTTGAAGGAAATGAAATATTTGAATCCATAAAGCAGGCCATTACATAGGCTCCAACCCTCATAAATCCATATTTCTTAAAGGATTTCATTTTATACACTTTCATAAGAACATATGCAATATCTTCCATACTAGTACAACCAAATCAAGAAGGACTGGAGCATCCTATGATACTTTTCAACCAAATCCTTCAAGATTATGAGGTGAAATATTCATTTACTAAGAAGCATTTCCTTGCCTTGATTATAAGCTTAATAAAATTTAGGCATCTAGTGTCGAATAATAGAATTCATCTATTACTTTCACATGCTAGTGTAAAATATTTTATTTTGAACAAGGACCTTAATGAAAATAGATTTGGTTGGGTAACTAAGGTCATGAATAATGATATTGATATAAAGGTAAGTGCACCAAGATGGTGGACAAAAAAGGGGTCATAAGTGGATGTCATATTGCAAAAAACAAAAAAATCTTAACTTGTAGGGATTATTAGCAATGCGCGCACTCAAAATTAGAAAAATTTATATGAATATGAATCATAGTATCTAGAATCTAGTTTCTAAAATACTAATTTTTTAAAAAAATGGAAAAGTTTAGGTATATTAAACACTTAAAATTATATGACTTTGTTTTTGTTTTATATTAAACCTATAAGATTGTAGTCCATTTGCCCATGATTTGGATGACCAAATCTTGTTATTTTTTTTCCTTTGGTGAAAAGTTAGATGTAGTTGTCTATCTTGGGATGGATTTTATTTTGTATTTTTTCGAGCAATTTTTTTTTTATGATTTTTTCCGTGAAAGTGGTCTAAAAAGATTTAGAAAATGGAGCACTTTCTGTTTTCCCGCCATAACTATATCAAAAATATCGAAATCAAATATATATATATATATATATATATTTAATGTGTATAGAATTTATCCACACTTGGGATGCTATAATTTTTATCACATTTTGATAAGCGAAACAAAAGTTGCAATCTTAAACGCAGACGTGAACATTCACGAGAAAAATGTCTTAAAGACCTATTGTTGGTAAAAAATTATAAAATGATATTTATCTTATTCTATTCACTTTAAAATCAATATTTCTACTAAACTAACAATATCCCCTACGCGATGGCACCATTTTTGTGAAATATTTTCAGTTTTTTAGCATGGTTCAGGTCTATGGAAGAGAAAATTTGAATTTTTTTGACCCTTTACACTTCATAATGACCTTCCATAGCTTTGGTTGGGGAAAAAATAAGATTTCCTGAGCCTTAGGGTTGTATTTGATAATACAGATAGAACCGTGATCACGGTTTACAGACCGCAATCATAGGTTTTTAAACAAGAACCACGATTGTGCTTTATAAACCACGAGTTCAGTTTATAAAGCTTGATCGTGGTTCATAAATCATATTTATACACATCCCAATGTTCTAATTACCATGTTATTTTTACTATTTGAATTTACCATATGAATTACTGTGAAATTCTATCATTTTTACACGTTTTTCTTATCACCGGAAGTAAAACATCATGGGAGACAAGAAATCAAGTCAAAAAAAGAAGTCATTAATTAAAAAACACCAAAAAAATTAGAGGCAAACAGATTTCAAAATGCTGAGAGAATGTGGAATCTTCGTGAATTAAGAAGAGGTTCATCCTCAACCCCTACTATTGTAAGAAATGAGGAACCAGGTAATGTTTCTACTATCAATGTTGAAGTTGAATTAAATACTCATGATGAAGATATTTTTATTGTCAATGTTGAAGAAGAATTAAATACTCGTGATGTAGCAAATGTTGAAATTGAAGGAGACAATGAAAATGTGAATTAAAATTCAAGTTAAAATAGTAGATAGGAAAAATTTGACAAAAACACCTCCTAGGATTTTCCGTAAGAAACCTAATTATTTTACTGAAATTGATGAAAACATTTTGAAAGCAATGTGTGAAAAACTTTCTGAATGGTAAATCAGAAGAAAAGCCACTGAAATTTGGGATAATCATTTTGAAATTTTAAATGATTCCCAAAGATGTCAGTTGTTCCTTAATTTGATGAAATTGAATAAAATGAGACCTACATTAAACACCTTAGGATTAAAATATCTAATATACGTGGTCAAACCTCTACAATTTTTGAAAACCTTCATGATGCATATCACACTATTGGTGTAAAGAGACACACTAGGGATAGAAATATTGTGTGTCATGTACTTGCTACTAGTCTTGTAAGTGAATCAATAAAAAATAATGTTTGACTACACAAATAAGTCGAATGTTGCAAGTTAATTGAAAAACTCTAATGAGAGCGATTGAAAGATGTAATATCCTTCAATCACTCAATAACACTGATTTTTGAACATTTTCTGCTAGAGCACCGCATAAGGACAAATATAATACTGATGCTATAAGAGAAGTTGTTATTCAATTTTGGCATGATAACACTAGAGTTTCACCTAATACAAGAGATGTTGTAAAATGGAGAGTTGGTTCTATTAATCATGAACCACATCTAGAGAATTTCTTAGATATGAATCAAACTCAATTTTTTTGTAAGTTTGAATAAGAGCATCTAGAAATTAAAATTATTCAACATTTTTTTGAAATGTTAAAATCATTCTATGTGAAAATCAACCATGCTCACACCACTTGTTGCTGTAGGAAACATGTTGAATTTGCTATGCATTATGCTAAATTTTTATGTATTCATTCTATTTTGCATTTTGAAACTATGTTATCGGAATGCGGTGTTCAAGTTCCATCAATATCTTCCAGGGATTCCATTCCTACGATATTTTATGAAAAATAATTTAGACAATTTTTTTATAGTCAGGATTGTTTAGATGGAAGTTGTGGTACATGTGGCGGATTACCTAAATTGGAAAGTTGCATCCATGAGAAAATTGAAGGTGCAATAGGAAATAATTTAGTTGAGTTTGATAAATATAAATCAGTTGCATACTAATTGAAAGATGGAAAAGAGTCTAAGCAATGTGAGCTAGTTACAGAACATATGCCTATTTTTCAATTTATGAGAAAATTTAAGGATGAAATTGTTTATGAGTATGCTAGGCATACACACAGAGTTTGATGGTTGGATGAATATTTCAAGATATGTAAATACACATTTCCTATTGGTAATATTGTTTCAATGGTTGATTTTGCAGAGAATTACACATTGCAACCACAAATGGAGGTTCAATCACAATATTATAACTAAGTACAAGTTTCCATTTTTGTGCATATAGCATTTATACATTCTCTTGATAGTATAGAGAATGATCAAATTTTTTTAAGAGAGTACCAATTTTATATTAGTGATGATCATACTCATTCTACTGAATTTGTGCAAGGGTGTTTCTAGTTATTTTATGGAAACTTGTCTGATAGGGACATCCACTTCAAACAACATTATATATGGTCAGATAATTACACGTCTCAGTTTAAGAATGCACGAATGTTTTATTGGATGACCAAGATGCACATCAAGATGGGTTTGTAACATATTTTGAGTTTCACTCAGGCTGGAAATGGAAAAGGAGAGCATGACGATATAGGGGAATGTGTGAAAAGAGCTCTTGCAAGAGAAGAGTTGAAGTACAAAGATGGTGCTAAATTGAAAGATGTAAAGAGCATATTGGAATGGTGTATTGACAACATGGCCCGAGGTTTTCAAGAAGTTTCCACGGTTCACAGATATTTTTGATTGATAGAGGAACAAAAAATTGCTAACTACAAGGATTTTATGACACTCACTGGGTCCAGTGATATGCAATCATTTTTTAGCTCAGACGCTACTTCATGGGCCACATGGACAAGAAATTTGACATGTTTTTATGCATCTTGTTTTGAATTTTTCACTACTAAGTGTGATTCACAAGATTGGGTGGATGGATGGATTTGTAGGCCTCTAACTCCACTTCCTAGTTATCAACCTCCACAAGCATTACGACTTATTTCTACAGATGAAGTTGCAACATGTAAGGACTTTGACGAAATTTTTGATTTTACTGTGACAAGGTATTTATGATTATTTACAATTTTGTATTGAGTTATGTACATTGAAATTTTAATATGTACAATTTAAATTTGAGTTGAAACCTTTTTTTGTAGGACATGTTTTTGCAGTTGTTACGATAAAAGACAATGAAGAAGGAACAAACTATTTTTTATGTTGTTGCATCAAGGAAAGAAAGAAGTTGACTTCTCTTGTTATAGATGGTAAAGATATTGAGTACCCTACAGGGTTAGTGGTAGTTACTGGAACTTGGATTCGATGGTATCCATTAAAAAAATCCTCTATCTGGGTGTTTGAAGACTTTGAAACACATAGAAAAATACTCTTATATTTACATCTAGTTCTAGCGACAAATTTTCAGTTGTATAGATATCGAGGAAGGCCTAATAACAATATTCTTTGGAAGGTTTGAGAGTCAAATCATGAAGCAATCATGTATGCTATTTAGAGTAGATCCAATCCTAATGGTTCATTGGAATGAATTTACAATGCTCATGTCTGGTATATATAATTTCTTTGGTATATATAAATTTGTTTAGTTAGATAAATTTAAGTTCATATATTTTATTAAATTTATGTATTTTGTATATATCTAGTATGGTTTTGATTTGAAACTTAAATTTCTTTTACTAACACTTTTATATGTAGGTTAGTGGTGCCAGAAAAGCTTCCACCTTCATGTGGTTAGCACTGTTAGTAGAGAATTATAAATTCTCAAGGCTAAGAGAAGCTTTCATTGTTTTACAAGAAAAGAGAAGTAATTAACAATTATTTATGTACATGTGGAGGGGGTTCTTAGCTCCAGAGGAGGTAGCCCAGAAGGATCTAGAGCTTAGAGAACCAAAAAAATGCCTCCCCAAGGGTTTACAAGACCATCCCTACATGTGTGCACAGTCGGTTCGGTGCCATGACCCACCGTTTGTAAAATATACTGGTTGACAGCCTTACACTGTCTTAAACTACACTATTAGGTGTGTTTTCAAACAATAGGGTAACGAGAGCACCGATTAGAGAAGGAAAAAACCAAGACAAGGTATTGTAGAGGGTCCCTATGCCAAGGTGTAGGATTAGACGAGACATCTCTAGGTGCCATGAAGTGTCCATAGGCACCCATCGAAGTTGAACAATTTTTTGGTCTCAGGGCTCTTAAGGGACTACGCCCGAACGAGGTAGCCAGGAAGCAACGACATTTTAGCGTGCCAAAAAAACACCTCCTCTAACATTTAACTGGGCACCCAGACATGTCAACGTATTCAGTTTAGTGCCACGACCCACCGTTTACAAAATATACCATTTGACAACCTTACACTGGATCAAACTGCACTATTCGATGCATTTGCAAATAATACGGCAGCGAGAGCACCGATTGGAGAAGGAAAAAACCAAGACAGACTATTATAGAGGGTCCCTACGCCAAGGTGTAGGATCGAACATTATTTCCTTAGGTTCCATGGAGTATGCGTAGCCACCTGTAGAAGTTGAATGATTTTTTGGTCTCAGGGCTCTTAAGGGACTATGCCCGAATGAGGTATCTTGGAAGCAACAAAGTTGTCATGCACCAAAAAAACACCTCATATAGCATTCAACTAGCCACTCGAATGTGTCCACATAGTCATTTTTTTGTCATGACCCAATGTTTACAAAATATACCATTAGACAGCCTTACATCGGCTCAAACTACACTATTTAGCACATTTGCAAACAATAGGGCTGCGAGAGAACCATTTGGAGAATGAAACAACCGAGACAACATATTGTAAATGGTCCCTACACTGAGGTGTAGGATCAAATGAGATGTCTCAAGGTGTCATGGAGTATGTGTAGCCACCAGTCGAAGTCGAATGACTTTTTGGTCTCATGGCTCTTAAGGGACTACACCCGAATGAGGTAGCCCGGAAGAAACGATGCTGTCACACACCAAAACGATCCCTCCTCTAGTATTCACTTGGCCACCCAGACATGTTGGCACATTCGGTTCGGTTCCATGACCCACCGTTTGTAAAATATACCTTTTGACAACCTTACATCGGCTCAAACTACACTATTCGGGGCTTTTACAAACAATAGGGCAGTGAGAGCACTAATTGGAGAAGGAAAAAAATGAGATAGAATATTATAGAGGGTCCTTTCACTAAGGTGTAAGATTAGATGAGACATCTCTAGCTGCCATGGAGTCTGCGTAGCCACCTGTCAAAGTTGAACAATTTTTTGGTCTCAGGGCTCTTAAGGGACTACGCTCGAACGAGGTAGCCCGGAAGCAACAACGTTAGCATGCACCAAAATGACACCTCTTTTAGTGTTCAACTAGCCACCAAGATATTTATACACCATCAATTTGGTGCCACGACCCACCGTTTACAAAATATACCATTTTACAGCCTTACACCGGCTCAAACTACACTATTCAACACGTTTGCAAACAATAGGGCAACGAGAGCACCGATTAGAGAAGGAAAAAACTAAAACAACCTATTATATAGGGTCCCTACACCAAGGTGTAGGATCAGACGAGATTTATCTAGGTGTCATTGAGTCTACATAGCCACCCGTCGAAGTTGAATGATTTTTTGGTCTCAGGGCTTGTAGGGGAATACACTCAAACAATGTATCCCAGAAGAAACGACATTATCATGCACCAAAATAATGCCTCCTCTAGCATTCACTTTACCACATAGACATGTCGGCACAGCTGGTTTGGTGCCAAGATCCACTGTTTGCAAAATATACCATTTAACAGTCGTACACCGGCTAAGGTTACACTATTCGCCGTGTTTGCAAACAATAGGGCAGTGAGAGCCCCAATTTGAGAAGGAAAACACTGAGACAGACTATTGTAGAAGGTCCCTACACTGAGGTGTAGGATCAGATGAGACTTCTCTAGGTGCCATGGAGTCTACGTAGCCACCCATCAAAGTTGAACGATTTTTTGGTCTCAAGGATCTTAAGGGACTACGCCCGAATGAGGAAGCCCAGAAGCAACAACATTGTCGCGCACCAAAATGACACCTCCTCTAGCATTCACCTAGCCACCCAGACATGTTCATGCATTAATTTTGGTGCCATGACCCACTTTTTATCAAATATACTATTTGACAGCCTTACATTGGCTCAAACTACACTATTTGTCACATTTGTAAACAATAGGGCAGTGAGAGCACCGATTGGTCTCAGGGCTCTTAAGGTACTATACCCGAATGAGGTATCCTAAAATAAATGATGTTGTCATGCACATAAATGATGCCTCCTCTAGTGTTCACCTGGCTACCTGAACATGTCCGCTCAGTTAGTTTGGTGCCATGACCCACCGTTTACAAAATATACCATTTGACAACCTTACACTTGCCCAAACTACACTATTTGGTGCATTTGCAAACAATAGGGCAGTGAGAGCACTAATTGGAGAAGGAAAAAAACAAGATAGGATATTGTAGAGGGTCCCTACATCGAGGTGTAGGATCAGGTGAGATGTATCAAGGTGAAACGGAGTCTGTATAGCCACCCATTAAAGTTGAACGATTTTTTGGTCTCAGGGCTCTTAGGGGACTACGCCCGAACGAAGTAGCCTGGAAGAAACAATGTTGTCGTGACCAAAAATGAAACCTTGTCTAGAATTCACCTAGCCACCCAGTTGTGTCGGTGCAGTTGGTTGGGTTCCATAACCCACCGTTTGGAAAATATACCGTTTGATATCCTTACACCGGCTCAAACTACACTATTCGGTGCATTTACAAACAATAGGGCAGCAAGAGCACTAATTGGAGAAGGAAAAAATTGAGAAATAATATTGTAGAGGGTCCCTATGCTAAGGGGTAGGATTAGACTAGACATCTCTAGGTTCCACGGAGTCTGTGTAGCCACCCGTTGAAGTTAAACAATATTTTGTTCTCAGGGCTCTTAAGGGACTATGCCCGAATGAGGTAGCCTGGAAGCAACGATGTTGTCATGCACTAAAAAGATGCCTCCTCTAGCATTCACTTGGCCACCAAAATGTGTCTACATAGTCAGTTTAGTGCCATGACCCACCGTTAACAAAATATATCGTTTGACAGCCTTACATTGGCTCAAACTACACTATTCGGCACGTTTACAAACAATAGGGCAACGAGAGCACTAATTATAGAAGGGAAAAACCAAGATAGGCTATTATAGAGGGTCCCTATGCTAAGGAGAAGGATGAAATGAGATGTCTCTAGGTGCCATAGAGTCTACGTAGCCACCCGTCGAAGTTGAATGATTTTTTGGTCTCAAGGCTCTTAAGGGACTACGCCCAAACGAGGTAGCCCAGAAGCAATGACATTTTCATGCACCGAAACGAAACCTCCTCTAGCATTCACCTAGCTACCCAGAAATTTTTGGCATAGTCTTTTTAGTTCCATGACCCACCATTTGTAAAATATATCGTTTAACAACCTTACACCAACTCAAACTACATTACTCGGTGCCTTTGCAAACAATAGGGCAGCAAGATCACCAATTGGAGAAGGAAAAAACTGAGACATAATATTTTAGAGGTTCCCTATACCGAGGTGTAGGATTAGACAAGATGTCTTTAGGTGCCACAGAGTCTGCCTAGCCACACGTCGAAGTTGAATTATTTTTTGGTCTCAGGGCTCTTTAGGGACTACGCCAAAGCAAGGTATCTCGGAAGCAATGACATTATCGCTCACCAAAATGACACCTCCTCTAGCATTCACCTAGCCTACCAAATGTGTCCGCATAGTAATTTTAGTGTCATGACCCACTGTTTACAAAATATACCATTTGACAACCTTACACTGGCTCAAACTACACTATTTGATGTGTTTGCAAACAATAGGGCAGCCAGAGCACCGTTTAGAGAAAGAAACAACTGAGATAGAATATCGTAGAGGGTCCCTACACTGAGGTGTAGGATCTGACGAGACATCCTTAGGTGCCATGGAGTCTGCAAAGTCACCCGTCAATGTTGAACAATTTTTTGGTCTCAAATCTCTTAAAGGACTCCGCCCAAACGAGGTAGCCCCGAAGCAATGAAGTTTTCACACACTAAAATGATGCATCCTCAAGCATTCACCTAGCCACCTAGATGTGTCCACACAGTCATTTTGGTGCCATGACCCACCATTTACAAAATATAACTTTTGAAAGCCTTACACTATCTCAAACTACACTATTTAGTGCGTTTGCAAACAATAGGGCAGCAAGAGCACTGATTGGAGAAGGAAAAATCTGAGATAATCTATTCTAGAGGATCCCTATGCCAAGGTGTAGGATCAAATGATACGTCTCTAGGTGCTACAGAGTTTGCGTAGCCACCCGTAGAAGTTGAACAATTTTTTAGTCTCAGGGATCTTAAGGGACTCCACCCGAACAAGGTAGCCTAAAAGCAATGATGTTGTGCACTGAAACAATGCATCCTCTAGCATTTACTTAGCTACCTAGACATGTCTACATTTTTGGTTCAGTGCCACCACCCACTATTTACAAAATATACCATTTGACAGCCTTACACTGTCTCAAACTACACTATTCAGCGCTTCTTCAAACAATAGGGCAGCGAGAGCATGGATCGGAGAAGGAAAAAACAAAGACATGATATTGTCGAGGGTCCCTACGCCAAGGTGTAGGATCAAACAAGACATCCTTAGATTCCACAGAGTCTCCATAGTCGCCTGTTGAAGTTGAACAATTTTTTGGTCTCAAGGATCTTAATGGAGTACGCCTGAACAAGGTATCCTAGAAGTAACGACATTGTCATGAACCAAAATAATGCCTCCTCTAGTGCAATCAGTTTAGTGCCACAACCCACCGCTTTCAACTTTTTCAACAATTACAACTTTTTCAAGAAATTGTTGAATTAAAAATTGAAAGAGAAAAAGAAGATGGTTATGTAATTATTGGTTATTGTGAATACTCACCTAACAAAGATCCTGAATAATCTAGATAGATGATATGAATAGTTACTCTTGTTTAGTGTTCACCCACTCATAAAAAAATAAATAAGCCTCTTCTTCTACTTCCCAAGAAAAACACTTTAATCCTCGTCTAGTTTATCAAAGGAAGTAGTAAATCTACATGTTCCAAGAATCCTACCAACACTAAAGAATCACTTCCCACTCCTATAACCACTCATTCCTAGAACCTTCTTTCCTTAAAATCCTCAGGCTTCTAGGAAATAAGAACCTTTCTATCTTTCCTTGTTGGTCAATGGACCTATAAATTGAATAATTGCATTATTGACTCCGACACCTCTGACAATGTCATGCTTATAAAATTTGCTAACTCTATTGGTATTACTCTCAGCCTTGCTATTGGACATTGTTACTACATGAAAACAAAATAATTACCTCTTTTTAGCCTGGTGAAAGATTCTCAAGCCATAATTTGTATACTTCCCTAATAAGATAAATAAATAATATCCTTTTGATAAATGAAATTAAATACACAGTTCAAAAACCAAATGACCCAAGGGAAGACATCTTATTTCAAGATTCAAGGTATGAAATATTTTTTCATGACTTAAGAGGAAAATGATAAGTTTCCCATGTTGATGGAGGAATACACATGCTTCCCTTAATTTCTTAACAATTGTACCATGCAATGTTGCACCATAGTTTTTTAATTTTAAATCAAACATACATATAGAATTAATATACATAGAAGGATATCATGTGCAATGAATTCGAATCAAACATAGAAGTAATATCATTATGAAAACCAACACATGGATATATAATGTATCAAACTAAGTGCGTTGAATGCACGTTTCTGAAAATATAAGTTCATAACATGTGTACATCTCGAACCAAGTGTGTCATACATATACGACCACATGCGGTCACACAAGGCTATATATATATATATATAATTTCCTATGAAGAATCATGAACTAGGACCAACTGGCCCATATATATATACACACATCCACTTCCTACGAATCTAATCATCAAACATATTCCCTCTCTTTTCCCTACTAGAAGTATCATGTCCACGACTTGGGGATGTAGTGGAGGGAGATGACACTGTGGATTTCATCTGTGTGGTCCTAGGAGTCTCTAAGTAGGCCTGCAACCTAACCTGCACATTCATAAACAACATGTTTTTAACACCAATATTTTTAAAATACATTCAAAATTTAAAAACTTATAATTTAGTTAAAATGCATGTGAAAACTTACTGTAATGTCATGATCCCTATCAATTTCTCATTAACGCATGAAAGGAACAAAAATAGAATCATGAGAGGTAAGCTACATACAAATAATTAAATTTCAAATTAAATATTTCATGTGTACAAAATTTGATATTGTATATTTAAGTAATAAGAAATCATTCCTAAATAAATTTAAAAAATTTGAAAAATTGTACCTCAGTTAGTGGATCTACAAATGTTATGGCAGTATCTATAGTAGCCTCCATAGTCTACATATATGGAGGAGACTCTCTGGTAGTCATAAGCTATACAAAAAACATGTACAAATAAATATTAATCTACATGACTGCCACATAACAGAGTCAAAGCAAAATCTAGGTGAACTTCCATAATTAGAAACAAAGTGTAAAGAAAAACTAACTTGCGTAAAATTCATGTGAGGTGTGTCAATAGCCTCGGTTCCCAGAGTAGATGATGACCCACCAAGCTCTTGCATGTATAAGAGAAAAACATATATTAATATGTACATGTACAAGTGAAACATTATAATAATAAAAGTGCACAATCAAATGAAATTTGAAATTTAAGTATAACTTGAAACTTACATTTGTAACATGCCCAGCTACAGTAGCTAACATGTTGACACTGGATGTTTCCTTCAACGGATCTTGCTATTTAAAATAAAATAAAAAATTAGTTTTTACATGTATGTAAATAACGTACAATGAAATACATATATATTAAAATCTCAAAAATGAATTAAACTATTGTATATATATTAAATATTTATTTGACATTTACCTGTGAAAGACCAAGATCCTTTGCACCAGTTCCAAAAACATATGCCATCATCTCCTCTAGAGAAAAGAAATCATGTGATCCATCAAATGATGTCTCACCCACAGTGCGTACGACACCACATGATCCACAATGGTGTGGTGTGTTAGAACTAGCACCTCCACAATCATCACCAAAGGTAATCAGCTCAATATGATGGGTAAGAGTGTTAGTGAGCTCCTTCAATGCATGTAGTGTGTCAATCTCCACAACCTCCTTCACTGTAGGAGGGATAATTGAAGGTAGTGGGGGTTTTGGGTCATGGGGGATCCTTGGTTGACCTACTCATGCACTAGGTCTACTCTGTGCAGAGCCACCACCTCACCCATACAAATTAGAAAAGTCAAAATAATTTGGGACCTCATTAAGCATGAACTCGCAATATAATTTCTTCAAAAAATAGAGGGGAACCTCATTGTTATTGCATGGTGGATAATCAAAACCATCCACCATCGGTCCCAAAAATTGTTCTTGATTTGTTCATCATGGCACCAATGTCTTGGGAACCGTTTGCAAGTAACTACGGGGGGCATTAGTTCTTGGGTCTATAAATAATGCACAAATGTGTTCTTTTCCAATTTTTTTGTCTTTTACAGCCACATGGGTTAATTTATTTGCATACCATTGCCTGCAATCACCTTTAAAGGTATTCCATCTGTCTATTTAGTTAGTTGCAGAGTTAACTTCGTTAATCAATGTTTGCAATGTGTTGGCTAAATTCATGTGGGATAGATTTTTGGCATGATTTTGTCTTATATTATGAATAAGGTTCTCAATGGCAGTTTTATTTTGTCAGATTTTCCAACAATATCAGCTTGTGTTCCTGTTGGTTCCATGGGGACAGAAGGAGCCACAAGAGGTGCATATATGTTTGGAGGAGGTTTTTGCAGAATGTTTGGAGGGTTTGAGGATTGTTTGGAGGGTTTTGGGGAATATTTTGACAGTTTGCAAGATTACGAGCTTGCCGAGAAACTGACAAAACAAAAAAATGGATACATAAACAAAAAATTGAAAAACCCATGAAAATCACAAAAAATAACCTAAAATGAAAACAAATTGATCAAAATCAAGGGCTTACCTCTTTTTCTTGGTGGCATGGTTGAAAATATTACAATCCACTAGTCCAAAGAGTAATTTTTAATTGGTATTCAAAGCGTGAGTGCTAAAGATCTAGGAGAAATCACAGTTGGAAAGGAAAAATGAGGGAAAATGAGGAGTCACAGGTCTATTTTTTTGTCTCAGAGGACTACGATCATGGTTTTAAATGGAAATCACAGTTTTAAACTGCGCTCATAGTTTTAAAACCACCATCATAGTTTTAGGTTTGGAAATCACCGAGTCTATAAAAATAGTTGCGCGAGTACGGTTTATAAACTGCACTTGCGGTACCTAAATTTTTGGTTTTTATGTCCAATTAATTGTCCACCATCTTGGTGCACTTACCCATAAATGTGACCAAATTAGTTAAGGGGAAGGGTTTGTGTTAGCATCTAGCTTCTAACTAGCATGCGGAATCAAGAGAGGAAGCAGAAGCTATTATGGTGTTGCAAGATAATCAAGAACATACTACAAGTGATAAACCCATTCCTTGGTGTACTCAAGATATTGTATATTTTCTTCAAATGGGTCAAAGTCCTCAAGGATTGAGTAAGTCCAAAATGAGGTATTTCATACTTCATTGCATCATATACGTGTTTGTAGATAATATTTTGTTCTAAAGGAATGTGAATGGTGTCCTCCTAAGGTGAATCAAGACATATCAGATAGAGAGGGTATTGTATGAGTTTCATGATGGAGAGGTAGGTGGTCATTTTTCCCCAAGAGCAGAAAATATTAGAATCATGAGGGCTGGCTATTACTGGCCTAATATTATTTTCAATGATAATTACTCATGGATCAAGAAATGTAAGAATTTTGTCTTCTTCATAGGTAAAGAGAAGATAGCATCCCTCTCACTCCATCCTATCTCAGTTAAATAGCATCTCATGTAATTGGGGCTGGATTTTATTGGGGTGATCAATCCAAGCTCTAGGCTAGGTCACAAATTTATTCTTACAGCCACAAACTACTTCACTAAGTGGACAGAAGCAATGTGACTTAAGGAAGGAAATGAAGCTAGCATTCTAGATTTCTATGAAGGTATTGCAACAAGGTTTAGTGTTCCTTCTACTATAATATTAGATAATGCCTTATATTTCATTATAGAAAAGATATCTAATTGGGTTGCTATAAATGGCATCTATTTGAGCATTTCTTCTATTTATTACCCCCAAAGTAATAGGAAAGTAGAGTCCATGAAAAAAAATCTTCTTAGGATCATAAGAAGAACCCTCGATGAAAATCAGAGGAATTGGCATACCAAACTAAAATTATCCTTGTGGACTGATAGAATCACTCCTAAGAAGTCAACTGGTTATTCCCCTTTCAATTTTATTTATGGAAGGGAAGCATGACTTCCAATATCCCTTAAATTACCAGCCTTAGAGATTATCAAGCAGCTGGAGTTGTTTGAAATTCCAACTATGGAACTCAGGTATACAGAAATCATAGAGCTAGAAGATTTAAGGAACGAGGACATGAAAACAATGGAGAAGGACAGAGATCAAATCAAGATGAGCTTGGATAGAAAATACAAAAACATAACTTTCTAGGAAGGGGACTTAGTTTTGAAATGGGATGCAGATAGAGCCAAACCAGGAGACACTCCAAGTTTGATGGAATATGGAGTGGCCCTTACTTGATCTTAGGGTGCAAAGAAAACATTGCTTTATAATTTTCAATGTTGGATGGAGAAGAATTACATATTCCAGTCAATGAGATCTACTTAAAGCATTGTTGTTAAGGATGAATCTCATTTCTGTATATACTAGTTTAGGTTCCTAATTCCTCTAAGTGCTTGTAGCACATTGTTCTGTTGTAGTTAGGTTTGCTTTCATATAAGTTCTTTTGCACTCTCTGCATGTTTCATTTGGGATATGTATGATTTTGTTTTTTGTACATAGTTATGTTTTGTTGTTGTTGCACTTTCCAGTTTCTGGCAAGGTATGGTGATGAAATAGTGTCCCAGTAGTGTTTTAGAGGTTTAAGAGGTTTTAGGCATCAGACCAGTTTCATAAATTAGAATGAATTCATGCCCAATAGATGTAAAATCACTAGTCTTTCAGATCTAGCAGGAAAATCACTCCATAATTCACCAAATTTGTATCCATATTTACACCCCCCTTGCAAAATAGATCAACTTACAGGTCTGGGCATTGATAGTTAATGGGATAAATTTTTAATGATTTTCATTGCGAAATGGTGAGCCATGGTGAGGGTCTGAAATCATATCTTCTTAACATGCATCAACCACCTTCCCTTATCACGCAAAAAATTCCTCCTTGATGTGTGTCAACACCCTTATTGACACGCATAACCTTCCTCCTCCTTGATGTGCATCAATGTCATTTCTTCTTGGCATGCAACACCACTTCCTCTTATCATGCAAAAACATACTTTGCTGTCACGCGATAAGTCCCCTCCTTTTCATTCATTGGTCTACCTTCCCCACTGCCACTGTTTTATTGTCACGTGAAATAATTTCCTGTTGAAGCGCATCAACCACCTTTTGCTGACATGCATCAACCTCCCCTCATTGTCACATGATATAATTTCTTCATGTCATGTGACAAATCATTCCACCATCAGTGGTGACTCTTCCCTTTATCGTCAGGCCTCATCTGGTGGTTTATATCAGGTGACATCAAGGAACTTCAAATATGGCTTGACATTAATGACACCGTACATGGTAGCTCAACAACTAGATTAATGAGGTATGTTTTGGTCCAAAAATATGTCGGTTAGGTAGGTCGTGGGGAAACAGGCCAACAGTGTGTAGGGAAAAGCCCCTATTTGAGATAGTGAAGCAAAACTAATCTATTCTTAATCTATCAAGCAGGAATATGTGAAAATCTACACTATTCTAACTTCAAGGGGTTTTGGGATCTCATCCTAGTAGAGGTAGTTCCAACTACAAATAGAAAGGTAGGAGGGAAGCAACAGAGGAGGATAGATCTGAAGGAAGAAAAGAAATGAATTCTAAGACGGAAAGGTCAGAAGGTTTATGCTTTGGGTTGGTAGAAAACAGAGCCAAACTTACTTGCATAAACAATTAAAACTAACACTAATAAACATATGACAATAGTAGGAATGAATCTAGCAGAATAAAAAACATAGATCTAACATAAGAAAGATCTAATGTAAATAACATGCACATTAAGCACAAAGTCTAAATATGTGTATTAATATTTCTTCTGTTGCAAGAAAACACAAAGTCTTTCTCTTCTCACTTCTCTTTTCATACCAAAAAATTTTCACCCTTGAATATGAAAAGTATTCTTGTATTTATAGAAGGAGAGGGGGGAAGAAGACAAAAGCAAACCCACAACCTACAAAATATCTTACAAGATATTTACAAAAGGTCTAGAAAATATCTAGAAAATATCTAAAAAGTCAATAGTTTACTTGGGCACATTTTTGGATAGCAACATCGCATGGTTCAACATGGATGAGGTCATTATGTATGCCAACAAAACTTTTTAAATATTTATCAAAAATGATCAATGCATTCAAGAAAGGAGAAACTACTATTCGTCGTCACTTTGCTTAAATTGGATATCCTGCTTTTGATCAGGAGATGTCGATGTGACACTGTACTCAATATTTAGTAAACATGCTTAATCATTGCTTGAATTTCATCATGGTTGGGACCATTAGAATGGTCGCGAATGACTTCGTAGGTTTCTTTTTCATTCTTGAACTTGTCAGGTAACTTGATGAAATTTCTTGCAAGCATCGATAAAAAATCAAATGAAATCACGATACGTTAAGAGGTTATTGATTGACTCTTGGTTGAAATTGACCTTAGGTGCCAAACCTTGAGTGATGATAGTCTTGAAATTATAGAATGTGTCATATATGTTCCCTCAAGTTACCCAATTCATTGAGCATCCCTGGAGCAATTTTTGCAACTGTATCCTCTACGTTGTATCGTGATTCCAGGGCTTCATCCTTGGTTTTATCAATTCTCTCCAAGACATATTCTATCTGATCAACCTGGTAATCTAATACAGTGAGATCCTTCTTATGTGTACGTGGGTGATTGATAACATTGCCAATATTCAATAGGTCATCAGTTGAGTAGTTAACCATTGCTCGTAGCGTTTCCCGTTGTAACCTAGCGTTATCCAACTCTTCAGATAGGGAACCTGCTACTACTTGTAGCTCCTTACTTGCTTGGATTATATCCTAATAAAGCAATGTGAATTTTCCAAGCACTTCCTTACCATATTTCTGGAGGATCCGTTCAATCCAGGATGATACTATCGTGCCTTGTTCACCAATCTTAACATATTCATTCATTTTCTCCTGACTGGGAACTTGAATGGGTTAAGACGATAGTTACTGGAGGAGTGTTGTCCATTTTCTGCAATGCTTGTAGGAGATGTTTTTTTTGTTCTTTAAGCATCCTTTTCTCCCCTTTTGTCTCTTGGAGCTTCTTGTAGAGATCATCCACAACAGACAAGGCTTCCCCTTGCAGGATTTCAGACAAGGGTCCCCATTGTGACTTGAGTCACCATGAAGTCTGTGGGAGATAGATCTTCTATTCTCTTGGTGGGATCTGGGAAAGATATCTCCATTAATCTCTCCCTCGAAGATGCCTTTAGAGAAGTGAGTTATCACTTTCTACTTCTTGGTTCCCTTCTTCAGAATAATAGAAGAAATCCATGGCTGCAGTGGGAACTTTCCTCCTATTTTGGCTTAGATGGTCAGAAATCCACCCAGGACTTATGGGAGTGGGAGTGGAGGAAGAAGAAGAAATGGGAGTGAGAGGGGGAGAAACTGCAGAGGCCTCAGGGAAGTATGCTAAAACACTCAGTGGTGGCATTGACATGGATTCGAATGCACACTGACGCTTATGGGGCTTGGAGTTACTAACAGAGAAGAGAAGGCCATGGAAGTAAAAGGGATTTGCAATCGGTATTGAGGATATATTGGGTGATAGATCTATGAGAGAGGAGAAGATGGGAGAGGTGGGAGATGGAAGGGAGGGAGGGAGAGGATAAGAAACATCCATAGGAATAGATGCTTGAATGACAGGAGGAGGAGGATAAGTGGAAGGAGGAACGTTGGGTACCTCAGCAGTCGTAGTTATGATACCATCCTCAGATGGATGTATCCATTAGAAACATCTGTTGTTTCTTCATCACCTAGAGACATCCGCTCGAGTACTTGCTTCTCATACGTAGGAGGAAGGTCTTCAGGAGGAGTGGAAGACAAAAAAACTTGGTATCTCTTGCTCTTCTTGGTTCTCCTACCTTGTCCTTTACTCTTCCTTTCGGCACATGGATAGGCCTTGGAGGTTCTCTTCCTGAAGGAGAAGGTGTGAATTCAAGCCCAAGGTATGTAAGGCCATTATGATAGCACCAATGTTCGGTGCGCTACAATATGTGTTTGACCCTTTCTTGAATTGTTTTTGGCTCTTTAGCTCTATCAATCCTCTCCTGAATGGCTAGTTGTCCCCATCAGTGTCAATGTAAAATTGATCAATTTCTTGATCAGTATCTTTTAATTTCTTTAGGATAATGGCAACGCCATAGTGGATGATTTCTTCCAGAACTAGCCATCTGGGAGTTATCCTTCCACCTAATGTCCTTCTCATGGGTTAGGTCTATCCAATTTTCTTCTATCTTAGGAACATAGATGGGATCAATTCTTTCCTTTGGGAGGTAACTTTGGCAGTCAAAGGTTGGCCTTGTTGGGAAGTTGTGCTTTAAATTCAGTAGCTCTAACTCAGTGTACATCTCCCATGATTTGAAAATGGTAGGGCAGGTGTATCGACCAATAATAAGGGGGAATGGAGTTCCTCCTTTCTTTCTCTTCATACACTTTTCATGATAAGTGATTAATTTCCTTTACAATTCAAGAAGGACCATCTTTGGCCCCATAAACCTTGGTAATTTCATTGGTTCTCTCTCAAAATTCACAACTATGAGGTATGTGAATGTGGGGAATTATGTGAACAATGCTCCCCATTTCTTTGTAGCAGTAATTACACTCGGCTTGGTTCGATTGTGTCTCATGTTTGGCCTCAACAAACAAATTACATCATAGAAGAATGCATCATTTATTTTAGAGAATTGGGAGATGCTGGCATTGATCCTTAGCTCTGGGCAGATCTCGTATACCTTGACTTGGGGTAATTCTCCATTTCGAGTTAACCCTACGAAATCCCTTCCTGCAGCAGTGGCGTATACAACGTAGGAGTTCATGTAGAACTTCCAAGTTGTTAGAACTTGTTGAAGCTGTTGTGAGATGGTGTCACTTATGATTTCACCCCATTCAAAGCGTTGGTCAGGTGCATTCTTGCTCATGTTATATAGGTATCTCAACATCTATTTATGGAAATAACGTGCATCAGGGAGCCCAAATACTCTATTCAAGAATGTGATTACATCACTCAATTCTTCATTAAAATCAATATGGTGGATAGTCTGTGGCCATCTGGTCAACGAATTTTTGTTCTTTAAATAGATTTCATTCATCATATGCATGCAATGATCTTTGTTATCATCCAATGCCTTCTTGCAGTCTTCAATACTTATTTCCACATAGTTTCTATGATGAGGAATGCCCAGGATCATCTCAAACTTACGAGATATGAGGTAAATGATTTCCTCGTGTTATTTTTTTTCCACACATCTAGTGTTCTGGTTATAACATCAGGAAATCAACATGATGAAATCATTATTAACGACACTCATCAGAAGCCCATCTACAAATTACAATCCACTACCAATTAATTTATTCATCCACGGGCCATTGTTTGCTTTGGTGGTGCACTGCCTGAAATCATCCATGTCTATATGACCTAGCTCAGAGTCTCTGATGTCAAGGCTACACTCTACATATGAGTCTGGAATCCTAAATTTCTGGTACTTGTACTTCATTTCTTGCTCTGACTGCTTAGCTTTAGCTTTTATTGCGGTCTTAGCTGGTCTCTTGCTTGATGAAGACATATATGAGCTCAAGAATGGATGTTGTTGTTCTATAAGAAGTATCAAGAAGGTCCAACACAGAAGAGCCATGTCAACTGTCATGTTATTCATGATGAAAGTTTGAAGAATAACAGAACACCTTTGAATGCATGAGAAAATAGTTAAGTTCAACTTCCAGAAGGAAGAACGAGGAATTTTAATCCTTATGGTGTAAGGCGCAAGGTTACAGCAGGCTACAGGAGCTTTTTATGTCTTGGCACACTTTTATGGATGCTAACATGTGAATTTCCATGCCAAGGACTTAGGTGCACTTCTCTTAGTGTCAACGGGAAAAAATTTACATTTTGGCGCATTTACTAAAGTGTCAACAAGATAAAAATTGTGCTAGGATAGAAAGGGTGCAATTTGGATTGGTGTTCATGATAAATTTTAGCGCCAAAGGGTAAAGTGCAGGGCACAGGTCTGCAGCAGACAACATTTTATGTTGATGTCGTGGAAGTTGTGCTTGGCACAAGTGTTCTTTGGCTGGGAACAAAAAAGGTTCATGTTTCATTAGTGCAAAGTGTGCCAAAGTGCAACTTTGGAAGGTGTTACAAGGAAAATAGTGTGTCGTATTTGTTTGGCGCAATTTCTCGATTTTCACTTTTCTCTTTTTGTTGGATTTTCTAGATGACAAGGAAGAGAAGATTTTTAATTTACTTCACTCAGCAGGGGCCTTCTAGATTTTCATATCTAGAAGGAGAGGAAAAGAGGGTTTCAATTGGGTTGGGAATTTAATAGGTTTTTTATATTTTAACCATTTGACACAAACCCTAACACTTAACATAATAAAACAAAAACCACGACTGGGAGAGGAGCCACTTACTTGGATTGATAAAACAAGAAGAAAAACATAGGGGTCCACAAGCTTGAAAATGGCAAGTGAGGGCTGATAGGGAGGGTTAACACGTGTGGAGAAAATACTTTTCACAATTTCCAATTCATGAAAATGACATTTGTCAGGCTCCTATTTATAGAAAAATTGGCATTTATGACCTCACCAACCGCTTTTGGCACAATTTTGGGAGTATCAACACAAGGAAAATCACGTTGTATTTGTTTAGCACAAGGTTCTTGATGTTAATACAACAATTTCAGTGTGAAATGATTTAAAAGGGGGTGCAACTTTATTTATGTCGACACGAGAAAAATTGCGCTCAGTGTAAAAGGGCACAGTTTTGGTCATATCGACACACAAATTTCTTCGCCAAAGGATTAGCTAAAAATAGCTAAGTCCTAAAACAACTTGATTTTCGAAAGGGAGTTTTGAGCTATTTCAAACATTATCAAACATCTCTAGGGGCCAAAATAGAATTTTGGTATAGTTACCTACAAATTGCCCATGTCAATTTTGCAGGATAACAATTGGCTCTTGCTAGGGACTATCTTTGAGTGAAACTTAATGGTAGAGAATCCCATATTTTTTTATGTGCCTATCCATTGGGTTATAGAGAGTTAAAAACAAGGGTGACCAGGGGGTGAACAAAAATAAAAATAAAGGGAACACACAACAAACAGAAAGCAAACACACAACGAAGGCAAACACACAACAAAAGCAAAAGAAAATGAACAAGAAAATTGTACAAAGAAGAGAGCAAGCTCTACTTCCTAAAAATCTTCAGGTGCTACCCACTATAGGGAAGTGGGAGCTTGGTTCTATCCAGATATGAGAGATCGAAACTATTCTCTCCATTGAGCTTCCTGATTTTGTATCGCCCTCTCCAAAGAGAGTCAAATTTCCCATGCATACCTTTCAGTTTTCTTCATTTGTCCCACAAAAGAACAAGATATCCCACTTGGAAATGTTTCTACTTATCTTTATTGTCGAACAGCCTCTTAACTTGATTCTGATGTTCAGTGATATTTTTGACCACTTTCACTCACTTTTATTTAAGTTCCATCAAGTACATAATCCTCTTTTCAAGAGAATTCTGAAAAGTTTCATCTTCAATTGTTCAAGCCAAGCACAGAGCAGGAAGTTCTACGGAAATAGGGATTTAAGCATTGATCCCATATAAAACCTGGAAAGGTGACATGCCGAGAGACCTCTTTAGAGTGATACAATCCACCCACAAAGCATCATATGATGATTTGTGCCAGGAATGTTGTTTTTCATCAACTAGCTTCCGTATGATAGTTACTAGGTTCTTGTTGCTAGATTTTTCCTGACCATTTCCTTGAGGATAATAATCATAGGCATGAGCCAAGGTTATTCTGTATACATAACAAAAACCAATAACTTCTCGTGAATATAATTTGTAAGCGTTATCACCAACGATTTTGTGTGGAATGCCAAATCTCACAATAATATTCTCCTTGATGAAGTTGCAAACAACTTTAGAACTGGCATGCTTGACAGGTATGGCCTCCACCCATTTCATGGAGTAATCCGTTGCTGTTAGGACTTAACTATGTCTAGAACTTGATTGAGGATTGAGTGCTCCAATGAAATTAATTCCCCATTACCTGAATGGCTCATCAATGATGACAGGCCTGAGGGGAAATGTAGCCAGCTTTAGTTTGCCAACGAACTATTGACAAAGTTCACATTTCGCTACCCAGGTGGGTGCATCCTGAAATAGCATTGGCCAGTAGTATCTGGCCTGAATTATTTTATGTGTTGTCCTGATTGAGGATAAGTTACCACCATAGGTTGAGTCATGAAAACTTTCCAACAATTTTACCTATTGCGTCTTGTCAACACATCGTAGAAAAATGTCATCAATTCCACGTTTGTATAATCCATCATCCCATATGACATATATTGCATCTCTGAGCTTCACCATTCACTTTTCCTTTGTGGTTAGGTGAGTTGGGCACTCGCCATAGGTGAGAAAGAACACGATGTCAGAATACAATTTTTTGTTGGTCGTGACAAATAGAACCATGGGTAAAGAGTCCGCTTTCTCCAGTTCATTTTGTTCTCCATCAATGTGATCATCTTTCTCTTCAGGTACCTCTGAGTCTTCATTTTCAGCCATTAGCTGACACAGGCCCTTACCTCTTACCAACTTGGTTTCTTTGATGTCTAGATCATATTCTTGGACCTTTGTGATTCAATTCCCTCTTAAGCTCCCTAAATCCTGTTGATTCAAGATAGACTTAACAGTCATGTGAGGAACTAGCACTACTATATGAGAATTCAAAATACATTAGCAGAAGTTCTTGACTACTTTTACCATGGAAAAGGCATGCTTTTCCAATTGTGACATCTTCAGTTCATGAGGTTTAAGAGGAGAGATCATGAAAGAAATCAGAGATTCAATATCTTCAGAGTTCTTTTGCATCAAGATAGCTGATACAGTATGTGTAGATGCATAATTGTACATGATGAATTCTTTACTGAAGTCAGGACACACTAGAACATGAGCATGAGTGATAGAGGTTTTTACGTCTTTGAATTATGTCTTTCCTTCCTCACTCCATCAGAATGTTTGGAACCCTTTTATCATATTAGATATATGATGAGTCTTCTCAGCAAAATCATGAACAAAACGTCTAAGAAAATTTACCTTTCTAAAGAAAGAGTGAATTCCAGTCTTGCTTGTAGGTAGAGTAAGATTCTAAATAGCCTTGACTCTTTCAACATCTATCTTAGTTCCTTCTCTACTGATGACATGTCCCAACATCTTTCCTTTGGTGACCCCAAAAATTGACTTCATGGGATTTAGCAAAATTTTGTGCTCTCGGCATCTGATCAAGAATTGTTCCAAATGATCGTAGTGATCACTTCATCTTTTGGAGAACATGGTTAAGTAATCTAGGTAAACCATGATGAATTTCCCCATCATACCTTTAAATGAAAATTCCATTTCCTGTTGGAAGGTGGCACCGGTGTTGATTAAACCAAACGACATTCTGTTGTAGGCGAAGGTACCCCAAGGAGTGGTGAATGTTGTCTTGAACTGATCTTCAGGAGTGACTTCAATTTGATTGTAATCTGAAAAACCATCAAGCATAGACAACATTTCTAAACTAGTTACTACTTGTAGCACTTGATCTGTTATTGGAAGTGGATAGTTATCTTTTAAGGATGACTGGTTCAGGTTGCAAAAGTCTACGCATATACGTATCTCACCATTCTTCTTCCACACAGGCACAATATTTTCAACCCAAGTACTGTGATGAATTGGAAAAATAATTCTTACATCCAGCATCTTCTAAATTTCAGCTTGGATGGTACCTGAGATTTTGGGGTTGTAATGCCTTTTCTTTTGACGGAAAGGCTTGATATCATCCTTGAGTGGAATGTCGTGTTGAATTTCCTTTGGCTTGAATAACTTTAGATCAGCATAGGACCATGCCAACACATCCATGTACTTTTTCAGCAACTTAACGAATTTTCAGTTTTCCTTGGGTGTACAACACTTCCTAATATTCATGGAACGAGGATGTTCTACAGTACCCAGATTGATGGATTCAGCTTCTGGAGAAGAGCAAGGATCATCCTGTCACCTTTTTTTGACAAAACGGTCATGATTATCAAATAATCGTTCTAAGGAAACCAAACCTTTCAAAATCTTATTTCCTTTGAGCTGTATCACCATATCTTTTTCAGATTCATGTGCTTTACTCGTGAGAGACTCGTGACACGTAGAATTTGATCCATCTAAATGGAGTTCTTTGAAATTGTCAGCTTTCTCCAAAAAAGTGATAAGTTAGTTGTCATCATTGAACACTTGCTAGTGTTGTGAATTATCTAGTACACTTGGGTGAAAACCACCTCAATGATATATGTATTCATTTATAACCCTAGTTGAGGGGGCATGAGAGAGGCTGAGACAACCAATGAATCAGCCATGTCATTATGATCTCACGGAACTACTTTGATCAAGAAAGCATCAAATTCTTCGATGCTATCCCATATGGAATTGCGGTAGTGTCTGAGCCAGTCATTGTTTACTTAATATATCCCTTTTACCTAATTGATAATTAGCTCAGCATCACCTTGCACTCTAGATTCTTGATTCCCTTCTCTTTTGCAGCTTTCATGCCAAGTAACAAGGATTCATACTGGGCAGTATTATTCGTATTGAAGAACTGCAACTTAAAAGAAAAGGGGAAAATCTCCTTCTCAGGAGATATTAGAACAGCCCCAGCACCGCATCCACTTGTCACGCAACTTCCTTAGGGTCTGAGCCTTAGGGTCGTCAAAATTAGTGACTAGATATTTTTTTTGTGACTCTGGTTCCAATGTCTACATCACCCCTTTGATAGGAATCCTGGCTTTAGACCAATCCATATGAATTTCCCCACCAACTTCTTTAAAAACTCTCCTCCCTAGCAATATCTTGTATGTTTCTAGAATATCAGCTACGAGAATATTCATTTTTACCCTTTTCTTAGGGAATGCCATGAATGCAAACTTTGTATCCTTGATCTGACCGATCAATGGTACCCGTTTGGTTTCTATGGAGTAGCATCTGCGAAAAGGTTTAGTAAGTGTGAGGCCCAAAACATGGGTGACCTTTGCTGGTATAACATTGTCAGAAGCTCCAGAATCAAGAATAAAGTTACTTAATTTATGACCATTGATCAGGAGGGATAGGTAAAAAGGTTCAATTTTCCCTGAAGTGGAATTCGAGGCAACGTTTATGTGAGATGTAGGAGGAATGGGAAGAATTACTTTTGGGGAAATGGGAGGAGGGATGATAACCTAGCTTTAGATATACTTAGTTAATCTTATAAGCTACTCTGGGTTGGACTGAAGGTACTCAGTTTCAAACATATGGATCTTGGTATTTTTGGCGTGATCAACTATATTGAATGTGACCAAGGGTTGCGCTAATGAAGGAATGAGTCCTTCATTTCATGTTTGTAGAGGAGGATTACTGGTCTTTATGGGGCTGGAGGAAGGCTGAATTGGAGGAGGAATAAGAGGAAAAGATTTCTTTACAAAAGGTTTAACAAGAGGTTGAGTAGGAAGGGGATTACCTCTTTTAACGATCATTGGAGGAGGAGTTACCACAGTGTTTTCCTTTTGTTTTTTAGTAGAAATCTCTACCTCTTTTCCTTGCGAGTGAGTGAAAACTGCGTATGATCACCCACTCGCATATGCTTGGGTACCCTCTTCTTCATCAGATTCCTCTTCTTTGAATTCCATATACCCAATAGTAGAGTCGTCAGTCGGTTCACTGACATCTTGATCATCTTCACCTTGCGATGAAGGTTCTTCGTAATTTGGCTCATCTTCTTCGATTTCAACCAAAGCATTGATCAGAGGGGCTTCATTTGCTAGCCTTGGAGAAGCAGCAGACAAACACATCCTTTGAGCAGCATTGTTCGGAGTGAAGTTCCTCCATGGGATATTCTGGTAGGGAGTAGTAGATGATGTTTGAGTCAATTGCTTCTTTAATGAGAGCAAGTCATTCGCCATCTTCTGGAATGTTAGATCTAATGAGGTAGCCTAAGAATAAGTTGAAGCCTTTGATTTTGATGGCTCTCATCTTAACTCACCAGATATAAGAAGGTTGTCTTCTATCTAAATGGCCGCAGCTTGAGCCAGAGCCAAGGTGAGTATTTGTTCCTGTAAAAGAAAGAAACTTACTTTCTAACTCATTAAATTCAAGAAGAAACACTTTTGATTCTCTAAAGTTGGCATCATGGCAAGCGGCACACGGTTGATCAACGAATTGAATCAGGCAATAAAATCACACATGGTTTCATTGGTCTCATTTTTCATGTGAGTGATTTGTAATAATAATGCAAACGCATCTTCTGAAGGTTTGTATCTATCTTCAAATTCAGTCTACAATGTGGCCCAATTGGTGATGGATCCAGCTGGTAAGTGTTGGAACCATTCTGCTGTAGGCCCTTGCAAGGTCTCCAGAAAGAGACGTACTGATACGTCCTCATGAGTCACATCCAGAATGTTGCATGACATAATAAACATAGATATATGTGCGTCTGTGCTTTAATTTCCACTCCCATCAAATTTTAGGAAATTCTTGCGATTTCCGTTGGGGAGGGGGTTGACTGGATGTGGCAATGCTAGAGGACCCATGGTGTTTCCCCATGGTATAGGAATATTTTCTACCATTTTAAAAGAAGGAAAAATAATGTGAGTAGGGAGTGTGATTCCACTTAACAATAGAGCACTGCTAGTTGATGTCGAGACACCTTGTGAAATCTAGCTCCTTCATGGAGGTGAGGCACTTCTTGTTGATTGATCTACTAAAATCAGTGATGTGAATCATGCTGGAGTGATACTGAAATTGTGCCTTCGAAGTATATCAAAAATTAGACCAACTTCTCCATGATCTCTTCTGATACGAGTAAATGGTTCACCCACTAGCGTACCCATTTAGATCTACAACAATCATGAGCATATTTACAACAATCTTTTTATTTATACTTGCTGATTTTCTGATTTTTCGAGCAAAAATCAGCAGCATGTAATTTTTTCAATATTTAATTTTACCTTTTTTAATAACAACCGATTGCAGTTTTTTGACAAAGATTACTAAGGATAAAAAGTGGGTCAATTTAGCAGGCTGATTTTCGGATCTTTGACCTAAATTTTGCAAGGTTTTGAATATATCATGAAATGTCAGAATCTTACATCTACTGAAATATACAAGTTTTTGTAAAAAATTAGCAAAATAAAAATTTCTATCTGGTCTAGATCTATGGATTTTCATAAAGAAATTTCCAGTTTTGATCACTTATGCAAAAATTTTGATTTTTAACAAAGGAATAAAATTTGCAATCTGGTATGATTTTTACAGTTTTTTAGTTATTTCCTTAGTTCAATCCTTAGTAGAGTCACCAAAAATTGTTGGTCCGAAAATCTATCAGTCAGGAAGGTCGCGGGGAAATAGGCCAACAGTGTGGAAAGAAAAGCCCCTCTTCGAGACAACAAAGTAAAACTGGTTTATTGCTAATCTATCAAGCAAGAATCTGTGCAAATATACACTATTCTAACTTCAGGGGGTTTTGGGATCTCATCCCAGTAGAGGTAGTTCCAACTAAAAATAGAAAGGTAGGAGGGAAGGAATGGAGGAGGATAGCTCTGAAGGAAGAAAAGAAATGAATTCCAAGATGGAAAGGTCAGAAGGTTTATGCTTTGGGCTGGTAGTAAACAGAGCCAAACTTACTTGTATAAACAATTAAAGAAACACTGATGAACATAGGACAATAGTAGGAATGAATCTAACAGAATAAAAACATAGATCTAACTTAAGAAATATCTAATGCAAATGACACGCACATTAAGCAAAAAGTCTGAATATGTGTATTAATATTTCTTCTGTTGTAAGAAAACACAAATTCTTTCTCTCCTCACTTCTCTTTTCATCCAAAAAATGTTCACCCTTGAATACAATGAGTATTCTAGTATTTATAGAAGAAGAGGAAGGAATAAGACAAAATCAAACCCACAACTTAAAAAATATCTTACAAGATATTTACAAAAGATCTATAAAATATCTAGAAAATATCTAAAAATTCAATAGTTGACTTGGGCAAGTTTTTGGATGGCAACATCCCATGGTGCAACATGGATGAGCTCATCATGTATGCCAACAATTTTTTTTAAATATTTAACAAAAATGATCAACGCATTCTAGACAGGAGAAACTACTCTTTGTCATCTCTTTGCTCAAACTAGGTATCCTACTTTTAATCAGGAGATTTGATGTGACATTGCGCTCGATATTCAGCAAACCTACTGATCATTGCTTAAAGTTGATCATGGTTGGGACCATTAGAATGTTCACGAATGACTTCCTAGGTTTCTTTCTCATTCTTGAACTTGTCAGGTAACTCGACAAAATTCTCGAAAGCATTGATAAAAAAGCCAATGAAATCATGGCAGGCTAAGAGGTTATTGATTGAATCTTACTCAAAAGTGACCTCGGGTGCCAAACCTTGAGTGAAGATAGTTTCAAAAAGCTGGAATGTGTCATCTTCTTCCCTCAAGTTACCCGATTCACTGAGCATCCCTAGAGACATTTTTGCAATTGTATCCTTCATGTTGTATCATGCTTCCAGGGCTTCATCCTTGGTTTTATCGATTCTCTCCAGGACATATTCTATCTGATCAACCCAGTAATCTAATGCAGTTAAATAATTCTTATGTGTATGTGGGTGATTGATAACGATGACATTCAATAGGTCGTCAGCTGAGTAGTTAACCATTACTCATAGTGTTTCCTGCTACAACCTGGCGTTATACAACTCTTTAGATAGGGAACCTACCACTGCTTGTAGCTCCTTACTTGCTTGGATTATACCCTGATAAAGTAATGTGAATTTTACAAGCACTTCCTTATCATCTCTGAGGAGATGTTCAATCTAGGATGATACTGTCATGCCTTGTTCACCAATCTTAACATATTCATTTATTTTCTCCTGACTAGGAACTTGAATGGGTTTCGCGGTAGTTACTGGAGGAGTGTTGCCCATTTTCTGCAACACTTATAGGAGATGCTTTTTTTATTCTTTAAGTATCCTTCTCTCCTCTTTTGTCTCTTATATCTTCTTGCAGAGAGCATCCACAACAGATAAGGCTTCCACTTGTAGGCTTTTAGATGAGGTTCCCATTACGACTTGAGTCACCGTGAAGTCTGTGGGAGACAGATCTTCTTTTCTCTTGGTGGGATCTAGGAAAGCTATCTCCATGACTCTCTCCCCTAAAGTGCCTTTAGAAAAGTGAGTTATCACTTGTCTGATTCTTGGTTCCCTTCTTCAGAATAACAGAAAAATCCATGGCTGCAATGGTAACTTTCCTCTTATTTTGGCTTAGATGGTCAGAAATCGAACCAAGACTTATGGGAGTGGAGGAAGAAGAAGAAATGGGAGTGAGAGCGTGAGAAACTGCAGAGGCCTCAGGGAAGTATGTTGAAACACTCGGTGGTGGCATTGATAGGGAGTCCAACACACCAATGCTTATGGGGCTTGGAGTTACTAATGGAGAAGAGAAGGACGTGGAAATGGAAGGAATCTGCAACAGGGTTGAGGAAATATTGGGTGACATATCCGCAAGAGAGGAGAAGATGGAAGAGGTGGGAGATGGAAGGGAGGAAGGGAGAGGAGAAGACACATCTATAGGAATATATGCTTGAATGACAGGAGGAAGAGGAGTGGAAGAAGGAATTCTAGGTACCTCAGCTGTCATAGTTACGATACCATCCTGGGTGGATGGATCGGTTGAAACATATGTTGTTTCTTCATCACCTGGAGACACTAGGTCGACTACTTACTTCTCAAAAGTATACTTACTTCTCAAAAGTAGGAGGAAGGTCTTCATGAGGAGTGGAAGAAGGAACCCTGGGCACCTCTTGTCTGCTTGGTTCTCCTACCTTGTTCCTTTCCTTTTCCTTTTGACACATGGACCAACCTTGGAGGTGCACTGCTTGAAGGAGAAGTTGTGAAGTCAACCTCGAGGTATGTAAGTGCATTCTAATTGCACTAATGTTCAGTGCACTGCAATATGGGTTTGACCATTTCTTGAGTGGTCTTTAACACTTTAGCTCTGTCGATATTCTCGAATGACCAATTGTCCCCATTGGTGTCAATGTAAAATTGATCAATTTCTTGATCAGTCTCTTTGAATTTTGTTTAGGAAAATGGAAATGCCATAGTGGATGATTTCTTCCAGAGCTAGCTGGAGAGTTAACTTTTCACCTAATTTCCTTCTCATGGGTTAGGTCTATCCAAACGTCCTAGATCTCGAGGAACATGGATGGGATAAATTCTTTCCTTTGGGAGGTAACTCCAGTAGTCAAAGGTTGGCCTTGCTAGGAAGTTGTGCTTTAAATTCAGTAGCTCTAACTCAGCGTACATCTCTCATGATTTAGAAATGGTAGGGAAGTTGTATCAGTCAACTATAAGGGGGAATGGAGTTCCTCCTTTCTTTCTATTCATACATTTTTCATGATAAGTGATTAATTGCCTTGAAAATTCTAGAGGGACCAGCTTCAGTCCCGCAAACCTTGGTATTTTTGTTGGTTCTCCCTGAAAATTCACAGCTCTAAGGTATGTGAATGTGGGGAATTATGTGAACAATGCTCCCCATTTATTTGTAGTAGTAATTACACTCGGCTTAGTTCGATTGTGTCTCATGTTTGGCCTCAACAAACAAATTAACTCATAGAAGAAGGCATCATTTATTTTAGAGAACTAGGAGATGTTGGCTTCGAGCCTTAGCTCTGGATAGAACTCGTATACCTTGACTTGGGGCCATACTCCATTTCGAGTTAACCCTGTGAAATTCCTTCCTACAACAGTGGCGTATAAAATGTAGGAGTTCATGTAGAACTTCCCAGTTGTTAGAACTTGTTGAAGCTGCTGTGAGATGGTGTCACTTATGATTTCACTCCAGCTGAAGCGTTGGTCAGATGCATTCTTGCTCATGTTCTCCAGGTATCTTAGCATCCATTTATGGAAATAATGGGCATCAGGGAGCTCAAATACTCTATTCAAGAATGTGATTGTATCACTCAATTCTTCATTAAAATCAATATGGTGGATAGTTTGTGGCCATCTGGTCAACGACTTCTTGTTCTTTAAATAGAGTTCATTCATCATCTACATGCACTGATCTTCGTTATCATCCCATGCCTTCTTGCAGTATTCAATACTTATTTCCACATAGTGCCTTTGATGAGGAATGCCTAGGATCATCTCAAAGTGATGAGCTGTGACGTCAATGATTGCCTTGTGTTCTTTGTTTTCCACACATCTAGTGTTCTGGTTATAACATCAGGTAATCAACATGATGAACTCATTATTCACGGCGCTCACTGGAAGCCCAAATATAAAGTGCAATCCACTACCAATTGATTTATTCATCCATGGGCCATTGTTCGTCTTGGTGGTCCTTACCCAGAAATCATCCATGTCTATATGACCCAGCTCAGAGTCTCTAATGTCAAGGCTGCACTCTGCATATGAGTCTGACATCCTAACTTTTTGGTAATTGTACTTCATTTCTTTCTCTAACTGCTTAACTTTAGCTTTTACTGTGGTCTTAGCTGGTCTCTTTCTTGATGAAGACATATATGAGCTCAAGAATAGATGTTGTTGTTTTGCAAGAAGTATCAAGAAGGTCCAACACAGAAGAGCCATGTCAACTATCATGTTATTCATGATGAAAATTTGAAGAATAATAGAACACCTTCGAATGTGTGAGAAAATAGTTAAGTTTAGCTTACATAAGGAAGAATGAGAAATTTTAAGCCTTAGGGCACAAGGCGCAAGTTTATAGCAGGTTGCAGGAACTTTTTATGGCTTGGCACACTTTTCTGGATGCCAAAACATGAATTTTTGTGCCAAGGACTTAGGCACACTTCTCTTAGTGTCAACAGGGAAAAATTTACATTTTGGCGCATTTAGGAAAGTGTCGACAAGAGAAAAATGACGCAAGCTCAGAAAGCATGCAATTTGGATTGGTGTTACATGATAAATTTTAGCGCCAAAGGGTAAAGCACAGGGTGCGGGTCTACAGCAGACAACATTTTATGTTGATGTTGTGGAAGTTGCGGTTGCACCTCTCAAAAAAATCTACTAAGTGCTCTTTGGCTGGGCACAGAAAAGGTTCATGTTGTATGAGTGCAAAGTGCACCAAAGCACAACTTTGGAAGATGTTACAAGGAAAAACAGTGCGCCGTATTTTTTTGGTGCGATTTCTTGATTTTCAATTTTCTCTCTTTTTGGATTTGTCAGATGGCAAGGAAGAGATGGTTTTTAATTTACTTCACTCTGCAAGGGCCTTTCAGATTTGCAGATCTAGAAGGAGAGGAAAAGAGGGTTTCAGTTGGGTTGGGAATTTAATAGGTTTTTTAGATTTTAACCATTTGACACAAACCCTAACACTTAACACAACAAAACAAAAACCACAACTGGGAGAGGAGCCACTTACCCAGATTGATAAAACACGAAGAAAAATGCGGGGGTCCACAAGCTTGAAAACGTCACGTGAGGGCTGAAAGGGATGGTTGAAACACACAGAGAAAATACTTTTCACAATTTCTAATTCATGAAAATGACATTTGTCAGGCTCCTATTTATAGAAAAATCAGAATTTATGACCTCACTAACTGCTTTGGGCACAATTTTGGGAGTGTCAACACAAGGAAAATCGCGTTGTATTTATTTCGCACAAGGTTCTTAATGTTAACACAAAAATTTCAACGCGAAGAGGATTTAAAAGGGGGCACAAATTTCTTTATGTCGACACTGAGTAAAAATGTGCCTAGTGTAAAAGGGCACAATTTTGGTCATATCGACACATAAATTTTTGCGCCGAAGGATTAGCTAAATATGGCTAAGTACTGAAACAACTTGATTTTTGAAAGGGAGTTTTGGGCTATTTTGAATGTTATCAAACTTCCCTAGGGGCCAAAACAGAATTTTGGTATAGTTACCTACAAATTGCCCTTGTCAATTTTGCAGGATAACTGTATGGAAACCATTTTTTCCATGCAAGCAAAGTACCATTAGAAAGTGAACTAGTATAGTTTCCCATACCTCCATATGGGAAATTAATGAAATATGTTGGTTGGTAGCTAGTTTTCTCTCTATATATATATGTATTTTTTCCTTCATTTGGAGAATGAGACATTATCGAGTGTAAAGGAACTCTACAAAAATTGTTCTAGCACTTTTGTGAGCTGCAGGCCTCAAATTTATGCATTTTGAGAAGGATTCTTTCCTTGTGCCTATATTGTAATGGATTGTGCATCATTTTAAGAAATAAAATTATTGTTTTGTGCCTCTTCTTTCCCTGTCTTGATTTATATTTCATTTTTTCCTTCTATTATATTTTACAGGTATATTATGCATATTGTGTTCCTTTATAGGGCTTAAATTCGTTGTGTTCCATGAAATTGAAGGTTTGAATGTGTTTTGGGACTGTGGCAGTTCTTCTACCCTCATTTTCCCCATTTTTCCTCCACTTTCACTCACTAGGAGTCTCTCTAGTCTTGTTTTGGTATTATCACCTCCCTTAGTTTAGGATTTACATTTTTATGTATTTGTCTCTCTCTTTGGTTCCTTGGGATTTATAGTTTAGGAGTTGGTTAACATTAGAATAGGTTGGCAACTAGCCTTCTCTGGAGGTTTTTCTCAATCACAAAAATCCCACACCTTGAGACAATCCTATGTTAGTCAAAAGTAGGGTTTTGTAATGTGCAAATCCTAGGGTGCTACTTTTCCGACACAGCAGTATGTTTGAACCTGATAGTTAGAAAACATTATATTTGACACATTTATTATGAAATTAAAATATTAAATAAATGATTATACTATGAAACCATGATATTATAATATAAATAACAACCAATACAATGAGGACACGTGGTTGTAGCTTAAAATAGTTTAAATGTAATAAAAATATAATATTATAATAAAACAAATGAAATGAAGTGTACAAATGTATAAGCACTTTTTTTTATCAAAATTGATCTATACAAAGTTACATGTAGTAAGAAAAAGAAAAATAATTATCCAATTATATTATGCCACATGGTATGTTTTGAACCTAATAGTTAGAAAACATTATAATTGACACATTTATCATGAAATTTAAATTTAAATAAATGAACATAAAATTTTTGAAACTATATGAAACTGCGATATTATAATATAAATAGCTACCAGTAAATTGATGACCCATGGCATGAAATTTTTGAAATTCCATAGTGTGTTTTTTGCATTAAAACAACAAAAAACACTAACACCTCAAAGAAGTAAAAATAGTGTTTAGAATGACAAGAGGTATTGGTATATTGCTAATGACTGCAAGGCTATATCATGATTTGTTATTCTATCACTATTTCCAAATTAAGTAATTTTTGTGCACAGTGGACCATATGTCATTTCAATCAATACATAAATTATATTATCGGTCATTATACATTTTATTTGATAAGAACCGATGTGAATTATACGTTACAATGATTTATCTTATCAAAATTACAAAAAATATCACTTACTCTCAAGGGTATATATGGATTCCAATTTACAAAGATATATCTTGTATGAGATAAATATGTAGTGCAATAGTTCAGGATGTCATGTAAAGTCCACCTAAAATGATACAATTACAATGACAAGTGATAATGATAGGAGCCTAGCGGCTGTTAAGCTAAACCATTGTTTTTTATAATATATCTATTCACAAATTAGAAACTATTGAGCCTAGCAGCTGCTACGTTATTCCTTTCAAGTAGTAATGGAGCATATCGGTCACTAAAACTTTCCTTTCATACGAATTGAAAGTCTTGATCCCTCTCAACGGAAATTAGTGGAGGAATTGGCTCTACTAGGTAATGTGCAGCCAATTTGAAACAATTATAATCATTGCAAATTATAATTGATCTAACTATGTAAAGATAGTAATTACTATGACAAGAGGTAATGAAAGAATCCTGGAGGCCTCTAAGCTATATCATGAATTTTTAATCAATAGCTACTTAGAAATTGAGAAATTGTTATGCCTAGTGGCCGCCAGGATTTTTCTTTAATAAAAATGATTATGGATTATAATTTTAAAAGATATATCTTAGGAGAAACAAATAAGCCTTGAATCCTCTCAAAATTAAAACCGTTAAGCCTAGCGGTCACTACATTATTCCTTTTAACTAGTAATGAAGGTTGATGGTCACTAAGAATTTTATTTGATAAGAATAGAAAGTATTGATCCCTCTCGATGGAAAGAATTGTAGGAATTGGCTCCACCAAGTAACACGTGGACAATTTTTTAACATTATAAGAATTTACAATTACAATTGATCTAAAGTTGTACATATAGTGATTTTTATGAAAAGAGGTAATGATATGATCGTAGTGGTCACTAAGATAGTCCATGATTTTTTATTCAATGACTATTTTGAAATTAAGAAATTATTGATCATAGCGGTTGATACACTTTTTTCTGATACTAATGAATATGGATTAAAATTTTCAAAGATATATCTTAGGAAAAATAAATAAGACTAGATGCCTCTCAATGGAATGTAGTGTAATAACTGGGCCCACCATGCCTAGTGGCCCCTATGCTTTTTCTTTGATACGAACGAATTTGGATTATAATTAACAAAGATATATCTTAGGAGAAATAAATAAGTCTTGAATCCTCTCAAAATTAAAACTGTTGACCCTAGCATCTACTATGTTATTCCTTTCACTAATAATGAAGGCTAGCAACTGCTAAGAATTTTCTTTGATAAGAATAGAAAATGTTGATCCCTCTCGATGGAAAGCGTTGCAGGAATTGGCTCCACTAGGTAACGAATAGAAAAAAAATTAGCATTATAAGCATTTGTATTACAATAAATCTAAATTTGTACAAATAGTGATTTCTATGACAAGAGGTAATGATATGATCATAGCGCCCACTAAGCTAGTCCATGATTTTTTATACAATGGCTATTTTGAAATTAACAAATTATTGAACATGGCAATTGATACCCTTTTTCTCTGATACTAATGAATATGGATTACAATTTTCAAAAATATGTCTTAGGAGAAATAAATAATACTAGTTGCCTCTTAACAAAATGTAGTTCAATAATTGGGTCTACAATGTGAAGTCTACCCAATATGTTACACTTATAATCAATGAAAAGCACTAACCTTCCAAAATTGAACAAATAGTGATTACAATGGAAAATGGTAATTATAGGAGCCCAACAACTACTAAGATAAACCATTGTTTGTTTTATATATCTATTCTAAAATTTAGAAATTATTGCACCTATCGGCCATAACGTTATTTCTTTGATACGAAGATAAATTATTGATCCCTCTCAATGGAAATTAGTGCAACAATTAGATGCACCAGGTAATGTATGGCTAATTTGATACAATTATAGTCATTGATAGTAAAAATAATTCTATAGCTATACATTTAGTGATTTCTATGACTAGAGGTAATGAAAGTATCATAACGACCACTAAGCTAGACCATGATTTGTCATTCAATAGTTATTTTGAAATTTAAAAATCTTATCGGTCGCTAGGATTTTTTTGACATGAACAAATATGGATTATGATTTACAAATATATATTTTTTGTGAAATATATAATTCTTTATCCATCTTGTTGAAATGTAGTGCTACAATTGTGTCCTACATGTGAATTCCAGCCAATACGATATAATTACTATCATTGAAAAATAATATCAGTCCACAGTTGAACATATAGTGCTTACAATGAAAATTGGTAATCAGAGAAGCTTAGCGACCACTAAGCCTAACCATTTTTTGTTAATATACATCTATTTTCAAATAAATACATTCTTAATCCTAGTGATCACTATGTTATTCTTTTCTACTAGTTATGGAGATTAAATATTAATGGACTTTAAGCTAGTCCATTCAATTGGTGTAAATTACCAACAAGTAATATTAAAAAATTTCCATTCAAATCTCGACTTAAACCTCTCTCTCACTAACATATATGTTTTTAAACATTACGTTCATGCAATCTACATAATGTGGATGGTTGTTAGACAATGGATAATTTTTCCAAAATATGTTGCGTGTTAGTTTTAAGAACAATTTTGCATAGTTTTTGGTATTAATGATTTGATCCAAAAATACGATTTACAGTAACAAGTTGAATTTTGAATATCGTGTTCGGTAAAATCCTAGCATTAGCTAATGTTTACTTTGATTTCTCACCAATGATACAAAGTAATTTATTATAGAGATTGGTGATCGCAAAGGCTAATACTCGCATTCATTAGTATATGATGGGAACAAAAATTACTCCATATGTGAACTAATTTTTAATATATTCTACTCCAATTACAGGTACAATGTCTTCCATTGGTTGTAATCCATTCTTTGCAATTCCATTCATCGAAGGCGTTGAGTGCTAGTAGAAAAGAGATGAGGAATGGTTTGTTGAAATCCATGGCCTTGAAAACTACTACAATGACATGTGGTTTTTTTTTGTTACAGATGAAGGACATGAGGAATTTGAAATTGTTATATCCTCTGTATTCGTTGATTTGAGTACACTATGTGTTCAATTCAAACACATTGACTATGAAAATAACATGTGTCTTATTCTGGATATGGAGTTGGAGGTTTCTTTACTCAACATATGGGAGACAAAATCCTCGGAAGACAAAACAAAAATTTCCTATTCGATATATGGTTGGGATTTGGGGTTGTTATTATATAAAGATAAAATTGTTTGTTCAAATATAGAATTCATTCATAGTTGCATGCTTGTAGTACTTAGAAAATTGTATGGAGGTGATAAAACCTCTTTTGTTTGTCAATTTTTGAATAGAAAAGGTTTGATTTAACTACCTAAACATGCCAAATTGTTTAAAATTATAAAGGAAACTTATTTAGAAAAATTGGAGCTCAATCCATCCATATTAAAGTTGTATGGGTTGAAAAAGAATACTAAATCAGCTTCATTTTTGAAGAAAGAAACCACTATATTCATGAAAACCGAACCTTCAACTATTCAGTAGTGTGATTAATTTTTGTTCAATGGTGAAGTATTTTCAATTGACATTTCTAAGTGCCATCTAACACCTCAAGAGTATCATTATCATCCTATAGATGATAAGAATGTTGAACTTATTATGCAATCTATGTTGATAAATTTTATTCCTACATAGACAGACAAAATTCTTCTTCCCTTATTGAAGTCTACAAATAAGGATGTGGTGCTCCAAGATTCAAAATAATTAGAAAGGGGTGCTGTTAAATTTTATGTACTTGACAGGAAGCATACAATATGTGCGCAAAAGAAAAAATTGGCTCGGATACTTACAATTATTTACATAAGAGGCTACAGTTTCGAAGGGCTCACATTATTTCTACAAATGCAACTAACGAAGACATTACTAATATTTACAAAAATTAGAATGAAGTGAACAGAGCTTGGATAGAAACCAAGTTTATTAACTTGTTTTACAAAGCTAGATTAGTTTTGAAATCACTTGTATGTCCTAGATTAACAAAAAACAAAACAAAGAAATGGAGGGTAATGTATTTTAATTTTATTTCATTTTTTAACTTTTATCTTCCCTATATAAAAATATAAAACATATAATTGTCCTTTGAATGCAAAAATTTGAGAATCAATTCCTTTTGATTTTCTACAAATGGAATTTTCTATTATTTCCAAATGATATATAGACTAAATGGATTACAAAATCTAAGTTTTTTAGATTTGGTGGCCTTTCTTGTTCACCTATTAAATATAATCAAGATAAATTTCAACCTAATTCATTGGCAATATTCACAGCAAATTCATTCAGGGATACTAAAGGAATGAATGAAAAGAACTTTTAGTACCAGTAGATAAAGTACAATCAGGTGATGTGTGGTTAAGTGGCCATGTTCAGGTAGGTGTAATAGTAGACACATTTGATTCTTACTGCCGAAGAATAAAAGGAGACAGAAAAGTGAGAGAAAATTTTCTACAATATTTTAAATAAAAACACCAAGATATTGATCTACTGACATCTTGTAGTGATTTGAATGTAATTGAAATATTTAAATTGCATATATCACAATACCACAAGTTATCTGTACTATTAGGTGAAAAGAGGAAAGGAAAGAGAAATTTTGATTCCTGCATAGGGGAAAAAAAGCTAAAAAAAAAAGGACCAGGTGACGGAATAATTTCTTCTTCTCGAGGCTCAGACAAAATTAGACAGCTATGTGGTGTCATTGGAAGACAATATACCGAAAAGGATGGAAGAAACAGAAGAATTTACTTTTCAATGTGCATGCTCATTCCAGATTTTATCAACTCTAGCATCTATTCCTGCAACCAATCCTTTCAATGTAGAATGTGTTATCGTTGATTTTTGCAAATTGTCTAGCAATATTTCTTATGAAGAAATAATGTAGATGCTAACAGTTATTGGAACCAGTGAGCTCAAATGTATTATTATTATTATTCTCATACCGATTGAATATTCAAAAATGTTGAGAGAAACAGTAAAAAATTCATGGAAAAGGTTAAAGACAATGAAGAATCAATTCTGGATGGATGTTACAGACTCTATGATAGCATTGGGAAATTTACATTTTTTTGTCTTATATATACAATAATTGGAGTGCACAACTACAATGATAACAATGATGAAATAGAAGAAGTCACTAGGGATTCGATGGAAACACTACCACACCAATTGATAACTGCAAGCGAAATTGGACTAAAAGGATACAAACATCCTTTTCTTTGTGAGTGAACATATGAGTTCTAGTCTGAGATGTTCACTCGATGTTGTTCCTAGGATTATATGGTATTATGGCAGTAGTGTCACACTACGTGTAGTAGTTGAATCCAATCAATATGTTGTTTTTATTGTTGAGACACATAGTCAGGAAATGTTTTTAAAACATTACTATTATCATGTGAAGAAAGGTTCGTACCAGAATACAACTCAAAAATGTGATTGTGTTAAAATTATTTCAACTGAAAAAAGATACACATTTCTTATTTATGTAGACAACCAAAAGAACAATAGGAATCAATATAGAAACCTATCAACTTGATGCTACATGACCAACTCATCATGGTAATTGACCTTAAATCACTTTATAAATATGTATAGTGAGATTTGTTTTCAATTTCCATTGTTCTCATTTTTTTGAAAATACTCTATTCTCACCAACTTTGACAACAAATGAGGATAAATCAGCCACATCATCCATAAACATGCAATAAAATACTTGTATGTTATTCATGTGAATTTATAAATAAGAACAGTTATCAAGCCCCACAAATTTATAAAAAAATTAATGGTTTATGCAGACAACCAAAACCCAGAAATAGTATCATTGGAGTGTGCAGTGGTAGCCAACATGAATATGTAAATGGAACCAAGTGTGTTAGCCATGCTTATTTTTAAACATAAAAATGTATAAGGATTTCAAAGTTATAGAAAATGATATTGGATAATTCTATAAGTGGAATCATTTTCAAATAAGGAATTACCTAATAACCTATTTCAAAAGTTCATGGTGACATCCAACGCTACATAATTTATAGTTTTCAGGTTATTGGTTGTCTGCATAAACCATTAGTATCAACATAATGATACATATATTATAATTTATGCTTATTCTAGAAAATGATGGCATATCCTAGTGGTTACTAATACACATCAATATCTCAAAAAATTTGTCCACCAATGGGTGGTTCAACGTATATAAATGAACCCTAACAGGCACTATAATTCATTTAGAAGACATAGAACATTTTGATTTATACTTACCATATTACCAAGGAGACCATTACATTTTTCAATTATGATTTCAATTGTGATAGCGTGAAACCAATTTTTAATTGATTACTTTTGTTTGTAGTGCATCTTACATAAAGAAACTAGTAGCTAGTAAGTTCTATATAAGCCAACCCGGAAGCTCACTCAGTAAGTGGTAGCTACCTAAAGTGCTAATATTGAATTTACCATTTTACCACGTAGTTCACTATTTTTTTTTCAAATATGCTTTCATTTTTCATATAAATAACTATATTAATAATGAATAGATTGATGTTTTTTTGAAACAAATCTTGCATCAAGGGATCTAGTTGTGGGTAAAGAAGATGTAATCCTACATACAAGGCCTACCGGTAAGTGGCAGTTGTAAGCTAAAATGTTTATTTATTCCATTTGTTAGAATTGATATGAGACCGATTAAAACCAATAATTTACTTCCATGTACTTACCCACAAGAATTACTTTCTTATTTTAGATTTAGAGGTCTTGTTGTACGAGAAAAACCAATCAACCTCTAGGCACATCACATTCAAGTTCTACAAGGAGACTATCAACATGTGAGGTCATCTAAAATATTTTAAAAATTTGTTATCAATAAAATTTGAAATGGGATTATAGTCAAACAAACTCACTTCAGCGGATGTCGAAAAGATGACAAAGGCCTTCAATAAAAAATTATCGACTAACTTGAATCCAGTACTCACCTAGGGAAAATAACATTACAAAATACTCAATGGAATTGCAATAAAATATCTATAAAAGGTTTGGAGTAGAAAAAACTCCCCATACAATTATGAAGACACAATGTGTATTACATTAGGTGTAAAGGGAAACCCTCTAGTAAAATTTATAGTTGGGATGACAAGTAGAGTAGAAAATTTCTCAAAAGATAGGTGGTTGATGAACGATTTATATAAAGACTTATCACTAATAGTGTTAAAGGTATTGAATGTGGTAGAGGGAATCAAATAATGGGTGCGAGGAAATGCTAAATAAAAAATTTGTATTTCAAAATGTTATTGTGATGATATAGCTTAACATTGTAAATAAAATACATTCATATGTTTTAGTGATTGTTCAACATAACTATTTAAATTAGGATTGTATGATTATAAGGTTGAAGAATTTAAATCTTCCTTGATTATACGTTAAATGTGTGAGTGTATGAGTTTCAAATGTGAAATAACAGAAAATCTTTAATGTAACAAATTTTTGAGCAGTTTTTATTAATGAAATATGTATTCCTAAATAAATTTCGAGCATGCTTAAATACTAGTTTTTCCTTCAATATTAGAAAATGTATAACACTTTCCAATGAAATTAAATAACCATAATGTGGTATATAAAAAATTGTCATGCTGAAACATTACATTCTATTTAAATAAATTATTCACAAAGAAATATTCCTAGTATAACAATAAGAAATGAGGAACATACTTAGATTTTTCCTTTGTCACCACCTATAACCATTTGATTTTTTAATATAAAAAATATCAAAAGGGACTTGTTTTTTATTTTTTAATTGATTCACCACCCTTAACCATTTGATTTTGTTTTTTCCATTTGTAGATATGAACACATGCAACATGAAACTAATCATATTTTATATAAATGGTGTTTTGGCACACACTGTCCACAAGGTATCTTTGGAATTTAAATAGTTATAAAAAATTGGTGGCATTGAGCTCAAAAAAAATTATTTTCTCAAACCTAATGTCAAAGATTTCTTGCAACAATGTATAAAACATTTCAACATAGCAATATGGACATTGACGAGAAAGTCAAATGTTGATTACATAATTCCTTCATTACTTCAAAACATCAACTTGGAGGTTGTAATTTTTGAGTTCATATTTACACAGAAAGATTTCGTCGAGACCAAATGCCATGATTATGAAGTTTATGGGAATCCCAAATTATATCTCAAGAATATTAACTATGTTTGGTCACAGTTTAATGCATCGTACAATTGTAAAAATGCAGTTCTTGTAGATGGATCTTTAGAGAAAAATAAGTTCAATGATGTTGCAAACTACATAATTGTTGAAACATTTTACATAGATTTTAATCCAGAAGACACATAATTGTTAGATGTGTTGTGGCCTTTCTCCCAACCACTGAAGGACATTGAAGATGTTCAAGATTATATTAGATGAAGGAAATAATTATAGAGAGTTTTTTTATTGGAGCTTTACTATGTTTTTTATTGTTTATTTAGAAGCCCATATTCGAGGATAATGTTACATTATAAATTCAAATTATTCATCAAAAGTTTTACTATAATTCTACCTACCTTTAGTAAAGTAATTTCAACTTATTTCATATCTATATTTAAATAATAAAATATATATGGGATAGTCTTATAGTTAATTTTAAATAAGTTCGTAACCATATTTGAAGATGAATAATTTTATGCCATGTCTCTTACAGTTGATTTAATATATAAATTTAAATATGAAAATATATCTAGTATGGTTTTACAATTAATTAAATTCTCCTACATTGGATCGTTGCCCTCTGCTAATTTCTACATAACATCTTCATAACTTCTCTAGTTACGTTTTTTTTAATATTGGAAAATAGTTTTTTGAAAGGGACTATACCCTTGAATACAAAATAAGGCCTATAAGCCAGAATAAGAGAGAGGAGCAGAGTAGCTGTAGCACAGCTCAAGAGTTACAACAAAATCAACGTAGCCCAGAAACAACTACACAGAGAATACTTAACAGCAAAAAAACGGCAAAAAAACAGCAAGACGACAGCCAAGAAACAGTAATATTAACAAAAAAGAACAGTAGAAGTATCCAGGACTACTTCTTGGCCGCTTGATCAATACTGATCTTGACTTTTTTTCCAAGCTTGAAACATGCCTAACGCGGTCATCTGAGCAGCATCCATCTTATCGAGCTCCTCAATGGTTCTCTTGCTCTCTTTATCATTGCCCCAAAGCGCTGCCGGGACACCGCTTAGATTAGAAACACTCTTGGCATGACCCACGATAAACTCCTCGATGGCCCTAAAGGCTGCAATATTGTAGTCATGTCTGGTCTTAGCCTTCCCAAGGTGGGAGTCTAAAGAGGTCAGTTTTTTGTATATGTCATCAATCTGACTATTGTCAGTGCTCCCTTCCCCCTCCATGCTTTTTTTGCCTTTTTGCTTGGCAAGGTTTTTGACCTCAACCTTCAGCAATTTAATCTCTGTCTCTAAGGCCTCCAATTTCTTAGAAGGGTTATCCATCTATGCCTCCTGGGGACTGGCACTTCTAATGTTCAGCAGATCACGAGCAATATCAAGCTCAAGAGGTTCATCCCCCACAGCAGCAGTCTCAAGGTTGAGTCACCTAGAAGCCCTAGTGACTCGTTTAGAGGTAGAGGCAAGGTGGGTGGCAGGGGCAGCAGTAGGAGGAATAGAAGGAGAAGCATGAGCATCCAGCATGGGGGTAGTAGCACCTAAGGCGGGGGCAGTAGGGGAGACAGGACTGGCGGCAGCAGAGCCCATCAAAGGGGGAGCCGGGCTGGGAGAGTAAGGGAGACCGGGATACTTAAGAAGGCAGAGCTTGTGGATAAGCAAAATAAGCCCTTGGTGTAAGGGAACCGCCCGGGTATGTCTCTGGAACTCCAAAATGGAATTGAGCTTACAAGCAGGCCCACAGTGCTGAAAATAAGCTTCTCATCCTCCTCCACAAATATTCTTTCTTCAACCTCTTTGATAACCCTCTTGTTGAAGAAGCGGTACCCTTCCAGGCTGAGGCCAGTCGCTTCAGCTATGAGCTCTTCATTGATAAGAATTTTCTGCCCCCCATAGTCGACTGTCCTCCCATTCCATTCCTTGGCAAAGCGAACAGAGATGCTTTGATCATGCCCTTGCATCCTTTCAACAAAGCTGGTGAAGCCGCCAATGCTAAGAATGTTCCAAAGCTCCGTGTTTTCTTTCCAGTCAGGGTCTGCGCACGGCTCAATTTGACAGGGTGGCCCTCCCATCTTCACTGTGATGTGTTGGTTACAGCAATTTCCAGGATACCTTTGAGCGTGAAGAGTATTACGATTCTTGCTGTTGAAGGTCGCATAAAAATAGGAACTATAGCCGTTAGTCTTCTCACGAACGGCTGTGTGATTGCTGTTCTGAGCCTGCGGGAAGTCACGCGTGAAAACCCCTTCCCTGTCAGCTTTCACCTTGTAGTTATCATCGGTTTTCGTGGAGCTTAGCATCCGGATATCAACAACTATTGTACCTCCCGCATGCGTGATTTTTAAATCCAGATATCTCCACTTGAAGTTCCTTAAAAAAATCTTGCTATTATTTGAATTAGATATCATTTGCCACGCCATATACTTTAAAGCAGCACATGTGGAAGAATTTATGAATTTGATTTTCCTCCAAAGATTAAGGCATATCTCTAGAGATTGTTTGCATGTGAAGGTCCGCATGGATGCTGTTGTGGAGCTGATTAGGGATACTATCCTTATCCCATGAAGTGAAATTTATGTTAATGCCATAATTGGCCAGTGCATCCGCCAGCTTGTTGCCCTCCCTGTAAGTATGTACTATTCTGATACTGTTGAAGGTATGACTGATGCTTATGGACTCAGAGATAAAATCTTTAATATTCCAGCTGGGAGATGAGGACTGATTCAGAAGTTTAATAATATTAAGGGAGTCCCCTTCAACAATAAGATTCTGGATATTTTGGGCCCGTGCAACTCTTAAACCCCAGAGAGCAGATAAAGCTTCGGCAAAATGATTGGTTTGAATTCCCATTTTTCCAGCATATGCAGCAATCAGATTGCCTTTGTGGTCTCGAATTGCCCCTCCTCCTGCTGCTGTTCCAGGGTTACCCTTAGAGGCGCCATCAAAGTTCAGCTTGAACCAATTGGAGTCGGGAGGATGCCATTTAATCAAAGATCTATCCACACTATTCCCGGGGTTGCTCCAATTACCAAACTGCCAATTAGATAAGATGTGCTCTTCATTCTCAGGATAACAATTGTTTTTGGGAGGTTTAAATCTGGCCATGTCCTCTTTGATGCCTTGGGAAATTTTTCCAATACTGAAATTATAATTCTGTTTCCTATTTCTGAAAATGATATTATTTCTATCCTTCCAGATCCTCCAAATTAAATGAGGGATGGCTAATTTCCAGATTCTTTTGATAGCACAATGTCTGAATGGTGGGTTCCATTGATTCCATAGCTGATTAAGATCCTCCGGAAACACCCAAAGAGCTTCGAATTTGGAAAGGACAAAGTTCCACATTTTATTGGCATAATCACAATGAATGAATAGATGACTAATGTCTTCATAATCATTCCTACAAAGGTGACACCAATTGGGAATGATGAATCCTCTTCTCATCAAATTGTCAGTGGTGAGAATTTTACCTCTGATGGCCAGCCAAAGAAAAAAATTTATCTTGGGGTTAACTCAGGCATCCAGATCAAGTTCCAGTTAAAATCAGATTGGTTACTATGAAAAAGATTGGTATACCCAGATTTGACTGAGTATTTTCCATCTTGTGAATTACTCCAGACCAGCTCATCCTTGGAATCCAACTGACAAAAAGGGAAGAGATCAAGAAGGTCTTGAAGGGAGGAAATAATTTGTTTCAGTTCAATACGCTCCAAAGAAAGTCTTTTCCAAGTCTTGTTGGTGCCATTTCCTTCAATGTAGTCCTTGACTTTAGTTCCATACTTGCTTGTAAGGCTGTCCTTAGCCATCCCAAATCTCTCCAAGAGATTATCACTGGACCAGTTATCCTCCCAGAAGTTTATGTCACTGCCATCCCCCACTTTCCATTTGCTGCCCTGCTTTATGAAGTTTCTACTCTTAATCAGATTATTCCAAAAAATGGAATCATTGGGGAGTTGCTCATCGTGCAGATAGGAGTAAACAGCTTGTTGATTCAAGTATTTTGCTTTAATAACATCAATCCAGGGTTGTTTCTCAGATAGCAATCTCCAGCCCATCTTAGCGATGAGTGCCTCATTCATTTTTTCAATATTTTTTATACCCAGCCCTCCCATAGTCTTTGGGGTGCAAACTTTATCCCAGGCCACTAGGTGAAATCTGAATTTCTCTTCCATGCCTTGCCATAAAAATTTTTTCTGAATCCTTTCAATTTTCTCTCTGAAGGAAGAAGGAATTTTGAAAAGTGACATGATATAGATGGGCAGACTTTGGAGTGTGCTTTTAATGAGAAGGCACTTACCAGCACTAGAGAGAATGGCCCCTTTCCAACCAGCCATTTTTTTCTGAAATCTCGTCAATAAATCATCCCACACCGTGTGAGAGACTTTCTTAGTGCCAAGAGGGAGACCTAAGTACGTTGCTGGAAGAGCTCCAATTTTACAGCCCAGAATTTTAGCAATCTTAAGTTGTCTTTCCCTAGGGGTGTTAAAGAAAAAGATGATGCTTTTGTCATAGTTAATCTCTTGCCCAGAAGCAGATTCATAGAGCTGTAGTAGAGCCTTAATAGCTTTAGCTTCTACAACTAAGGCCAGAAGAAGAAGGATAGTGTCGTCCGCAAACTGTTCATGAGAGACAGCATGGCTGAATGAAGTGGGTTTAGAACCAATTAAAAGGCCGTCTTCCACCGCTTTGCTAATTGTTCTACTAAGGCTGTCAGCTAAAAGGATGAAGAGCAAGGGGGAGATGGGGTCTCCTTGCCTTAGACCTCTGCTGCTGGTGAAAAATCCCATAGGCTCTCCATTAACAACCACAGAGAACCTGGCTGTAGACATACAAGACTTGATAATTTTTCTAAACTTTTCCGTGAACCCAAATTTGGATAAAATCCTGTCAAGGAAGACCCAAGAAACTTTGTCAAAAGCTTTATTCATATCAAGTTTGAGGATCATGTTTGCCTTTTTATTATTTTCCATGGAATGTATAGTTTCATGCACCATAATCACCTCGTCTTGTATTATCCTGCCTTTAATAAAGCCACTCTGCTGCATTGAGATGAGATCATTCATTATGAGCTGCAGCCTAGATGTGATGATTTTGGTGAAAATTCTAAAGATAGCATTAACAAGACTGATGGGTCTGAAGTCCTTGAAATATTTTGCATCCATTTTTTTAGGTGCCAACACAATGTGCGTGTTATTGAGCTCTTTTAGAAGATTTCCCGTTCTATAAAATTCATTAACCGCTTTGAGTAAATCCTCCGAGCATATTTCCCAGAACTTTTGAAAAAATTTTATAGAGAATCCATCCGGCCCAGGAGCCTTATCTCCCTCAAGGGAAAAAATAGCCTTTTTCAGCTCTTCAAGCGTGACAGCTTTAGTAATATCTCTGAATTTCTGGTCCTCAATATTATTCTGAGGGATGGCCTCCAGCATGAAGGAAATAGCTTCCGGATTGCTGACATTTCTCTCTCTAAGAAGATTTTGGTAGAATTCAAGTGCTTGTTTCTTGATGTTGTTTGGATCTTTAGTGATACTTCCGTTGCTTTTAGAAACCTCTAAGATCCTATTACTGGCTCTGTGCTTTAGAGTGGTCATGTGGAAGAACTTTGTGTTCCTGTCACCCTCTTTAAGCCAAATAGCCCTAGATTTAAGGCTCCAAAGGAACTCTTCTCTACTGCAGATCGTATGCAACTCAGAAAGAATTTTCTTTTCATTAACTTCATCTTCAACCGATCTCCCCATAGTATCCATTTTTAACTCAAGATCCTGAAGCTTCTGTTTTAACTCTTTCTTTTTTTCGAAGATATTCCCAAAAACATTTTTGTTCCAGAGTTTGACATGTTTTTTGACATTTTTAAGTTTTTGAACCAATCTGAACTGAGCATTGCCTTCCCCATTCCAATCCCACCATTCTTTTATTCTGTCATAGATATCATCATGCTCCATCCACATTTTTTCAAATTTGAATGAGCTTCTTGCAGGTTTGGTCCAATTGAGAAAGCTTAAAGCAATCGGATTATGATCCGATCCAATTCTGGGTAGAGAAGAGAGGTAAAAGTCTTGGCTAAGAATCCAGTTTGTTGAGATTAGTGCCCTGTCTAGTCTCACCTGAATGAACTCCTTTCCCAATCTTCTATTATTCCAAGTATACTTATTACCATGAAGATCCACATCAATGAGGTTATGTTCAGCAATAAAATCAGCAAAATCCTCCATTCCATTAGAGAAGGTGGGGGTTCCCCCAAACTTCTCACCTGGGTTTAGAGGGGAGTTGAAGTCACCCATGATAAGCCAGTTAGCAGAGCTATGCTGGTTTCTAAAGATTTTAAGATCAGCCCATAGTTTTCTTCTACCACTAGCAGAGTTAGGGGCATAAATATTTGACAAGATCCATTCACACTTTTTCTCAATAGTGACAAATTTAATTGCAAGATGATTAATATTATCACTAAGAATCATACCAGTACAGTGCCTTCTATCTCAAAGAGTAGCTAGCCCTCCGGAAGCACCCTGAGAATCAACAGCTGCCATTTCAGAGCTATCCCAAAAAAAAAAATTAATATTATCCATGGTCATTGCTTTCATTTTAGTTTCTTGAAGAATCAAAATGCTGGGGTTACTGGAGTCTCGTAACTCCTTGATGCTTCTTTGCTTAGAGTAACCGTTAAGGCCTCTAATATTCCAAGATATGATCTTCATATGGAATGGTTGGTAGTTGGAATTGCTTGTTGGTTCAGTTGACGCTGAACACCATCTGCAATATCCCTCTCTGTTTTCTTAGCTCTGAGAGTCTTTTTAGAGGGTCTTCCTCTTTTTGAGCTTCCTCCAAAATCAGCTATTCGTCTAACTGAAGCTCTGGTTGTTCTGGAAGTAGAGGTGTCCCAATTGTCAATTTCCTTTTTTTTTCACTATAAAGTGATTCTGGAATCCTTTCAAAACCTTCCATTCTTTTTTTTTTCTTTTTTGAGATGACCAATGTGAATCCAGAGTCTGGATCTTCCTTTTCCTTGGAAGGCGTAATCTCCCCTTCCTCTTGTTCCTTATGGATACTGTCATGAGTGTGATCAAAAGCTGTTGTAATGCTGAGGAATGGCAGCGGATCCGCATTTCCTTTCTCTCCAGTAGGGAGAGTCTCCAGGGGCTCAATCACACTCATATCCTCCTTGTTACAAGCTTCCTCTCTAATGAATAACAGGATTTCTTTCTCTTCTGAACCAGAAGGGATTAAATTGGCCTTCTTTTCCTTAATCTCCCCTTCCTCTTGTTCCTTTTGGATACTGTCAGGAGAATGATCAGAAGCTGTTATGGTGCTGCAACAGACCTGCGCAGCCGCTGTTGCATTGCTGAGGTATGGCAGCGGATCCGCATTTCCTTTCTCTCCAGAATAGAGAATCTCCAGGGGTTCAATCACACTCATATCCTCCTTGTTACAAGCTTCCTCTGTAGTGAATTCTTTCTCTTCTGAACCAGAAGGGATAAAAATGGCCTTCATTGAACCATCTTGTTTGATTACTTCCAAGGATACCTTAACAAGGTCTTCATTCACAGAAGTTTCAAAAGGCTTGCCCGGAGATGCCTTCACAGTTTTGTCCACTACATCTTTGTTGGGGGCTTCAGGCAAAGCTATTGTTGCAGCTTTGGGACGCCAGACAAGATGCTTCTTAATATGAGTTCTAAAACCCCCTTTTTTCTTTTTTTTTCCCCTACTATTTAGTTGCACATTCCTCTGGCTGGGACCTTTATCATCAGTTTTCCTTTCCTTGCTTGGATCCCTGCTAACTTTGTTCAGATCTGTGTCTATCCCAGGCTGATCAAAAACCAAAAGAGGGGTCTTCTTCTTGTTGCAGTTTTTGTCAGAGTGACCAATACTATGGCACAGCTTACATCTTAAGGTCTCAACTTCAATTTTTTGAGTCCAGGATCCAAATCTAGTTTTCAAGATTATGTGCTCCGGAAACTCCTGATCAATGGCTGAGACAATGCAGAACCGAGCAAAAGCAAGCCTGGATCTATTTCTTGTGGGTCCATCTATTCCAATAGGTGCGCCTAGGGATTTTGCAATATTTACCAGTATTTCATCATCCCATAGATGCAATGGCAGTCCTGGTAGCCTACACCAGATTGGAATGGTGTTTATATTTTCTGTATTTGGATCAAAACCCGGATACCATTTTTTTAAAAAAAGACCCATATTTCCCAGCCACCAAGAGCCTCCCAGTAACACCAAATCTAAATCCTCTTGTTGGTTAAAGTTAGCCAAGAAAAAACCTTTTGGCATAATGGTAATGCTTAGGGCTCCCTTAGGATTCCATTTTCTCATAGCCCATTTTCTAATGAAATCAATATTAGGTCTAGAGCCAAGAAACTTACCAACAAGGGAGAGGTTTGTTTTGTTTAAAGCTCTATCAACAAAACCATCTGGGACCCTTAGACAGGTGGCACCCTCTTTGTCCATTTCCCATGTAAACTGTTCAGAGCTTTTCGGACCCACCTTGAGGTTAGGGCTTTGAAAAAGCTTATTCCAGGCCAAAGGTGTGATTCTAGTTACGTTGAGGTTCAATCACACCATAATAAATGAAGTAAATATGAAATTATATCTAGAATGGTTTTACAATTAATTACATTCACCTAAATTTAATATTCTCCCTCTTTAATTTTCTTCATAACATCTTTGGTAATTCTCTTGTTTCCCCAAGGTTAAATCAAACCATAGTAATTGAATCTGGAATTGTCTCACATCTTGTGAATGCAATATCCTAGTGGACACTTTCTCAATGGCATTTAAAATATTCAAATTTCCATATTTTAATCTTTAAAAAATCTTAAAACTGATAAGAGCATTATTCCAAAGCAATCATTAAGCCTCGCAGTTGCTAGCCCTTATAAAATAGAACATGTATTTGTTATGTACGGGCTAGCGATCACCAAGCACTATTTCTCATATCAATGTTAGATTCCCTGAAATCATTAAACATTTTTTCACATATTCATAAATTTAAATCGTGACCAGATATATTGGACTTTAGAAGGAGAATTAATATATTCCAATTTTTTTATTTTCAAAATCCAATATATGTGATTTTTTTAGTACAGTTAATTCCAATATAGGTGATTTTGGATTCCAATATATGTGATTCTAGATTCCAATATATGCAATTTTGGAATCCAATATGTATGATTTTGGAATCCAATATGTGTGATTTTGGAGTGTAGATAATTCCAATATTTAACATTTTGGAATCCAAAAATAGTAATATTGGATTCCAATATTTGCTATATTTGTTTGTTTCTTGGACTGGAATAAGTTCTGATTTAGTGAAATAAGAATTTTAAAAGAAATATAGATGGTATTGTTGAATCCTACATGATCAATAGTCATTTCATAATCTAGGTTATTCATATCTTTATGCACAAATGTACTTAAAAGAAGGTTAGATGTCTACTATTTACTCATTAAATATCAATAAATGAGAAGCTTTAAAAGTATCCTCACAATTTTTAGCTAACATCATTTCAAGATAGATAAAGTATCTAAAATTATTTACATAAGATCAATGACCATATTGCTTTTGAATCACAATTGTAATTTTATTCATTCACCTACCCAAATTGAAAACTTAATTGTTTGGAAGAACCCTTCGCAAATTAACAATCCTAATTTGTTTAAAATTTTGTATCGTTTTCTATAAAATATTTGAATTTCTTACCTAGTTGTTTGGTGGGATATTATTTCCATTTGTTCACTTTAGTATAGCTTTCTGAGGAACTAACCTCCATGTATAGTTTTTTTCGATATATGTGGAATATATCCTTGTGTAAAAACATCAACCATCATGTGTTGGGTCTCACTGTTTCTTCTTTAAGAAAGCCTCCAAAATGTTTTACAACATTTACATCAATTTGAAGGGCATGCACACCATACCAACCAAGATAGGAGTAATCTATTTGTGTCATGATTAAGATGATAACGATTAGCAATGAGCATGTAACATACACTTTGGTGCAACATGAAGGGAAAAAGATATACACAGATATATTATGTTCTTTAAATATTTACACGGTGCTCGTTGGGCAAAGGATTTTTTTTAATTAGTGTTTTGGATGAAAAAAAACTCAATATAAAATAGAGGATTCAATATGGTCTCACACAATCAATCTTCACAATTTAAGTGGTTGATTAGATATGTTTTACACCATCTATATAAATTATTATTGATTTGATATGTTTCATATTAATTATGTCACTTATTCTTGACTAATATTTTTTTATTTTTTTATTAGATAAGATAATAAAACGGGTATTATAGCTCCCAGAAGCCTTACAAAATCAAGCACATCGTGAGAGACATAAAGGAGAAAAATATATAGCTATGAGGAATAAAATAAATGAACTCTACCAATGGTCAAAGGAGAAGAAACCTAATTTATACCTAAGGGAGAGTCAAGGAGACTTAGCCCAACCCAAAGATAGAACAAATATATTAAGGCTCACAACCAGAAAACACCCTAAAGTGGGTTAGCTTCACATAATGTTTCTTGTGATGGACCATCATCCATCCATTAGTTTCATGCCCAGATGATGAAGATCCTAACATATTGGTGTTATTAGGCTCAAGGATTACTTTAAGCTTACCATTTAATTCCATCATCCTTCTACCAAATGGGGGGCTCTTTCCATGCACCTAGCACCGAGCCACCTCTAAAAGAGGAAAATTAACTTTTGACCTATCCACAGTAGGTAAATTTTCAAATTTATGGATCTCCCACCCACCCAATGGGTCCTCCCTTTCATCTTTACCACCTATACCATTCTCCTCCACCAAACCCCCATCCACCCTAGTTTGAATCTCCGTGGTTATCTCAAAATCCACAGTGACATTGTGAGACATGAGATTTTCATCCTTTGGCCCATCTCCACCTTGCCCACCACCAACACTATCCTCCAGATCCTCCCCTACACAAGCACACATCATAGTCCTATCATGCATGGAGACAACCACTCCGGATGAGGAAACAGAAGGGCAAGATTTAGTGTTACTTCCCTAGTCTGTCACCACATCATCAGTTTCCCACTCATCCTCTGATTATACATCATCCATTTGGGTGATCACACACTCACGTAGAGGCTCCTTAATAGGAAAAAACTTCATTTTTTGATACCTTACCCATTTATAATTGTTGTAGGAGATTAAAGAACTTTCCACATCAAATTTTTGTTCCCATCTTCCCTCCGAGGAGTTTAGAAAAAATATTTTGGGTATTTTGGGACCCAAAGGGACATTAATACATAAACAAGCAAAGACTAATCTGGGGCAAGACTTAGTTTTAGGATCAATAACTATCAACACTCCCATAGATCTAGCTATCCCCAGGAAAATTTCAAGATCCCAAAACTCTAAGGGAAGAGCAAGGAGATGAATCCGGACAGAAAGTTCTTGAAAAGTAAAATTATGAGGCATTCTTTACTCCCATCGGTGGAGGCTAAGAGTAGCATTTCCATAACAACAAGGAGCCCCCAGAAATTTTTTTTGCATCTCCAACTCATCTTTGAATAAAAAAATAAAAATTTCTCCTGTAAGTTCCCCGACATCAAGCCTACAAGTCCATTTCCTTCTAAACCAATCTCTCACAAGGTCAATGTTAGATCTCAGGCTTACAAACCTACCAACAAGCACAAACCTAAATCTTGCTTTAGCCTTATCAATAATTGATCGTGGAATTTCCAACTATGGTTTTGCCTCTTTTCAAGATGGAAAGAGCTTGGCTGGTTCCATATGCGTATCTCCAAACAATCTAATAGCTTAGGTCACAAATCCCATGTACACATTGTTTTTATCTTTAGAAACACATGATTTTTTATATTTTATTGCGTAAATATTGTTTATAATTTTTTATTTTTTAATTCCAACTAATGTGTTATTATAAAATTTTGTATGGTATACACTACAACAGACAAGTTATTTTTTACCACAATTATTCAACAAATTTTCTACAATTTGGGAGAGTTGTAGAACATTTGTGAATGTTCTATGAAACTTTTGTTTTTCGATTCATTGATACTGTGGAAGATCCACAATTTTATTTTGGTGATAATAATGTGTAGAAAATCACATCTTGAAACCTTCCTCATAGAAAATCCACATTTAAAAATATATGTATCATAAAATTATCCACTACATTTATACATAGAATTTTAACAAGATTCCATATTAAAATTTCCATTTTATCCAACATTTATAATTTTTACATACTTTGAAAAGAATTAAAATTAAATTAAAATACAATCAAATATCACATTGCAAAAATTATTTATTTTAACATATATTAAAAAACTATTAAAATCTATTTTAGGTTCTAAATGCAACATTAAATAGTGTGGATTTTTAACACTATTTTTTTTTAATTTATTATAATAATATTTTTTCATTTATAGATTTTATATATCTTAATAAAAATAATTTAGAATTATAGAAAATGTAGAAAACTCTTTTTTTTAGATATATTTTATTCAAAAACTAAATTATTTTATTTAAAAATATTTATATATTGATAACTATTCGTGGAAAGAAATATGGTGTCTTGGTAAGTAACTACTTACGTAAGGAGGGTAGCTTCAATATCTCGAAGAACTTGGAGGTGGATAGAGAGGATTTGAAAATGCAACCAAAAAGACTGAATGAATTCCTTGATAATCATCTTGCCTATGATAAAAGAGAACAAGACAGACTAATTTGGGATAAAGAAGAAACAAGATTTTTTTGTCGAATCAACTTATGCTCAGTTTTTGCAAGAAGAAGAAAATTCTAAGGATATCTTATGGGGAAAGATCTAGAACCAAAATTCATTCCTAAATTCAATCTATTCAATTGGCTAACCTTGATCAACAAGATTTTGATGGTTGATAACCTTTCAAAAAGGGGTTTTCACATGGTAACTAGACGTGTTTTATGTAAAAATGAAATTGATACTAAAAAATCATCTCTTTTTCGGATGCGCTTTTTCTTCTCAGGTCATAACCTCTATCTTAGAATTATTTTTGGTTTTTTGTTAGCCCGCAAGAGGTCAAAAATTCTTGGGTTCAATGTTAATGCCCCTTTCATAGCTAAGGCCTAAAAAATATTTAGATCCTTAGCCTTGGGAATTTTTGGTGGGAGGTTTTAACAGAAAGGAATAGGAGGATCTTCAAGGGAAAAAAAATTCCCTCGCTTCAAATAACAAAAAGATGCATCCATGCTATCAGAAATAATTTTTCCATTTTAAAACATAAGGAAGTGGAAATTTTGGAAGGAGAAACTCATATTTCGAGAATTTGGGGTCTCCTTAATGCTGAAACGACCAAAAAAAATTCAAGAGAATGGGTGAGATGGATTAGACCCTTGGAAGGTTTTGTTAAAATAAAATTTGATGGTGTTTTGAAAGGGAATATAGGGAAAGTGGGAGGTGGAGGAGTTTTTCAGGATTTCAATGGTAATTTTATGTTATCTTGTTTATTTAATCCAGGAACCAAAACTAATCATGTGGTAGAAGCTCCTACTATGTACTAGGGGGTAAAGTTAGCTAAGGACAAAGGTTTCATAACCTTAATTGTCAAAGGATAATCTCAAAACATAATATATAGTATGAATGGAAGGAACATTATCTCTATTGCAATTGAATATTTTATTAATAGTATGAAGAATAGAATTCCATTCTTTAGCTCCGTTACTTTCCAACACATTTTTCGTGAAGGAAATGGGTCAGCTGACTAATTTGCTAACATAGGAGTGGTTGTAATAGATTTCAACATTATGAATAACTTAGATAGTTTGGATGAGCATATCATTAGGCTTATTGATGGGGATTCAAATCTCTAACATGTACCCCCGTATTGGGATCATGATTTGGTACAATTATACAATGGAAAAAAATAAAAGAAATACAGTCATAGCTATAACTAAGGAGGAACAAGGTAAAATTTTGGGTAAGAGGATAAGATCACGCTCAGCTAGGGAGAACCCTGAGAAGGGAAGGATATTGGGTAGCTTGGAAGTGAAACAAGATAAAATAGAAATCATTTTCGGATTAGAGGGGAATGAACAGGAAGGAAATGGAAAGGAGTTACAGAAGGATAATATGAATCCCAACTCGAAAGAGGAGGAAATACATAAGGAAAGCCCCCTAAAATGGTGGAGAAGGAAGAGATATCTAAAACAAAAACTTATATCATGGAGGAAGTAATCACCAGTCTCAAGGCGCTTAAGGTTACACAAAAATATCTCTTAACTTCTCAGGACTCGGTGTTTAAGGACAATGCATTCTTAAAGGATTTTGAAAATTGCAGGCTCAATACTGACATAAAAAATCATAATATAAATATGATATCCATTGAAATCAGGGAGATATAAGAGAATATGGAAAAAATCACCTCCATCGTTGTAAATGAGAATCTGAAAAATGCAAACAAAAGATGCATGAACATGGAAAATGATGTGTTGAAAATGAGGGGGGGCTTTGATGCATATCAAAGAACTACACCTTCTGAAAATGACGAGTATAATTCGGCATCTGAAGATGTTTGGAAAGTTGGTCTATGCAATGCAGAGGAATAAGAAGTTAGAAAAAGAAAGAATCATGACAAAGAAAGAGATGATCAATCCAGATTTTGAGAAATGGGGGGTCGTGATATCTAAACTGGTCAAAGAATGGAATAATTGCATGTACTCTATGGGAGAAATAAGAAAGGAATATTATTTTGATGTCTTCCAATGGCATTTTTTGGGTAGTAAGCCCATTTTGTGTTTTGTTGTTAGTTTGGTTTCCCCAGCTAATGTTGTTGTTAGTTTGGTTTGTTTTGTTGTTATTTAAATCCTAGTAGTGTTTCACCTGGATTTAATGGGTATGTCCTTGGCCATGTTCTTAATGTTTTAAATTTTCTAATTGTACAAGGTAAGGTCCCCTTAACCCTTATTTACTACTAACCCAAAAAAAAAAAAAATATTGTGGAAACTCTATAATTATTTCATTTTTCATTTTCAAATATAATATATGTTTTACATTTTAATTATAGTGGTAATAATTTTTCCACAATATATCAATTTTCTGAAAAAAAAATTTAATCCAATGAATGCATATAATGTCTTCCATAAAATATAATACAATTTTACCAATTTATTAGTCATATACTTAATTACTCTAGAGTTAATATTTCTCCTCAAGCTAGAAATATATATAATAAAATTAAAAAATATCCCATCTTTATAGGAATCAACTATGAACCCATAATTCTAATAAACTTGACTCTTTCAATTAATTAATTATATATATGGTGTAGTGTCGCCTCAATTATAGGTTGATTTACATGCTAGAAGTGATAGTAAATTTAACTGAAATTGAAATTGAAGCAATGCAATTGTGTGGGTTAGGAACAAATTGAATATGAAGTATTTTCAACCTTTGATAAGGGAATTAAATCATCGGATCAAAAATATGAATGATCCAATGAATTTTTCTTCTTCAATATTTAGACAATGATAAAAATTGGTGTTCTTATAACTTATCAATTTATTTAAGAAAGAAAGAAAAAATTGAGGATTTATTTTATGGATTTTGAGTAACTACAAGTACTAAATTACCTTTATTATGAAAAAATGGTATGATTTAGCTTTGTATTTTTCTATAATTATTTGTTTTGTGGATTTTTATATGTTGTAAGAATTAAAATACTTTAATTATGCACAAATGATAAGAATTAGCTTTGTATTTTTACAATCTATGGTGTATGGTTTATTAGTATTTATTCAAGTAATTTAATGAAAATAATGTGTATTTTAATTTTATCAAAGATTGTTCCAACGTCAAATTAATTAAGTGGGTAAAATATTCTACCCGTTCTCCTCTTATATATTATTAATTTCCATCACAGGTTATCTCTAAGTCTCCACTATAAACCTTGTGAAAAAATTTAATAGCACATTTTTGTTTTATTTCATCTCTTGTTTTCATTAAAGTTTTTTTAAAAATTTTGTGATTCTGTTAAGCCTCTCCAAATTCTAGTAGGAGAATGAGATTAGGATGTTATTGGTTACATTGGATTTTAACTATATAATCAATGGAAATTGGTTTTATTTTATTTAATAATTTATACCAAAATGGTAGGGAAATGGAGAAATGAAATTGTGAGAGAGGAGGAAATTTGTATAGACGGTGTAAATAGTCAGATACACATGTTGGCTGCGCTTGGTAAAATAGTTCCATACTTTGTGAGGATACTCGTGTATCGTGAGCGGAAGTTAGGAGTTTCATGAGAAGACATGACCTATTCATTTTCCTGTGCATTCAAAAAAGTTTTGTTCTAGAGACCATAAGCTCATATAAGAAAGGTGGATAGTGATGAGGGTCCTTGGTGGTAATATTAGTGGTAGATTATACAAGGAGAGGTGTTAAGGAACTAATTGGGTAAATAAAATAAGTCATCTTGAGCAATCAAATTTTCCTACACTATATTACTTGTAGTTAGGTTTATCAATTCTTCTATATTACTCTCCCCCACACTACAAATTTTGAATAGGAAAATCAATTATAGAAATATATGTTAGGTTTTGAATTAATTATTAAATGTTTTCCACACTAAAACATTTTGATTGTCTCATATTGCTAATATTAATTTTTTTTAATATCACTTGCATAGCTAATTAGGTGTTATTTAGTTTTGGAATGATTGTAAACAATGAGTATTTTTTATTAATTTGTTTAATAATATTGAATAAATTATTCTTATAATTTTAGAATTATATTATTAGAGAGAGCGGAAACGAGGAGGTTTGAGAGCAGGAGAGGAGTTTTTAAATTCTTTTGATGGGAAGGAACTCTCTGGATACTCTTAGGATCTGGACGAGAAGAATGACTTGGTAAAGAATCATGTGTCTGAGGGTCCCCCGATGGGTCTCATGTGGGCCGAGAGGTTGGTTGAGAAAAAGCTGGACAAGGAGACCTTTGCAGGATTGGACCCAATCAATTAAAAGGGATACCTTTCCCTTTAGGTATGAAAGATCTTGTGGGATAGATCAAAGGCCTCCATGGAGAACTCTTTGTTTTATAGATGCTTGGGTGTTAGGCCCAACATTGATTTGTTCCGCAGTCGTGCCAAGAAGAAATGACTGACTAATGGAGCCATTGATGTAATAACTTATGCTAATGGCTATTTCCTGGTCACCCTTCTATATAAAGAAAATGTGATTAAGGTCCTTTCATAGGGGCCGTGGTTCATAGGAAAATCTGATGTGGTCATCTAGAAATGGGAGTCAGCCTTTAATCCTTATGAAAACATAGTGTCTAAGTTTCCCCTCTGGGTGCAATTAGATGGGCTCCCCTTGGAGTTTTGGGAACATTAATTTATTATGGGATTTGCTAATAGTTTGGGCTCACTGATTGTGATTGATATTGTGAAAAAATATAAGAGATGTTTGACCAATGCAAGGTTTTGTGTCAACATGTAGTATGGTGCATCCCTAGAAGGAAATATTAAAAAAAATTATAAACTTGGAGATTGGATCCAACATTTTGAATATGAACCATCCCCATTTATCTAAAATAAATATAAATCAGTGGGTTATGATTTCATGGGATGCCCGCTTTCAAATAAGTAATAAGAAAATAGTTCCAAACTTCTATCAAAATCTTATACCAAAGAAAATATGGAGTGGAAGAAAGTTGGAAAAATTAGAAAACCTATAAGCCCCCCTAAGAAACTAATTAATGAGAAGGGGCCTCTTAAGGGGGAAGAAACCCTCTCTCCACGACTGTCATAATCTAAAGGAGAAGATTCAACCAAAAAGGAAGAATTGGTGGGCATGTCAGAGGATAAGATGCAAAGTGATGGAGGTTCAAAGTCCAAGTCTAAAAATATGGGAATGGAGGTTCCCTCTCTTAGATTTGGTGAATATATAGAGAAAGTATCATTTATCCCTTCCCTAAATGAGGTATCATCTATTGGTCAAATATATTTTGAACAAAGACAAGAGGATAACGTAGTGGTAACTTTTAATTCCTTTGATGTTTTTTTGGAAGAAGTGGTTCCACACACCCAAGAAGTAGCCTCTTCTCTAGAAAAAATTGTGAATATAGCCAAACCCAATACTAGAAGCAACAACAGAGATGATGTAGGAAAGGAAACTCTTCCTAAAGGAATATAGAAAAACAAAGAAAAAAGGGAAATATTTGCGATGAAGGAAATAAAGAAAGGTATGCAAAATTATCTGAGGGAAGCTTTTTCTAACCACCATAAATCAAAATTATTGTCTTCTCATGGAATTTTTGAGGGTTAAATAACCCAAGTAAGCATATAATTCTTAAAGATTTAAGGTGTAGATATCAACCGGATATTTTACTGATTCAAGAAAAAAAGATGAATCTTCATAGAGTTAAGGATGTTAGTAGATTTTTCTAGAAGGATGGTTACTGGGAGGGTTCTAATTCAACAAGAGCCTCTGGGGGCATTGTGTTATTATGGAATCATGATGTGGTTAAGGGGGAACTTTTGTTGACTTCCCCAAATGATGTTGCCATATGTTTCATGGATATTTCTTCCAGGAAGAATTGGATTGTGTCTAATATTTATGCCTCAAATTTGATGGGAGGAAGAAGGATCCTATGGGAGGAACTCTCAAAGTTTATACTTTTGTTCAAGGATGAGGATTGGCTAATAGGAGGGAACTTCTACATGTCTCTCTCCCCTGTAAATAAAAAAGGAGGGAGTATTACTTATTCTGATAGTATGGAGGTGCTATAAAAAATTTCCCCTCAGGAAATATTGATCAACATGACCTTTCACAGGAGAAAATGGAGGGATTCATTTGGCTATGGGAGCATGCATTTTGCGATTAGACAATTAGGTTATAGGTGGGCTTGGAAATATAAATGCAAGGTTGGAAAATGAATGTCCAAGGGAATGTCAAAGGATATCAAAGATCAAGAGAAAATATTGGAGGCCCAAGATGAAGTTTTCAAACTTTGGGAATTTAGCACTTCAGAGACAAATTGGGGCAAAAAAGAAACAAAAAAATTCTAAAACCCCGAAATATGAATTTTAGACTTTTTGGATTTTGGATTTTTAGAGATCTCGGTGAGCACAAGGGTGAACAGTTCCTTAAGCCCTAAAAGGAAAAGTTACAAAACCCCAAAAGTCTAAATTTTGGACCTTTAGAGTTTTAGAGATAGGAAATGACCGGTTGGAAGTTAGAGAAAAAAGTATGAAATCCTGAAAGTCTGAAGTCTAAAAGGCTTCAAATTTTGGAGGTCAAACTTAGTTTTGGGGTCAATGTGGTTAGAATTTTTAGATTTTATGAGGTTCAGGTTTCAGAGTTTTGGAAATATCAAGGTGTTTTCAAGGATGAACACTGTCACGGTTCCAAAAAGCAAAATGTCTAAAACCCAAAGTCTGAATTTAGGACTTCAGGGTTTCGGAGGTTTGGGTTTCATAGTTTCATAACTCTCAAGTAGATCAAGCAGATGAATAGTAACTTGATCTCCAAAATGGAAAGGTCCAAAGTTCTAAAATTTTGGATTTCAGAGGTTGCACATAATTTCAAGCTCTGAAAGGAACAAAGTTAACCACTCACCATTAATGCAGTATGGCACCCCAATCTTCAGATGGCCATAACTGATGATTGGGATCTCATATTTGCACAAGAAAGGAATTTTTGGAAATCTCAAACTCTCCTCTACACAACTACATCTGGTTATCTCAATTTAAGTGAGACTAAGTTATTCAAAATGAAGAAGTATAGTCCTCCATTTTAGAGGATGTTCTAGGTTTCTCACTTACCACAATGATGAATTATGGGCTTCCTTTCTTGCCCAAAAAGGCATAGTACAAAGAGGCATGGGTTTTGCAAAGGCACCCATCACTATTGCAGGTGAATTCAATGAATTTGAGGGTGGTTGAAGCAAGATTTTGAATTATTCTCTCCCCCTTTCTCTCATTCCTCCTATATATTGTAAGGAGGGGCATTTTTCTAATGTTGGATAATTTTGGTTTGCACCCTCCCTTCTTCTTTCATCTGAAAGTTAATTTGTGGAGTTCAAACCTATCATTCAAGTTGTAATGCAATTTTTTACCCCTTCAGCCATTTTCATTCACTATATCAAATTTGTGGAGCAATAACAGAAGTTTGTATTAAATTTTTCCCCCACTTTGGGAAAATCTCCATGTGATGTAATCGCACTAATAGTTTAAACCCATTGAGTTGTAAACATTCAGGGGTGTCGTGATTATGCATCAACATGAGGATATTACTAAATTTTTTATAAGGAATGGGATTTTTATTTATATTTGGGGGGATCCAAATACCCTTGGGATAACATAAGGGAAGGAAAGGATCTTATTTAAATTAGGATTAATCATTTTTTGATTAATCACAAAAGTATGATTAATGAGTTCAACTTGGTTATCTCCCTCCCTAGGATTGGTTCTGATCATAATCCAACTCTCTTGAATCTAGGTTTGGGAATACAAAAAATATATAAACCTCTTAGGTTTGAAAAGATGTGGTTCAAAGGCTTGAATTTAAAGGTGTTCCTTTTTAGTGCCATATATGTTTTAAAATAGGACACTTGATTGCTAATTATGGTATACCTTAGAACACTATCACTAAATCCACCTAGTGGAAAGACTCTCTACCTAATCATCATATAGTGTGTGCCCACTATAATTCAATATTGGATCCTTCATTTCCCTTCTCAGATAAGATCCCTTCCTGGGATGCTAGTACCGTGATGGTTGTTGAGAACCCCAAGCTCATTGTTCCATTGAGAAATTTTAGGGATCTCAAGGATAATGCCTCTTTTTCTCCTTTATTGAATAATTTTAGGCCAATTAATTCTATAGAATTAATTCTTCCTCTTGAGCCTGAACCTAAGAATTTTATTGACGGGGATAACTAGATAGTGGTTCAAAGTAAAAAAAATTCTCCACTATATCCCACTTGAAAATAGGTCATCTTCTAATACTTGACTGTTGGTTTTCTCTTTTTGTGTTGCCTCATTGTTATAGGGGTATTTGTTTCTCATTTTTTCCTTTTGGTCTTCAACAATATATTTCATATTTTGGCATTTTGTACCTGGGTACGATCCCAGTAAAAAAACCTTTTACCCTTAATAAAATAATATGTGGTTGAATCATGAGGATATTTATAAAAAAGTGTAGGAATGGTGGGGTTTTCAAGTGTATGGAGTTCTTATGTTTAAATTGATTTACAAGTTAAAGCATGTTAAAAATATTATTATGGTAAGGAATAAGTATATTTTCATAAACATATTTCCTTAGAAGAGCAATAGTTTTGAAGACTTGAGAACTGATAAAGAAATGCTAGAGGAAGATGGGCTCAACTCCACTCTAAAGGAACAAGAAAAAAATATTCTCATTGAGTACAATGATCTTCTTATTAAAGTAGAGGTCTACTGGGGGAAAAAATCTAGGGTTAATTGGTTGAAAGAGGGATATAGAAATATAATATTTTTCCATTTTATGGCAACTACTAAACTGAATCATCTTAGAGTTCTTGGAATTATAAAACCTAATGAGGAGCTCACTTTAGATGAAGATGAAATCAATAATACTATGAAAAAATATTTTAAGGATTTGTTTCTTCAAGGCTCAGTCCCTGAGGCCTCCATTTAGGATAAATTCCTTGCTCTTTTTCATAAATTTATTTGTGATTAGGATAACAGAGATCTCTCTCTCTTATTCTTGGGGAAGAGGAAATAATGTTTGTCATGTTTGATATGGAACAAGATAAATCTCTAGGACCCTATGGGTTCCCTGCTTTCTTCTTTCAATAATTATGGGAGATTATTAATCAGGAGTTGGTGGTGACAGTTCAAGATTTATTTAAATCAGGACATCTCCTCAAGAAGATCAACAATACTTTCTTGGTTTTAATCCCTAAGATGAATGGAGCTAAATATCTTAAGGATTTCAGACCCTTCAGTTTAGATAATATCATCTATAAATTGATTTAAAAACTACACTCTTTCATAATTTGGAATGTGATTTTAAAATTCATCTCACCTAATCAAGGATATTTTATTATTGGGAGACAAATTATGGATAACATCATAGTTATTCAAGAGGCCATCCATTGGGTGGAGAATTCAGGCACATCTTCCATTCTTGTAAAATTGGATATGCATAAAGCTTATGAAAAAAATTTATGGACTTTTCTCTAGGTTATTATGGTTAATTTGGGTTTTAGTGACCAATTTATTAATTTGGTGATGAAATGTAATTCCACTACGATATTCTCGATCATTATCAATGGTAATCATAGAAATTTCTTCTAGGTTGGGAGGGCTTGATACAAGGGGACCCCCATTTTTATTTTTTATACATTATAGTGGTTAAAACCCTTAGCAGATTATGTAATCAAGCTCTATCCAAAAATATAATTCAAGGGATTATAATTTATAATGGGTTAACACCAGTTTATCTTAATCAAATTTTGGATGATAACTTCTTACTTGGGAAAGATGCAATTCAAGAAGCCACTATCTACAAAAAAGTGTTATAGGAATATGAAATGGTTTTACGGAATCTTGTCAACTTTCATAAGAGTGTTGTTTTTTTCATTAATTTGGAAGAACAATTCTAGAAGATATTGGCCTGAAATATGGGGTTCAAGATCAAATCCTTTCCAGATTCTTACTTGGGTATTCCTTTCATTCATAAAAATCTAAAAATTTCTATTTCAAATCCTCTTATAGACAGATGAGTAGGAATATTTCTACCTAGAAGAGATCCTTGATATCTCAGGATGGAAAGATTCAACTTCTTAAAAACTCCTTACAAGGAATTCTAATTTATGTCATTTCCCTTTTCAGGATTCTTACTAAAATCATTTTCTCAATGGAAAGGATTTATAAATGATTCCTTTGGTCAGGACCTAAGGATCATATTAAATATCCTTTAGTTGTTTGGAATAAAATTACTAAACCTAATTATTATAGGGGTTTGCAATTAAAACATATAAAACTTATGAATGAGGATTTTTGAGCTAAATGTTGGTGGCCGATTACGTAGGAAGATAGTATTTGGGTTGACATATGATTAACTAAAATTGATAAAGTGAGGGGTAGCTAATCTAGTATAGGAGGAAATAAAAAGTTGTAAATAAATGTGCTAAAGAAATATGAAGTAACTAAATAATTAAACTAATGGAAATAAAACCCTAATGTGTAAGAAGAGGGTAATGAAAGAACTCAGTTGATAATTGACAAAGTAATAGGACTAGTGTCACAGAGTGTGACTGGAGAAAATCAAGAAGCAGGAATGACTGTGCAAAAGTCCCAAAAAGATTGGATCTGGAGGATACTAGCTAGACTGGAGCGCCTTGGAGAGGGACTGAGGAGCTTATGCGTGGCTCTCTAGTCATGCAGAATCTATGTGCATCTTGGTATGTGGAAAATCTCTTGAAAATGATCTCTGCATGGGGTAGGAAGGTGATTTGTTACCCTTCATTATGTGTCGCATCACATTTGTTGTGCCCCTATACTAGATGTCATGCTTTGAATAATCGAAGATGAAAGAATAGACCTCCTGCAAGAAATAATGTCTAGAAGTGCATGATTTTGTGAGTACAAGAAATCACTTACAAATATATGAATATGCACTATGACATGGTTCAGATTGACATCATTATGGAAAAATATATGGTCTTATTTTAAACTGATCTTTACACTACATTTCAAACCCAAATTTAGTTATGGTGTGTGTATTTCATAATGTGCCCAAGCATTCTCAATGTGTCAAGGTTTTCGAGAGTTTTGTAGAATTACAAACCTGGATCTATTCATAGAGGAGTGGTTTAAAATGCAATAGCATGTGTCCAGGGATTATGAAACCTAGACATCCCTATGGAATTTTAATTTGTGATAGACCAATGTGGTTCCCTATGTTCCTATGATGTTTTAACTATGTGGGTACATGCAAAGACTCCATGTTTATTTTTACTATTACTCTACCCTGAGTCGACATTATTGGTATGGAAAACTAGTGCCCCCATTATGGTCCTTATAAATTGGAGATTTAATCAGGTTACTATTACTTTATTTTTTTATACTAACCTCGATAAAATTATTGACCACAGGGGGAATGGTATATCTACATCTGCATGGAAGACTTGGCCCATAGACATATAGGTGTGTAGAGTACTACGATATGATTAACTTGTTTTTGTGCAGTGACAAGTTTGACCATGGTATCCTTACTAAGATAAATGCTCAACATTGAAATCTGGGTGCTCTTCATCTAATTCTAGAACTTTTTCAGGAAATCATTTACACTGTGCTCTTTCATCAATAGGTGAGAATATTGTTTAATCAAAATACGACATAAAATAATCTTATATGTCATGACACAATTTCCAATCTTTGTTATTTAGTACGCTCTTGTACTCGAAAACATTTCGAAGGGTTGGAATGTAGGTTATGGTCTTGGCCATGGATATGTGGTGCCTCCCCTGTGCACAATTCTATGACTCTAATTTCAATTTCAAATCATTCCTTTGGGTATTTCTCATCTTCTTAGAAATTTGAGAAAGATATAGTTAGATAGAGATATTTCACCTAATGTCCATGAAGAGTGTAGTACAAAATGTGTCAAAGGACTACATAAAAGCATGGAATTATTACAAGATGGAATATTATGGAAACTATAATTCCAAAATGTACTAAAGGAAAAAGAGTTGAAAGTGAACCTAGGGTCATAAATGTGACTGCAGTTCTATCAATCTAGTAGTAGTCCCTACATAAAATTCAGTAAAGTACTGTGACAATGACAGAGAGTGTTAACTTCATCCATTTCCCCCAATATGCATTGTTTTTTTCTCATACGAGCTTGCATCTTATACAAGAGAAAATGCCACTCCAAGTATTTACAAATAAGTATGTATGTCAATCAAAAAAGGGTTAGGTCCCATAGTTGAGGCACACTACATCTCACAAATACCACATTGGGTGTATTTTATACTATATAGTTAGCCCATATTATTAGTGTCAAGAGACATGAAGACACCCTTAGGGGGTTTGTTAGTTATACACGCTTGTACAAACACCTAGGAGAACTACATGAGGTTTGATCCTGCAATTAGGGCATGTTGTGTAACACTTGTGTTGGTAGAACATCTAGGAGTTTGACTTCCAAGGATAATCTAGAATCGCCACACACACATGTTTTATCCTTTTGGTTTGTTAATTATTTGATGAAGGGATTTGTAGGTTGATATGGTTTCTAATTTGTTATAGGTTATTACATTTCATCCTAAATTTGTGTGATAAGGAGTGACATACAATGAATATCATTTTAAAACAATTAAAGTGCACAGAAAGTGACAGATCTAAATTGTCAAAGGGTTTGAAATCGTAAATTTCTAAGTTAGGACCATGCAGTATCAACCTAGACTATACAAAATTTGTATTGTCCTTCTCCTACTCAACTTTCAATAGGAGAACTTCCAAATCCTCGTGTTTCATTATCCTACATATCCTCATGTTTCATTATCCTGCATATCCAAATTATCTCTACCATGCCCTGAATATATAAGTTTATCTCCTCTTGTGTATTTGAGCAAGTGTTCATCGTTTATCAATCATTTCAAGTTTGAATGCATTATTTTGATTGTGTATATTTACATTTTAGAAGTTAATTAGATCATAATAGTATCATATTACAAACCCTTACATCCTTCTTATTGTTGTGTACTTTCTATAAAATAGACTTTGCTAGGGTATAAATAAAGGTGTACTCCTTGATTTCTTCTACTTTACGAATTTTCAATTTACAATAGAATATATAGAGAGAGAGAGAGAGAGAAAGAAATAAGGGGATTGAGAGAGGGTGAGTTAAAGGTTATGTTTTAATTATATGTACATTTGTTACACTCTTTTCTTATAGGATGTGCTCTTGGGGGCACCTTATGGCTATCCAATCAATCAACAACCAAGCAATAGAGAAAACGCGAAGTGTGTTTACACACTCAAGTATTTTTCTTTAAAGCTAGAAATTATTATTTACTAGATTAAAGGGAGGAAGAATTTAGACACCTAAATTTGGTAATTAGGTAATTAATCACTAGTGATTTGGATATGTAGACACAAAATCACGCACTTGGTACATTTCTAGATAATGTCCTAAAGCATACAAGTGTATACATGATTCCAAGAAAGAAAACTAGTGGTTGATAACTATCTTTAGCCTCCTTTATTTATCTCTTACTATCTCTTTGGTCTGGCACACCCTATTGCCCTGATGCAACGTGACTGATTTATGTTTTATGGCCTCTAACACTAGCACCCAGTTAGGACATCGGAGCCCAGGAACTTCTATCCGAACTAGGTGCTCTTGACCCTTTCTTACCTTTACACGCTTTTTTCAAGTCTCTTTTATATTTTGGCCATATTTTTTACTTATGGGTCATGCCTTCCAATTTTCAAGGGAATTACATCTATGTTTAGTTACTTCTCAAAAATCAAGAACAAGCACTAAGCATTACATATTATCACATAACCTTGCATCCAAAGGCACAAAAGCACTCCAAGGCATCTAGTACACTCATTCAGGGGACAAGGACTACATCACTTCTACATACACGAGATAGGAGGGGAGGTCTAAAGTTTATTCCATCCTACACATTTGCATCTGGAGGGAGTAGTGGTCTAGACCTAAGCCTGCTATACTTACTACAACTTGCATAATGGAGGTGGTGATCTAGCAAAAATCATATACACTACTAGATACAAAAGTGAGTGATCCAGCCTAAAGTGTATAAAACTACCTGGGGTTTGAGATGTAGTGCATTGCTTGGCAATAAGTTCACTCTTTGAGTGACCACCAGGGTCATTTCAACTCCACATTCAGAATATTTTTTTATTATATTTGATGTGATTTGTGGACACGTGTAGGTAGATATTATGTTTTGCAGGTTACAGGGTAACTTCGGTGATCAAGGAGTGAATATCAACCAAAAAATAGGAATTAACAACGAACCTCTTGTGACATAAAAGAAATCAGTTCTTGAACATTTATACGGCTACCAGTTCCCAAATCCAATCACCAAAGCCCAGACACCCCTACCCTCCTGCAGACATCCTTGTCCTGTGTCATTTCTAAGTTCCATAATTTCCAGTGAGCATCAATGACATTATCTATAGTTTGTATCAATATTTCACCTTCACAAATCATCTTCAAACTGTTAGGAAAGCAGCTAAGTCTTCCTATTCCCTATAATGTGTAGAATGAATAAGTTATACTTCTCTTGCTTAGGGTTTCATATTGTACATGCTTGTTTGATTGCTTATTTACTATACATTAGCATTTTTATATCACATATTATAGTAGTTACTGTGAAATTAGATTTAATTCAATTTATATTAAATCGGGATAATATCCCTTAGTCATATGACTTCTGTAGATAAACAACGATTAAACACACTATATCACTAATCCATAAGGCTTGCAAAAACTTCATAATATCACACTCTATTGCTTAGACACCTACAACGCCTATATAAGTACTTGAGGATAATTTACACATCCTATTAGGAACTTCCACATATTCACTTCTAGTGTTTTATCCTCCTTGAAACTATCGTCTAGTTTTGGACAAAAATGTCACATGGTTCTATCCATTGTTCAACAATAGTGTTTACCAATCCCAAACGGTTCGATTTCTTATGTTCAACTTATTTTCCCTTGGTATGTTGGACTTAATAAGAAATTTTATCCCTTGTAATAATATAAAAGAAAGTCTAATACTCTCATTTACTCACTTAGAAACTATTAAGCTCCTACTTAGAAAATCAGGAAGGCACGCTTGATCTTCATCTCCAAATCTCTTATAAATATGCCTAAATCTTCCTTAAATCAAGAGCATACATCAACAACAATTCCTAAGAAATTTTGAAGCACTCAACACACTTTCAATCTCACTCAAATCCAAGTCAAAAGAACCTCAAATCCAAATCAAGCATTGTCAAGTATCTACAAGCCAAGGAAAATCAAGGGAATCTAGTCTATAGGTATATTTATAAATATAAGAACTCTAAGTAACACTCTATACAACATTCATGAAGGGTACATTTTGAATATACCTAGTTATCCTTTTATTGGTGTTGAGGCATAAGGGAAATCATAGGGCGATGGCTACTTATATTTGCATACACACTTACACTTACACTAAAATAACTACATGGAGTTTAAGCCCCTCATTTGGGAAATGTAGTGCATGTTGGGGTTAGCACACCGGTTGTACAGATAATATATCAGATCTAAGCATACATGCAAATAAAAGTGGATATTCTACTAGAAGAAATATGTAAAATAAGAGATATAAATCAACACCAGATTTAACCTGGTTCACCTAATGTGGGCTACGTCCACCAAGAAACAAGTCAATCTATTATCCAAAGCTTTCACAAGATATACAAATGAAGATTTACAATCTTCCACACCTCTCAAATGTATAGTTCTTTCTTTCATAGAAGCTTTTTCTTCTTCACCAAGAATTCTCTCTCTCACAATTATTCTCACAATAATCATCAACTTTTGCAAGTTCTTCTTAATTCTTACTTATAAACCCTAGCTTTCATGCTTATATAGGCATATATAAACTTAGGGCACTTAGCCATGTAATTACAATCAATAGATCTGCTTTAATACTAAAAATAGATCTAATTCTCTGAGATTAATTAAAACACCCACACACAAGTAATTGACACAGTTAGCCCTAACTGATGACGGTTCCTCCTTGCCTGACTGATGTTGGTCCTTCCTTAACTGATGACAGTTACTATGTTTTCTAGTAAGTTTTGGATATTGCATGCTAATCCGAAGTAATTGAGCTCCACAACTCAACAATCTCCCACTTGGAGATTAATTACTACACCATACATGTACATCATTATTCTTGGATCCTTAGCTTTTTTTCTTTCTCTTCAAGTCTCAAACTTCGAAGACCAACAAAAGTGGAGTGTAACTTTCTAACTTCTCCTTATGTTAATGGCTTCGTTATCATATCCGCAGGGTTTTCACTCATATAAATCTTTTCCATACATCAGCTACCCATCCTCCAATACTTGTCGTATGAATTGATACCTCAACTGAATGTGTTTTGTTCTTAAATGAAATGCTGAGTTCTTTGCCAAAAGAATTACACTCTGACTGTCACTGAAAAATTTGCAATCATCTTTCTCATTTCCCAACTCTTTCATGAACCTACTCATCCACATCATCTCTTTGCTAGCCTCTATAGCTGCAACATAATCTACATCTGTAATAGACAAAGCCACAACCTTCTACAATCTTGAAATATAGCTAATTGTTGTCCCACCTAATGTGAAAATATATCCAGTAGTGCTCTTCCTACCATCTAGATCTCCAGCCATATCCAAATCAACATAGCCACATAATGAAATATCTAAACCTTTATATCATAACTGCATGCTATATGTCCCTTTCACATACCTGAGTATCCATTGGACTGCTTTCCAATGTTCTTTACCTGGATTAGCCATATATCTACTCACAACTCCCACTACTTGTACAATGTCTGGTTTGGTACAAACCATAGCATATATGATACTCCTAACTGCTGAAGCATATGGCACTCGTGTCATGTATTTCACCACCTCATGTGATGAAGGAAATTGATCTTTTCTCAATTTGAAGTGTCCAGCTATAGGTGTACTAACAGGTTTTTCATTCTGCATATTGAACCTTTCTAACACACTGTAGATATAATCCTCCTCAGACAAATACAATTTCTTGTTCTTCATGTCTCTTTGTATTTGCATGTCAAGGATTTTTTTTGTAACTCCTAAATCCTTCATAGAAAATGTGTGAGCTAGCTTTCCCTTAAGCTTGCCAATGTCCTGTATACTAGATCCTGCAATAAGCATATCATCCACATACATTAGTAATCCATTGGAGGAGCCTAAGGATGAGGATTTTTTGGTCAGAGTGGGTAATATGGAAAAGGAAATTCAAGATCTTAAGATTGTTATTAGAGAAATGGATAAAGCTAAGGGAAAAAGGAAACTATAAAATGATGAAGAGGAGGATATCACTGCTGAAATTTTCAAGAAGCTCCAATCTCTGGATGGAAGACTTGGAAATGCAAAAGGATGTAACAACTGTATCCTCTCTACCCTTAAAAGTATCTATAATTTCATTGAACAGTATGTTCGTAGTATTTTCAGTCTCAACTGTATTACCGAGGACATTTGGGGCTCCAAGGAGAAAAGATATATTGCAATTGCTCAAGCAGATTTGAAAGACCCTTACCAGGCCACAGCCATTGCATTCTTTGTCTCGTTTCAAATGATCAAAGACAAGATTGACTGGGCTATCAAGTGATGCGGAAATCTGTTTCCGTTTACTGGATGTGAAGTTACTGTTGACTGGTAGTTTTGGTGTTGTCTTTTGGCTGAGATGTCCAGTGATGGTTATCTCTTGTTTGTTTTTTGTCTATTCTACTTTTGTTTAGATCACTATACGTCTTGATCCTGTTTTATTACTATTTTGTATTATTTGGCTATTGAGCCCTCTGATGTTGGACATTTTTCTCCTTTTTGGGATGTTTTTACCTCTTTTGATATTTGGCTTTTGAGCCTTCTGTATACAGGGTATAGTCCCTTTAAAACTATTTACCCATAATAAAAAAACAAAATAATATATCTCCCATTTTCAAGTTTCTTGAAATATACACAATGGTTAGATTCACATCTCAAATAACCATTCTCATGCATAAAACTATCAAACCTCATGTACCATTTCCTTGGATCTTGCTTGAGCCCATATAGGTTATTTTTCAACCTGCACACTAATTTCTCCCTACCCTTGACTTCCTACCCATGCAGTTGCTTCATATAAATATCTTCATCTAAATCACCATGAAGAAAAGTCATCTTCACATCTAATTTCTCTAAATTCAAATGATGTACTACAACTAAACTCAATACAATACAAATAGAAGTCATCTTTACAATAGGAGAAAATATTTTAGTAAAGTCAATACCTTCTTTATGTGAAAATCCCTTTACTACAAGCCTTTCCTTGTACCTCTTTTTTCCATCCTCTTCTTCCTTAATCCTGTAAACCCAATTATTCGGTAATGTCCTCTTACCTACTGGCAACTTAAAAAAATTCCAAGTCTAGTTTTGTTCCAAGGAGTCCATCTCCTCATCCATGTCATGCTCCCACTAGACGTGGGTCTCATTTTGCATTGCTTCTTCAAAAATTTTGGGTTCGCCATTATTATTCAATAATAAATAAAATAGAGAAGGTGTAAATATTTCTGGAGGTTTACTTAATCTTTGTGACCTTCTCACAGAGAGTTTGGGGTACCGGAGACTCAATTTGGGCCTCCTGGAATTTGTATCAACTTCTGACAATGACTGACGCCAGTTCACCTGCTAACTGATGCTAGTTCTGGCTCATCTGTAACCGTCGGTGGTTCAATTCTGTTAACTCGATGCCGGTTAGGGCCTCAACTGATCACTGGTTACATGTGTATTTCTGTAGGTGTTTCTTTAAAACCCAAGAGTTCATTTTCATAAAAAAAAATTCTCAACCAGTCTCATCCTTGGGTAACCAAAATTTTGATCCCTATACATCTCTCTTTTCATTCCATTCAACATCATGACTCCTAATAATTTTAGAATTCTCTAAATCCCAAAAATGGAAATGTAAAATCACCAGATCCATAACCAATGAAAGTGCATCTCTTGGATTTTGCATCCAATTTTTTTCTATTTTCCCTATCAACATGCACAAAAGCTATTCTGAACCAAAAAATTTAAGAAAAGAAAGATTTAGCTCTTTTTCGGTCCAATGCTTCCTCTAGTATTCCTCCATCTAGTGAACTTGAAGGCCCCACGGTTAATCAAATAAATGGTTGTATCAACTTCATCTACCCAAAACTGACAAGGGCAATCCAAAATGTATTCTCATACTTCTAGCACATTCCATGATTTTGTCCTATTCATTCTTTCTGCAACACCATTCTCATGTGGTGTTCTTGGAACCAGTTCTTTCTCTACGTATCTCATTCACTGAACAATAATCATTGAAATCCTTGCTACAGTATTCACCACCATTGTTCATATCTAAGACACTTTAACTTAGAATTTGATTCATTCTCAACAAGGGCTTTCCATCTTTTAAAAAGTCTCAAAAACATCATATTTATGTTTAATACAATAAACCCATACCTTTCTTGTAGCATCATCAATGAAAGTAACATAATACTGGGATCCTCCATAAGAAGCTACCTGAGTTGGTCCCCACATGTCTGAGTGTACAAACTCAAATTTTTGCTCCTTCTTAGTTGCCCCAACTTTGAGAAAGCTCACTCTCTTTTTAATTTCCAAAGATACAATGCTCACAGAAATCAAGATCTAAATATTTCAAATCTGATAACTTACCCTTAGCCTTTAAGATCTACATTCCTTTTTTACTCATATGACCCAACTGATTATGCCACATGCATGCATATGAATCTGAAGTAGCTAATGTAGAAAAGGAATCAGTAATATAGGTAGATAAATATAACGTTCCTACCTTTTTACCTCTTGCAAACGAACAAAAGCACCCTTGGTGACTTTCCAAGAGTCTCCTGTAAAAGTAACCATGTAACTAGATTCACCTAGTTTCCCTACAGAAATAAGATTCCTCCTGAGGCTTGGCACATGCCTCACATCTTTCAATACCCATGTATTTCCATTCTACAATTTTATATAAACTTCCCCTTTACCAGTAATACTGCAAGGTTCATCAGTCACCCCAAATAAACATGACCAAAATTGTCCTTGGACATAATTTATCACATAACCCTTCTTAGGGGGTTATATGGAAAGAAACTCTTGAATCTAAAACCCATGATTCAATTCTACTATCTAAAGAAAAAATAAGAGCATCTTGAATTACCTCTGATGCAACAAGATTCACCTCTTTACCTTTGTCTAGTTATTGGTTCTCTTTATCCTTTGACCAAAAATCTTTCTTTACATTTCCTTTCTTTCCACAATTTCCAACAAGTAATTCCCTTACTTCTGGATTTAGATTTGCTATCCCTTGACTTTGATTTCCCATTAGTCTTACTCTTAGATCTCTCCTTCTTCCTACCTCTACTTTCTACATTCAAAGCATTTCTAGATGATGTTTCATCTGTACTCCTTCCTATGAATTTATTCATTCAAGATTATAATAACCACATCATCAAACTTCAAAATATTATTAGCAGATGTTGTATTACTAACAGCCATTACCAATTTGTCCCAATTATGAGGCAAAGAACATAATAATAGAAGTGCTTTTACTTCATCATCAAATGGTATATGCAACCAATTTTAACTGATTTACAATAGATTGGAAATCATTCAAATGAATAGAGGCAGATTCACCTTCATGCATCTTAGAACTAAATAGTTTCTTCATAAAATAAAATTTATTTGAAGCATTAGGTTTTTCATATAAATTAGTCAAGATATTTCATTAAGTCTACCATAGAAGCCACTTCTGTAATATCGGAAGCCACGGATGCTGCCAAGCTCAATCTTATAGATCCCAAAGCCTTTTTGTCAAGAATGCTTCCATTCTTCATCAGTCATCTTCGTAGGTCTATAATTCTCATCCAATAGTAAGAATAAATCTCTTTGATACAGATAATCCTCAATCTGCATCTTCCATAATTGATAATTTCGGGTTGTCAAATTTCTCTACTTTGTATTTTTTTTCTTCTGCCATTTTTGTAGCTCCCACTCAGTCAGAAAAACCCTCTATGAGAAAATCTATCAACACACAAAACCCTCAAACAAAGCTCTGATACCAATTGTTTGGGATTAGTACACTAGTTGTATAAACAATATATCAGATCTAAGCATGCACGTACAAATAAAAGTAGGATATTCTACCAGAAAGAAATATACAAAACAAGAGACATAAATCAAAACCATATTTAACGTGGTTCACCCAGTGCGGGCTATGTCCACCAAGAAACAAGTCCAATCTATTATCCAACGATCTTTGACAAGATATACAATTGAATATTTACAATCTTCCACACCTCTCACATGTTCAGTACTTTCTTTCACACAAGCTTTTTCTTCAATCACCAAGAATTTTCTCTCACAATAATCATAAAATCTTGTAAGTTATGATCTTCATCTCATTACATCTAAACCCTATATTTTATGCTTATATAGTCATTTATATAAACTTAGGGCACTTAACCATGCAATTACAATTAATAGATATCTATTTTAATGCTAAAAATATATGTCATTCCTGACAGGTAAAGCCAACACTCCCGTTCATACCTAATCGATGTTGGTTCACTTCATTGCCTAACCGAGCTTGCCCTAGGTGACCAATGTCAGATTTTTCCTTAACCGATGTCAGTTACTGTATTTTTTAGCAAGTTCCATATTGCATACTAAAATGAAGTAATTAAGCTTCACAACTCAATAATTGATTATGTACGTCATGTATGTAATGTATGTATGTATGCATGCATGCATGTAAGTATGTATAGTATATATATGTAAGACTAAAGTTCACTAGCAGCCATAGGAGCTTGTGTAGATTGACCATGAGTAAGTAAAGGTGGAATAGACTTAGAAGCCCATGTCGACATAGTATTTATAGGTGGGCATGCAATAGTTAATTTTCTAGTGAATGAAATATATACCTGATGCTCGAGATGTTTGAATCTATATTGTAAAACATAGAAATCATGGTCATTATGCTCATTGATTCGATGATAATGGCAATATGGATGACCTTGATAATTTTTTAGGTGACAAGGCAGATAGCAATCAACATATGGTAGAGTGATCAATTAACGACTAAGAATCTCAGTAAGAATGTCATGTTCCTTAGAATTGAGATCAAGTATGAGAGGTTCTGGCGATGACATGACTTGAGGTTCATCTATAAGACATGGAGTGGAAATAGAGTGCAAATAAGATGTAGAAGGAGCACAAACATGCGATTGAGAAGCATCCTAAGTTGTTGAATTTCAGATCTAATATATGTGATTGTTGATTCCAAGGCCCCTAATTTAAATGTAAGGCATAAATCAAATCTAATAGTGGTTGATTAGATGGAGGCTCACTGACACTAGGGTAGACAAAGAAACAATGAAGCATAGAACTTAATTTGTGTGGTGGCTTATTTTCATCAAAATATTTGGTGTCTAGGGATTTTTGGAAAATATCCTGACAAGTGGGATATCGTAAGTAAATCAGATAAAGAAACTTGACCCATGATAGAAGAAGAACAAGGATCCCAAGTAAGAAATATGTCGAGTTCACCAAAATGATTAACTAAAATTGATAAATTGAGGGGTGCTTAATCTAATCTATGAGGACATAAACATTGTAAATAAATGTGCTAAAGTAATATGGAGTAACTAAATAATTAAACTAATGGAAATAAAATGATAATGTGTGAGAAGTGATGCAGCCTAGAATTCAGTAGTACAAGCCCAATAAGACCCTAGACGCACTGGCACATCACTCAGCCCAAACTGAGCGCTCACCCGATGCACCAAAGGTATCAAGTCCCTCTTTAGGGTTGTTACAGGTTTTTAGCATGATGAAGACTTAACACATGTAGTTCCATTACTAACACATCATTCTACAGAGCATGTCAGATCTATATCTAAGGGAGAATAGGATTAATTATTAACCATGATGAGATCAGGAATGTACTAGATTCAAATACACATAGAACTAACACTTAGATTCATCCAATATCCTCCATTATATTAAATGCAATAAGTATACAGAAGCTTCATTACAATAACAGTAGTATACGTGTAACAGATTTAGTAGCATAATCTTACTACATCTCCATGTATGCATATGTTTATCCCTCTCGCTCTCTTCTTTTTTTACTACACATTTTACTATGTACTTATAACGGTGGGGACTTTCCATTCAACGCTTATCTAATCCAAAAAAGGTTGCATGTTATTATTAGCCATGTGTCATTACAAACAAAGCCACACATGCAAGTGCACTAATAATATACTACTATTAGTTAACTATAGTGATAATCCTATTCCTAACCTATATCCATGCAAATCTCTTTGTATCCGATCCTCCAAAAATAGCCAATGTGTGGCACGTACATCTCTGCCTCGTTTGTGTGCTTTGCATGCCATCCCTAAACATAGACCTTCATTATTGAAAATGGCTAAGTCCTGAAAGATGAACTTCTGCTTTGTGCACGTGTTATCCCTACTCTTTCGTGCTTTTCTGGTCTCCAAGATTGTAGCCTTGTCTATTAAATAATTCTTCAAATCTTCTCTTGTTCCCTTTAATCTTGTTACCGTGGAGATTAGTGTAGTTGAATTATGGATCTACATCCTACAAAGTAGAAAAAATATTCGTGTACTCTGCTCATGAGCCAATGATACAAGGGATCATATTTCCTGAAGTAAGGGAGCTCGTATAGCTGGTAAACTCCAATCTTCTTCAAGATCTTCTTGCCAGCATCATCATACACTAACATGTATTCCATCATGCATTTATTCATCTTTGTGTTTAGCAAGGCATCAAGATCCTTCTTATTCTCTATGGTACGGTGGTTTTACTCACTCACCTTTCTTCTCCTTATGTTAGAATCCCACTCCTGGCCTACGATGACCCCCTCTAGATATTGCATTTTAGAAAAATTACTTTCGGCAGCCATCTCCTCTTCTTCTACGACCACCTTCTTATTTCCCTTCACTCCTGTTACAACCACTTTCTTGGGTGCCACTTCTTCCTTGCAATCCTTTGTAAATACTTTCCTCTTGAATTTTGTAATGTGTGAATCAAACCCTAGATCAATTCAGCATGCCCAAGGTGAAATCACATGCCCTCACTCCTCTCCGTCACCTTTCTTTGATCAAACCCTTCACCACAGGGATGTAAGCTCTTTCTGTGAACATATCTCTTTGTCACGACTGGCTACACACCCTTCGCACCTCAATTCAATCACTCGGATCTTTGTACTTATCTCTTTTTCAAATACTCTTAATTGCAACAGTAAAAATGAACTCGCATCCGATCCTTATATAGATTTTCAAATTTTTGATGCATTTATTGCTCCTTCACCTACACAATGTCCTCTCATTTATTGACCAATTTTTTTCTTTCCGTGTGGTACATCTTTGTGCCCTAGCTATAACCTTCTAGTGTGCCTTCCTACCCTTTGGTCACAGAATTCTCTTCAACACACTTCCTTGTACCTAAGTACCTTGTCACTACACCTTCCACTGGTAGTTGTTATGGCCTTTGCTTACCTCATGTTATATTGTCCCTTCATCCATCTCCATCGTTGTTCACTTTTTAGAAGCAATCCTTTAACTTGAATAGCACCCATAGTAGCTTATTCTTTTCACCTTTCAATTCCCACAATCTTGTACCTGGATACCAACAATCCACTCCACACTAAAATTATGTGCAGTCCTCTACGCATATAAATTCTTCCAATAGTAATTAGCTTCCGGTGTGTAAATTCACTTATTACACAACACACCAACTAAATTGACAAAGCATAGCAACAATGAAGGAAACACATTAAGGGAATGTAAAATTGAAAACCTAATCTAAATGGAAATATTGCCTTATTACAAACACCAAGAAGACTTATTTATAGTAGGGCTTCTGCCTACTCCCATTGAAGTAACCGGGTAGTCATGTTCCATCAAGTTCTTCTAACTAGAAAGCCCTTGTTTCAAGGATGTAAGTGATAACATATGGCCCCAACTAATGTACCTTAAGATTTCCTAGATGGCACAAGAAATTAGAGTCATAGAGAATCACCATTTGTCCAATCTCAAACTTCTTATCTTTGATGTTCCTATCATGTCAAGCTTTCTGCCTGGCATTCTCTTATTTTTGACTTGAATGTGCTATGGATCATCACTCATCAAACTGGATTAACTTGTTAATCTACTCTTCCAATACTTTCTCATCAACAATACCTCCAGCGTGTGCAATACACAAAGAAGGTAACATAAATTCCGTAGGAAGAACTGCTTTTGTGCCAAACACTGACTGAAATGGTGTGGCTTTGTTAAACCTTTTATATGTTGTCTGATATGCCCAAAGTACTGCAGATACTTTATCATCCCATTCCTTTCCTCCAACATCAAAAATTTTTGTCAATGTCTGGCTCAAAATTTGGTTGAAAGCCTCAGCAATTCCATTTTCCTGAGGATGATAGGTTGTAGTCTTATGGTGAGAAATAATGAACTCATCCAATAAAACTTTGATTGTCTCATTAAGAAAATGTGTGCCCCTATCACGTGTCAAACTTAAAGGACATACATACCTTGTAATAATATTTTCACATAGAAACCTGGCTTCTGTAGTCATTGTACAGTCCTTAGTAGGTGTTGCTTCTGCCCACCTTGTCAGATAGTCTATGCAAGTTATGATGTATTGTGATCCATTTCTACACACAACTGGTGAAATAGGACCCACAAAATCTATAACACATTTCTCAAATGGATATGTGATAGCAATAGGTCTTAGAGGCATTTCATCTCATTGACCTAGTTTTCCAAGACATTGAAAATGATCGCATGCCTTACAAAATTCCTTACAATATTTATAGAGGGTCTCCCACCATAATCCAACAAGTATAATCTTACGCGTTGTGGCATCATTGGCATAATGGCAACCACAATACCACCATTAGCTTCTTCCATAATATCCGTGTGCTCATGTTCCAATACACAATGGCACAATACCTCATCTCGTCCCAATTTGCATAAGTCTCCATTGATCAACATATAAGGTGCGGTGCATATAGAAAGTTGTTTCTTCTCCAAGGATTTCATTCCTTCTAGTGTCATCCCTATTCATAGAAAGACAACAATGTACTCTAGTTCTAATGGTGTGTGTGATAACCTATATAACTGTGCATCGTTCATGGTATCCTCAATTGTATGTGCTTCTTCTCTTGACTGTATTCTTGATAGATGGTCTAGTCTAGAATTATTTTTTCCTAGTTTTACCACAACTGTGAAATCAAATTCATGATACAAGAGCACCCATCGACATATGCACCCTTGTAAAACAATTTTATTTACCAAATACTTCAATGCCATGTGATCTGTATAAAATATGAATGGTGTAGCTAGTAGGTATTGGTGGAATTTTTGCAGCACATAGATCATTGACAAAGCTTGGCACTCTATAGTTGTGTAATTCTATTCTACAGGAGTCATCTTTCTACTAGCAAAATAGATAGGATGGTCTATAGTACCTTCTCCAGTTTGAGCCAACACTGCGCCACTAGCCATGCCAGAGGTGTCAACATGTATATGAAGTGGTTTGTCCCACGAAGGAAAATGCAAAATAGGCACAATAGTAAGTTTCTCCTTCAATGTCTCGAATGCGCATTGCTAATGTTCTCCCTAGTAGAACATACCTTTCCCTTTCAGTATCTCTTCTAATGGTGTGGAAAATTTGGCATATCCTTTGATAAAAAAATTGTAATATCCTGTATGACCCAAAAATCCACGCACCTCACTTTGACTGGTAGGCTCCCTTAAGCCTATAATGACTACAATTTTTTTTGGATCAACTAATAAACCCTCCTTGCATATTTTGTGTCTTAAAAGTATCCCAAATAGTGTAGCAAATATGCACTTCTTAATGTTCAAATAGATACTCAACTATCTACACCATTCAAAAATTAAGCGTAGATTGTCACAATGATCCTTAACTAATTCATACACCATCCAATCGTCAAAATATACATGTAAGATGTTGTGAATAAATTCCTTGAATGCTTGGACAACTATGCACGAAAATACAGCAGGTGCATTTTTCAGACCAAAAGGCATGACAGTATAGGAAAAGCTACCCCATTCAATAGTAAATGTAGTCTTTTCCTGATCCTCTTGGGAAATTCAAACCTGATGATACCTAGAGAACCCATCTATAAATTTATAGATTTCATGCCCTGTAACTACTCGTATTTCCTTAGGGAATGGCATAGGAAATGGATCAGTTACACATGCAGCATTCATCTCCCTTTAGTCCACACATATTCTAATCCATCCATCCTTCTTGATATTGATCACCATTAGACTAACCCATTCTGACTCATCAAGGGGCTTGATAATCCCAGACTTTAACATGTTATCAATATCTTCTTTGACCTTTTCACACAAATTGGGGTTCATTTTGTAATGCCTCTTTCTAGCTGGGTGCACACCCTCTTAAAGATTTATCTTCATCTTCCCTAACGATTCATGCACACCTTTAAGTTCATGGTATTCCCTAGGGAATAATTCCTAGTAATCCCTTAGTATCTTTGTGATTTTTGCCACTTCAGAGTCTGACCAATAGTCTCTAATTATGGCTTCCTTAGGCTCAGTATATGTTCCAATATTCACCTGCTTTGTCTTCATAGGTTCATGATAGGCACACGTGGTCTTGTCCGCATTGTCTAGTACCTCATGCCTCCCTATTGAATGGTTTATATCTAGATTATCTAATTCCTCATCATCTACTAAGTAGACCATTTTTCCTTTCTCTTTCTCTAGGCAATCATGTTGAAGTAATGTTGCATTGGCATCTGGTTCTTCACTAAAATGTGTTCCTAATTATTTCTTATCTAATAAAACCTGAAGGAGTTCTTCATCCTTAGTGCTATCTCCCATATTTAAGCACTTTATAACCTTCAATGCTTCTTCCACTTGAGGCTTTGTAGAGAATAATTCAAATGTTTGGGCCATTCCTGTAATTAAATTTTGCCAATTTCCAATTTCTCTATAGAGTTCTACATATACATACCAAGCATGCACGCAGCCTTGTAAATTGGAATAAAACCAGTGCACCCATAGTGAGGGTGGTAAAGCCTCCTACCCTTTTGTCCAAATTCTCTAACACTTCTGAACATTTGTGCTGAATAGGTTGATTTCCGTGATAAATAATTATTTGAGTAGGTGCATTACTCCTGAATAACTTGGTAGTAAGAGCAATACCAATTTCATTCCATCTGATAATATTATCCCTATGGACCACCCACCAGGATGTTTTTGTCCCACGTAGTGTATATGTTAACATATTTCTTCTTTCCAGTGGTTCTATCCACTTTTCTTCCATGGCGCGTAGGAATACCATTGCATCCCCTTCTCTTATGTAATAAGGTACTAAGTTTTTTCCTATTCTCCAAACATAACGTAGTTTTTTGCCTCAAGTAAATATGCTCTTTACTTCATTCCCTACCAAATTGTAAGTGTTGTGAGTCCAATTATCACAAGAAACACTTGTAGTATCGCTAATAGATTTTGCATCCTCCACTAAATTATTCCTTCTTTGGTTGGTTCAATCATCTCTGGATCTCGGATGGCATGTAAATAAATCCTATTCAGATCTTCTTCACTTAAGGGCTCAACATAGGGCATAGAATTTCCATCTTTCAAAGGGATAATAACTCTTTCCTCCTTTTTTTAAAAACTGATATAGCCCTTGTTGAACCAAAGATCAAAATTATTTACATAACACCAAGGACACCCTAATAGAGCTGCGAAGCTATCTGACTATGCCAGTGCTAAAACTTTAAAGTCTCCAATGAACTTGGCTCCTTGTATGGTAATAGATGCATCCTTCAAAACTCCAATGGGAGTGGCCTTAGTTCAATTAGCCATGAATAATACATTAGAGGATGGTTGCAATGGGGGTATTCCCATTTGTACCCATGCATCCAAGGTAAGAACATTGACTTTCAAACCTTTATCAATTATTATATTGCTCAATAGCCACACATCCACAACAACATCCAGGGTGATTTCCTTATCATAATCTAGGCTATGAGGGGGAAGATTCACATGTAGGATATGTCGTCCAGTCTCAATACTTGTACACTGAGTGTTTCCTTTTACCCAATCCCCTAATAATGGAATGAAAATTTCTTGGCGTAAAATTTTACACACTTCCTTGAAGTCATCTATGTCCGTTTGGACCATCTTTGATGCTTTCTTCTACTCCTTTAAGTAATGTATCTCACCCTAAAGATTCCTTAGAAATTTCATCTTGATAAACCTCCTTCTAATAGGTAGGGTTTGGGTACCGTCCATCAAGAAATTCTTCTTTAGTGATGGTAGGTTTCTACTATAATGCTTCCCTCGCACGTGCTACCTCAGCATGGGTTGTGATCTTCACTTGTAGTACCTTAGATTCTTATTCCATCTTGGGCATCCATTGGATATCTAGACTGCCCTGTATCCTAACCATCCATGCGCCTTTGTTTTCTTGTTTATATTTCTTACTCAGATGCTCATATAAGTCCAGGAACTCCTCATAGCTATGGTTCTTCCCACAAAAATAACATGTGATATTCTGAGGACATTCACGCATGTAGTGGTTAGGAGATCCACATGTATAACATCTTCCACAAGGGAACTAACTTCTCCCACTACCATGGCCTTGTCCTCTGAATCCACCATGGTATCCTTTTCCTCTGTCATGAACTCCTTCAAAATTCCCTTCTTTTGGATCATAGTGTGCCTAATTGTGATCTAGTCTTAATTCTCATTCTTTCCTTTATCTGAAAATCATTTATGTCGTACACCAATATCTATAGCATCATGGATCTATCCAATCAGCTGGCAGCCTTCCATGTCATGAGTCGTGGAGTTGTAGATTTTACAGTAGCTTGAAACATTCTTCCTTATCATACGTTATAATATTGGGAAATGACTAACATTGTGGTTTAAATGATATATTTCACAATCCATCAGTAAAAAGTGTACTATTCTATGAGGAAAACTATCCTTTATGTGACCTTCTACTTCATAATTTGTGCACAAAATGCCTGTGCATGTTTCGTGTGCTTAATTTTCTGATAGTTTCTCAAATTGTTTTACCATGGATGTTATTTGTGCTTTGAAAAATGGGATCACCCTATTATTTATGTTTCCAACTACCTCAGCGCATAAGGCTGCTTCAAGTTCTTCGCATGGATCAGTGTACATCTTATGTGATAATTCCCTCCTAAAAGGTGTAATCAGGCCCCCAACAAAGTATTTCACATGTTGGCTTGTGTGTATGTCATAGGAAAGCTATGATAATGTGTTTTAAACCGTGTATCATACTCCCTAACACTTTTGGTAGTGCCTTTCTTAATGTCCTTGAGCACACTTATACTCTTTTGCTTAAACTCAGGGATGTGAAACTCTTTAAGGAATGCATCTTTTAAAGTTGTATAGTCTATGCAAGTCTGATCAAAATCAAACTTTCTATACCAACTGTATGTGTGCCCTTGTATTGTAGTAGCAAATTGGCTTTCCCTATGCTCAGAAGATATGATTCCTTTTGTGCACCACAATATTTCACACATATGGACATGTTCAGCAGTATCTTCTATGCCCCTATACTCTGGAAGATGATGAGATATCTCCATGTAAATATTTTGGGGTTGGTGCGGACCTTGCCCACCTGATCTAGAACCTCCCGTGTTTCCCCTACCTCCAGAACCACCAGATCCACCAGAACTTGAGCTACATATGCCTCCTAATCCCAAACCTATGGCTAGTGTTGCACGAGAAGATGTACTTCCCTATTTGCCAATAATACAACTGAATTGTACCCTGAAAATCTGTGAAACGTTACCATTCCCAAAAGATAGTCCCAGAATTGGCGTGCTTGTATTTTGCGCTGATGATACACCTAAAAAATTAATCCCATATAACAAAAAATCCATTTACGCTGTCATTAATGTACCTCTTATAATACTCGCTCCTACTCTTCCATTGTTGGAATTAGAATGCTAACTACTTGTTGTAATAAATGTTGGAAAACCAAGTGCAAGGGAAAGGTTTCTAGGTGGATTGAGATGCACACCCATGGCCTAGGTTTTCTTTGGTGGCACATGGCTATGTGAGGCTAAGGAGGGTTCTCTATCATGTTTTCCCAAATGAAGGAGTTCTTAAGGATCGGGTTCCATGTCTTCTACGTGAACTTTAGCTTATTCTCAAACTATCTTTCTCCACAATACCATTTTCTCTACAACCTCCTGTTACTTCTCGATCTCCCTCTCATGTGCCTCATTATACTTAAGCTACATTTACTCTCTCTACCTTTCTATCGCTAGGTCTGTCATCCTTCACCAAACCTACTCCTACCCTCGTGTGTGGTGTGGTTTGGTTAGTCATCAATTTACTCTCCATATTCAAAGTTACCATCAGGATCGTGATTTCCAGTTGAATTCCTTGCAAGTAAATTCCCCATGGATATCATAAAAACTAGAATTCAACTACCTCTAGACACGAATAAGTGTAAATTAAGTATTCCAAGATATAATTGTTCAATAAACCATATAACTATGTATCCGTATCTCGATTCCAAATTAGATTAGCATCATAAATGGCTTGAAATTCTTCCTACGTCTAGACAAGTGCACGATAACTCCAATTCCACTAAAATGCATAAGTAATCAACCACTTGTACAATTCTACTATAAATATAATGAAAAATATCTCATATAAACTATCATACAGATTCCGTTCCACCCACATGTATGTATTAAACTCAGATCCAGTGTTGAATCGCCATGCATATTCTTCCTCCAGATTGTGTATCCATTCTTCAACACTTGTTAAGGTCAATCGATATGTATTCATTGTGAACCATCTTGAAAATAACTAAAAAATAGGTCCCAGCAATGGAACCAATGATGCAGCCTAGAATTTAGTAGTACAAGCCCAATAAGACCCTAGATGTGCTAGCACATCACTCAACCAAGACTGAGCGTTCACCTGAAGCACACATAGGCACCAGGTCCCTCTTTAGGGTTGTTTTTATAGGTTGTTAACATGATGAATACTTAACACATGTAGTTCCATTACTAACACATCATTCAACAGAGCATGCCAGATCTATATCTAAGGGAGAACAAAATTAAGTATCAACCATGATGATATCAGGAATATACTATATTCAAATACACACAAAAATAACACTTAGATTCATCCAATATCCTCCATTATATTAATTACAATAAGTATACAGAAGCTTCATTAAAATAACAGTAGTATGCATGTAATAGATTTAGCAGAATAATCTCACTACATCTCCATGTATGCATATGTCTACCCCTCTCAATCTCTTCTTTTTTTTACTACACAATTTACTATGTACTTATAAGGGTGGGCAATTTCCCTTCACTACTTATCTAATCCAAAAATAGGTCACATGCTATTATTAGCCAAGAGTTGTTGTTACTAGAATAGCCACAAATGCAAGTGCGCTAATAATAGACTACTGGTAGTTAACTATAGTGATAATCCTATTCCTAGCCTGATCCATACAAAGCGCTTTGTATCCTATCCTCCAAAAATAGCCAATGCATGGCACGCATGTCTTTGCCTCATTTTTTTGCTCTGCACGTCATCCCTAAAAATAGACCTTCATGAGTGAAAATGTCTAAGTCTCGAAAGATGAACTTCTACTCCATGCGTGTGTTCTCCCTATCTGTTTGCACATTTGAATATGGCATGCTTTCATGCATGGAATTATTGTGTTCTTTCTATCAAGTGTTCTCTAATCAACAAGACGAGGGTGAGGAAATAACTCAGCTAATAATTGATGACTGTCCCAGAGTGTCACAGAGATGACTGGAGAAAACAGGAGTATGAACGACTATATGGAGGTCTTACAAAGGCCATATCTAGAGGATCTGAGTAGACTGGAACACCCAGAGAGTTATAGGGGTGCCTTGGTCTCTTAAAAATATCCATTCTTGGTTCTCACATGGTCAGAATATGATCTTTAACCTTTGTTATGTGTTGCCTCAAATTCGTTGTACTGCATCATATGCTTCAAATATTCCAAGAGGAAGAATAACTGATAAAATACCTAGAAGAAGTATCAAAACCCTAAGAAAAAATAAAAAATGTAGAATGAATGGATTGGACTGACCTTATCTACCACGTTATTAAGCTTACTAAACTGAGCATTACACTACATTTCAGACCCAAATGTAGTTCCGGTAAGTGTGTGCATGTCATTCCTTAGGTGTTCTTGTGCTAGTAACACTTTTTGAAATAACGAGAAATAGCTAAATGTAGAAAATGTAATTGCATGTGTGCATGGAAGAGAATAGAATCCCTCCCCCTATGAAATGTGATGAAAAATTACTAACTTGTGCCTTGATGATGGAGTTATGTGGATGTAAATGTAATAGATGGATACAAATCTAGATGAGTGATAGTATTAGATGATGTTAGGTCCCTCATTATGGTCTCATAAATTTATATTTATAGGTTTATATTTCTCTAATTTCATAATTATCCCTGAAAAGGTCGACCACAAGAAAGACAAATATGAAAAATGGCTAGAAGAGGCCCAAAAAGTTGTGGGAAAGTGCTACAAGGATCAAAGCACCCCCAGGTGGGACCCAAGTGCCACAATATAAAATTTAGGCACCCCAGCTAATGTTAAAATAGCACGGGATGTCATAAAATTGCTAGGCATATAGGTGCAATAGGTTGAAAATTATGAAATAAAATAAACAAGATGGCTAATAGAATAGGGGTTAATTAGTACTTTCTTCACTCAAGAACCTTATAAATAGTAGTATGAGATCAGGATAAATAAATGTCTAAAGTGCATGAATTTGTGACTACAACATCCTTAAGAAGAAATTTCTATGAAATATGGACAGAGTGGACAAGGTTTTTATGAGAGATGATCTCCCTTTGGATTCAAAATTATAGAATTCCTTTGTGTCATCTAAATCTATTTTGGGACAAGGTATTAAATGAAATATCAGGAAAGGCAACCAAATCAGTTTTTGGCACCACAATTGCCTTGAGGACAAACCACTGGAAAATTTTGAGCATTGGAAATTTGTGTTCAATATTTTTACCAGACTGAAAGAATAATGGTACATGATTACTAGATTAGTAGTGAATAGGGTCTAAAGTGGATCTCTATTCTCCCCCATCCTAATTTTACAGGTCCCACTAAACCTTTATCAATTTAAAGCTTTAAAATTTTCACATCCCTCGATTTCAACTTCAAGAGGACTCTATTATTTTGAGAGAAGAGGAGTCAGGAAAGCTTTCTGTTAAACTTAGTTATCTCTTACATTTCAGATGATAGGTTGAGCTAGATAGACACAGAAATGTTTATTTATTTCTGATTGAACAAAAGAGTTACAATCACCATAATATATACAAGGAGAAAGATCTAGAATAGCTACGGAAGAGGATGAACAACCTAGAAGAGAACAACCTAGAAAAGAACTATCTATAATAGTTTCTAAAACAATGTATTATTTTTCTAACATCCCCCCTTAATACATTGTTTTTATAAATGTACCCTTGAAATAGTTAAAAAAATTCTTTACCAAGAGACTTGGTGAGTATATCGAGGTAAGTGCACCAATTTGGCAGGCCAAAAGTGGAAAAAAACTAAAAAATGAACAAAACATTTATGCATTTTGTAATAATGTGGTTGTGTTATGTTTTGCTTACTTCAGTACTTCATAAACCTAGAATGTGTACGTGTTATGTTAAACTATAAATAAATAAAAACCCGAGCCCTATTCATTTTCATTTCCCCAAATGGGATTTTTACATCAAAACCCTTCCCTCACATTTTAAATTTAGTTGGACATTTTTCAAATGATCATCTGAGAATTGCTGCAAATATCAGAATCAACAATGGAACCATGGAGAAGAGGTAGGCACAATTATTTTCTTTAAATTTCATTGAATTGTGTAATTATAGAGTAGAATTTGAATTGAATACATATTTTTTTATTGTTATAGCTCCATGTCAACCCAATTAACCATAACCAAACCCTGTAATTATTGTGATCCCTCCTAGCCCTGTTATAGTTGTTCAACATCCACTGGGAAGTCAAAAATATTTATCATCCCATATAGTTGAAAAAAATATTGAAATTGAGGTTTTAATCAAAACAACAAGGGATTCACATTATACAAGCCCCAACTGCACCTCTCTTCCAAACACATTGGAGGTAATAGTGGCTCAAGTTGATGTGTCAACAACTCAAATTGATCATTGGTCATCCTATAGAGAGCATTGTAGGGTTTATTATGCCAAAAAATTGCAATATGTGGATGTAAAGAAAAAATTACAAAATACCTCATGTGTACCTTATTCATGCATCCCCTGAATAAATTTTCCTGTTTAGTTGTCATGCTAACATATTCCCGTCCATTGGTGTAGTAATTATTTTATTCAAAATGATTTTTGGGATTGATGGTGGATGGTGTTTGATTTCCACCTTGCAATAACAATGAGGTGCCACTATACTTTTAGAGGAAACTCTATTGTGAGTTTATCCTCAATGAGATCCTGAACTATTTTTATTTTTTGGATTTCAAAGGCTGATGAAAAGGCTCTACACAAGATCGACCAGGTGCACAACATGCACCTATTCAATAGGATAGAGTCACCACACAAAAGTCCCCTCACCCTAAGACTATCCCTCCAATAGTGAAGGAGATAGTAGAGATTGATACACTCCATGCGCTTTAGGGCATATCTGATACCCTTGTTTGACATACAAGTGAGGGAGATTTCTAATCTAGATGTTCATGGATGGAAACAAATTATTCCCTTAGGAAGTACTAGTATGAGGTCACATCTTTTCTTGACATGTGGTAGCATATGTTTAGGGCCCGAGGAGGACGAGAATTTCATGCATACTAGTTTTAGTGGAGTATTTGATGGTTGTGCACATGATAATGCCACTATGTCACATTTTTTTTGGAGTGAGACATTTGGATTACAGTCATTGACATCACCTTTACAGGTATTTGTTATGTTTTATTATGTGTGTTACAAAATATCATAGTACTTGATTTACTTATAGATGTTAAATTCTAAAAATAATTGTATTTGTACATGTATAGATTGATATTACAACACACCGGAGGGGCATAATCATCTTGATCATAGGCTGCGATAACCATTCCTATGCATACATTCATAGAGGTAATTTAAAATGTTAATTGTGTAAAATTTTCATGTATGAAAATATATATATATATATATATATTCATACATGAAATATATATATATATATATATATATAACTTTTAAACTCAAATATATGTATGTTATTGTATGTTCAACTAACTTGATGTGATATATGTTTGATAAAGTTTATGACCTCACTAGACACCCCACCATCTATGCAATGATTAGAGAGAGGTGTTGTTGTTTTGATTTCATCTACGCAGTAACTCACCAAGGTATTAAGACAACATGTATTTTCATTAAACTTCTCATGTAATTCATATTATGTTAAATTACATCTTAATAATGTCCTTTATTGCAGCATTATTAAATTATGTTAATAATTTTCTTCATTGTGTATACATAGGAATTACCTATGACAGGTAGCAACCATATTCATTTGATTTACAGGTGTGGCACAGTAAAAAAATAGTTGTATATTGATAAAATTAGTTCAAATATTTTCATTACACATACATGTACTTAGTTAGTGTAATTGTTTTTATCTACATTCAAAAAAATTATTATTAACATAGTTCTATTTTGTCTAATTTTGATGTTTGATTTTATGATATTATGTGTATGTAGGGAACTTCAACCTCTTCCATTTTGAATTTGAGGGAACATACTCCTCAAGCTCATCATTTTTATACCCCGTTCATGCTCCAGGAGCTCCCGATGAATCATCTGAGCGTGAGATGCAAATTCATCTAGACTGAGAGCTTATGGTAAGTGTGTGTATTAATGTAAATACTTTCATTAGCATGGTCTTAAATACATGTTGAAACATATATAAATTAATTTTTGACAAAAAAAATGTTTGCATTTACAGGTTCAACTATAAGTCAGTCTTCAATAGAAGAGGACTCGTAGCATGGGCATAGATGATCTAAATTCATCTTAAAAATCTCCATCTTCTTCTAAGGGAGGACCTTCTTCGAGCAAGGCCAAGAGAAGGATAAAATTTGACGATTAATATGTATGTCTTACTTGATTTTTTTTTTGTATGCCTATGTGCATGACATTGTATGTACGCCCATATGGAATTTGAACTTGATATTATATGACATATTTCTACATTTTTATATTTATTGTGCACATTAATAATATTTTGAACTCGATATTTTTGTATGAGACCTTATATTCCAGAGATTAGTTTTGTATGAAACTAATATGATGTGCACTTGACAATATTTAAGACATTATGGATTATTTTTTCATTTATTTTTGATTTATGTACTAGTGTTTTCAATGTATAATATTAATCAAAATTTGGAAATCAATATTTATATAATGTATATATATAAAGAGTTACCTAATATGATTAACTGTTCATTTAATTTATCAATGTGTATATGTGTATTTGCCTTACCTACACTTCTTCTTGCTCGTGGTATCTTTGTACTGGTTCCTATCTTATCATGCACCTACTACATTCTTCAATGCTTCTTATTCTTCTCCCTTGTTACAACACCTCATACAATCATTAGGACCATCACTAACTTGATTCAAAAGGCTTCAAACACCATTATTGTTCATCCAACCAAATATTTCAACTATGACCCTTAAGAAGATGTTTTTTGCATCAAGCATGGATAGAAGGATCTAAGAATACCCAAAAATTCTTAGGATCTTCAATAGTTCCCTTTTCCATCCCTAAGGTGCTCCCAAAAACTCATACTCCAACTCCTTCTACAACTCCTTAGAGCTTTATAATTCACTTCCCTTAATAGTTCACACTTTACAAATACTAGCTCAATGCACTAAAACACAATAGAAAATTGAACCATGAATGAAAAACTCTTTAAACATGTTTATCAACCCTATTTACACTTGATCAAACCATCAAATAAATTTCACAAATCCATCTTTCATCGTTTTCCTGTTTGACCCTCATTAGTCCTTGTAGCCCAGAAAAACATGAATTCCGACACATTTTTCAAACCACAAGCTTTCATACTATATTGGTAAGTGTTTTAGGCACCCATTATCCTAATTAAGGTGCAATCCAAATTTCAAGTACTAACTCAACTCTAGTGAAAAGTTATGCCACTTTTTGTAATTTTACCTTCTTAGCCAATTAGCCCTCCTACACTGTAAATCTCCAAGTTTAGAAGAATATGGAAACAATAAAACAAAAAGAATTACACTTTTAGACACCCTTTATCTCATTATTCCTTTTCACCATGGGATTTTTCTCAATTCTCCTTCTATCTCTCTTAATCATCAAACCCTCATTTTTAGGTTTTAGCTAGGGTTTCATGTCAAAAATGTGGTTTTGGATGAAATTTTCAGTATATAACAAGAATTATCAATGAATATAATGTCACTAAGTCATAGGCCAGCTGACTCCCATTTAGAACTAAACAAGAAATATTTTCTAGGTGATTGATAACCCCTATGTGTTCTTATCCATTCCCCTATTGCTATGATTGTAATTTCCATATTGCCTGAGGCCTTGGAATATTTTGGTGGTAATGGCCCTCCTGTTTCACTCCCTAGATTTTTTCATTTCTTTCACCATAACACTCATCTTTGTTATTCTTCCTCTATGTCCACGAAAACTAATCTCAATAAGTACATGTCTTTACAAAAAATGTATCAGAAAATTTGGAACATATTTGTTTAGAAAAGTATATCTCACAAAAAGGAAAATGACCATGCAACATTACCAACAACAAAGTTCGTACTAGTATTATGGTGGGATGAGAAATGACTCTCGAGGATCATATTCATATCTAGTGTATCGCGGTTGAAGAGGGAAACTCCCCAATCAAATCATTTATCAGTATGATGTGGAAGATGAGCAAAGAAAATGAAAGATGGAGAATTAGATTTCATGGGTAATTAGTATTATCAAGAAGACTAATATGGCTTCTAAATTTCTTATCAATGTAATCACTGTACCTTGAAAATTAAAAATTTGACAGTGATACTTTGTAATAACAAACAAGAACATGGTGAGTTCAATACATTGTTGAGGTCGGGAACATGTGTCACAAGGTGTCAAACATGTGGTTTTCTTTTTCAACATCTAATGTATCATTCTAGATTACATAATACTATACATGGAAATATGAGAAATGTGAAATTTGTTTCAAAAAGGAAAAGAGAATGAGAGTGAGATTGGGATTATGAGAGAGAGGGAGAGGAAGAAAGAAAACATGAGAGGGAGAGAGAGTGAGAGGTTGTCTAATCCTTTATTTTGCAAAGGGTAACTTGTGGCACTGAACCTACTATGCCAACACGTCCGTGTGGCTATTTAAACACTTGTGGAGGATTTGTTTCAGTGTAGGATGATGTCATCACTTCTAGGCTATTTCGTCCGAGCGTAGTCCCTTAAGATCCCTAAGACCAAATAATAGTATAAGTTCTCCAGGTGATTTCTTAGACTCCATGGCACCTAGAGATGTCTCATATGATCATACAACTCCATGTAGGGACCATCTACAAAATCCCATCTCATTTTTGTCCATCTCGACTCGGTTCTATCGTTGCCCTGTTGTTTTTAAATGTGCCAAATATTGTAGTTTAAGTCAATGTAAGGTTGTCAAATGCAATATTTTGTAAATGGTAGCTCATGGGACAAAACTGATTGTGTTAACATGTTTGTATGGCATGTTGAATGCTAGTAGAGGCTTCATTTTGTTGCAGGATGGTGTCCTTTCTTCCAAGCTACTTTGTTCGAGCATAATCCCTTAAGATCCCTAAGACTTAAAAACCATATAATTTCACTAAGTGATTTCTCAAACTCCATGGCACCTAGATATGTCTCATCAAATCCTACACCTCCACGTAAGGACCCTCTACAAAATTCTATCTCAATTTTTTCCATCTTGATTTGGTATTGTTGTTTTCTTATTGTTTGCAAACATGCCAAATACTATAGTTTGAGTCAGTATAAGGTTACCAAATACAAGATTTTGCAAGTGGAATCTACTAGGACAAAACCAAATATGCACACACATCTAGATCATTAGGTAAATTCTAGTGAGGCTTCATTTTAGTGTAGGATGGTTTCATTGCTTCCAGGCTACTTTTTCCGGGTGTAGTCCCTTAAGGTCCCTGAGACCCGAAATCACTATAGCTTCAATAGGTGATTACTTAGTCTCTATGGCAGCTAGAGACATCTTATTTGATCCTACACGTCTATGTTAGGACCCTCTATAAAATTCTATATTGGTTTATTCTATCTCGATTTGGTTCTCTTGTTGTGATATTATTTGTAAACTCACAAAATATTACATTTTGAGTCAATGTAAGGTTATCTGAGGCAATATTTTGCAAACAAAAGATTGTGGCACCAAACCGACTATGCACATGCATCTAGATGGCCAGGTAAATGCTAGTGGAGGATTTGTTTTAGTGTGAGATGGTGACATTTCTTTCGAGCTATTTCATCTAGGCGTAGTCCCTTAAGAGCTCTGAGACCAGAAAATGCTATAACTTCGATGGGTGATTACTGAGTCTTCATGGGACCTAGAGATGTCTTGTTTGATCCTAAATCTATGCATTAGGACCCTCTACAAAATACTATCTCAGTTTTATCAATCTTGATTTGGTTCTCTCGTTGTGCGATTGTTTGCAAATGCACCAAATATTGTAGTTTGAGTCAATATATGGTTGTCTGAGGAAATATTTTGTAAATGGAAGCTTGTGGCATTAAACTAATCATGTACACATGTTTGTATGGCCTGGTAAATGCTATTAGAGGATTTTTTTTGGTGTGAGATGGTATTTTTGCTTCCAGGCTACATCGTTCAAGTGTAGTCCCTTAAGAGCCTTGAGACTAGATAATGTTATAACTTTGACGAGTGATTATTCGATCTCCATGGAACTTAGAGACGTTTTTTCTGATCTTACACCTCCATGTGGAGACCCTATATAAAATTCTATCTCATTTTTTTCCATCTCAATTTGGTTCTCTCGTTGTGCTATTGTTTGCAAATGCACAAAATACTTTAGTTTAAGTGTAAGGTTGCCAGATTCTATATTTTGCAAACTGAAGCTTATGGTACCAAATTGACTATGAAAACACATCAGGATGGCCTCATAAATGATTTATGAGACATATTTTTTGTTCCATACGCTCTCAGTGGTTCTGGGCTACCTCATTCGAGCGTAGTCCCTTAAGATCCCCGAGACCAGAAAACGCTATTACTTTGACGGGTGATTACTCAATGTCTATGGCACCTAGAGATGTCTCGTCAAATCCTACACCTATGCATAAGGACCCTCTACAAAATCATATATTTATTTTTTCCATCTTGATTCATTTATCTCTTTGTGTTATTGTTTGCAAACACGCAAAATACTACAATTTGAGTCAGTGTAAGGCTTCCAGATGCTATATTTTACAAGAAAAAGCTTGTGGGACTAAACTGACTACACACATGTATCCAAATGACCAAGTAAATACTATTAGAGGATTCATTTTTGTGCGGGATGGTGCAATTTATTTCAGTCTACTTCGTCCAGGTGTAGTCCCTTAAGAGCATTGAGACCAGAAACTTCTATAACTTAGATGGATGACTACTCGATCTCCTTAGCACCTAGAGACATCTCGTATGATCCTACACCTCTAAGTTAGTAATATATAAAAAATCCTATCTTAGTTTTTTCCATCTCAATTTTGTTCTCTCGATGTGCTATTATATGCAAACACACCAAATATTGCAGTTTGAGTTAATATAAAGTTATCTGAGGCAATATTATGCAAACGGTAGCTTGTGGCACCAAATTGACTGCACACACAAATCTAAATGATATGGTAAACACTAGTGGAGGCTTCATTTCAATAAAATATAGTGTATTTTCTTCCGGGCTACTTCCTCCGAGCGTAGACCCTTAAGAGCCCCAAGACCAAAAAATGCTATAACTTCGATGGGTGATTAATTCATCTTCATGGCACCTAGAGATGTCTTGTCTAAACCTAAAACTCCATGTTAGGACCCTCTACAAAATCCTATCTCAGTTTTTGCCATCTCAATTTGGTTCTCTCATTATGCTATTGTTTATAAACGTGCCAAATATTATAGTTTGAGTCAATGTATGGTTGACCGAGGAAAAATTTTACGAACAGAAACTCATGGCACAAAACCAACTATGCATAAGTGTCCACATGTCCTATTAAATTCTATTGGATGTTTTTTTTGGTGTGGGAAACTATCCTTGTTTCCGAGCTACCTCGTCCAGGCATAGTCCCTTAAGAGCCATGAGACCAGAAAATGTTATAACTTCGACAAGTGATCACTCAGTTTCGGTGGAACCTAGAGATGTCTCATCTGATCCTACACCTCAGCATTGGTACCCTATACAAAATCCCATCTTAGTTTTCTCCGTATCGATTTGGTTCTCTCTCAGTGTTATTGTTTGTAAACGCGCCAAATACTACAGTTTACGTCAGTGTAAGGTTGTCAGATTCTATATTTTGCAAACGAAAGCTTGTGGGACCAAACCAACTATGCACATGCATCGAGATGGCCTAATAAAAACTTGGGGATTCATAATTTTGTTTCCCTACACTTCTTATGCTTCCTAGATACCTTGTCCAGGCGTAGTCCTTTAAGATCCCTGAGAATAGAAAATGTTATAACTTTGACGAGTGATTACTCGGTCTCAATGGCACCTAGAGACTTATCACCAAATCCTACACCTCTGTGCTTATACCTATATGATAGAAAATTTACATGTGATCATGAGAATCTACAAGTATCCCTTCTTCTTACCTGACCTCCCGAGGTCATGCTGAGACAGCCAGTGGAAATGAAGTATATGTTGGTATAGACAAACTAGTTAGGCAATCTTATATTTTCAACATGTAATAATGGGATCTGCAAGTCTAAGGAAAAGAAATCTCTCCTAACCTCAATTGGTGTAATGGATCATTCAGATATAATAGCGGCTCGAAGGCTCCAATCAATGTTGAGCTCTACAAAGATCCTATCAATAAGATGTTACAAAGTGACCTGTAGGTGTTTCGTGTATATTTCTAGAAAATGTCTATAATGACCCATCCCGGGACATCGTAAACATGCCCCAAGCGTGACTAAAAATTTGTAGAAATATTTTTTTGATAAATCAATGATTACTAATGTTTTTGTTTAAACATCTTCCCCTTAAAATATATTTTATATCCATTTATAATTTTACTCAGAATTAAATAAAACATTTCCCGAAATTAATTTAATTATTTATTCCTACTGAACTTATGAAGGTCATGTTAAAAAGACTACACACCCTTTGAGATTAATTAATCTTCCCTTTTATTTATTTGTATTTCCACACCCACACAAAATTTATTTCCCATTCCATAAAAATTTCATGACTTAAAGGGTGTAGGGTTGAAAGAGAGCCCTAGGATGAAACAAATCTTAACCTTTGATTTTGAATCTACCCTAAGTTTTCCCTATTGCATCTTTATCTTCTTTTCTTTTCTTTTCCATATCATTTTGTTTTTTCTTGTGCAGGTGGAGGAGGAGCTACGAAGGCTTGACTTATGGAGTGAAAGGATACTACCCTTATTGCATTTGTTTATGAAAACCAAACAAAAATACCATTATTGATGTAAATATTATTTTAGAGGTCTGGTGTGGCCACGGTTAGATCCGGTAATTTGAGGCGGCTGCGGTGGTGTTCCACGTAGAGGAGGAGAAATGGTTCTGCTTGAAGAGAAGGGGGATATCCGTGTGTGTGGGGATGGGGAAATGAGACGGTTGTGTAGGGTTGGGGCACGTGCCAGCGAAGGGGAAGGGAGCATGAGGACAGTGGCTACGTGGGGAGGACGGTGAAGGGGCTGCGCAGGTGGCAGAGGCGTGGAGAGGTGGGGGCAGCGGTGGTGCGGTGGAGGGATGCGTGGGGTTGGGGAGGGGTTTGACCCTCCCCACCATCCATTTTTTTTATTCTTTTAAACAAAACTTTAGACTTGCATTTCTAAAAAAACAAAATGTTAAAATATTAATATATAATATATTATATATACATATATGTTTATTTCATATAACATTAAAGATGATACAATCTTTTTTTTTGTTTTTAATATGATACTAAAATATTTACGGTAACAAAAATAAATCCTAATAAATTCTAAATAACGAATATTTTGTAATACATTTTATAGTTATGTTTACAATTAATACTATATGGAATACATCTCAACATAACTATATCACATGTTATGGGGTGAAAATAAATACAAGATGTGAGTACTAAAATCTGGTTTTCAAACTAGTTAACTATGCAAATAATATATGTATTTTATTGTTGACAATATTAAATCAAAATATTCATAACATTTGTGTGAAGAGAAACACATATGGTAAAGTATGTTGATACTATAAGAGGAGAACCTAGAAAATTGTCCAAAAATTGAGGAGTGATAGAGGAAGAAGACTAATATTCTCATAAAATGAACCCACAAAATCTATATTGAACTAACCTCCTTTCATATTCAAAGCAAACTTAAGGTTTCTGATTTTCACATGAAAAATAGAGTGTAACTAACTTCATCTCTTTGTATAAAGCCACAAAATTTTGTAAGAAAGTAAGCCTATTACATGACTAACATTATTTCCAATAAATCAACTTTCATTCAAAAGATAAGAGTTACAACATGTTCTTATTAAATGAATCATTTTGTTAGCATATTTCATTTCCAATAGAATTAAACTCAATATGCAATATTTTTCCCAAAGTGCATAATTACTCAAGAAATCCCATTACAAATCTTCTTTACAATGTTGAAAAGAGATTGCTCAAGTTTACAGGTAATGCTACCAATTTACAAAAAATGAGAATTTACAAGGAGATGATAGCTTCACATAGCCAAATTCATAAAGACACAATGATATTAATATCCACAAAAAGAATGAATATGACAAAGAGGGGGAAATTTGATAAGAGGCTCCAACTATCTTCCACTTGAGATCCAACTTCAAATGCCTTCAAAATAATCAAACACAAGGAGTATAAGAGCTTGTTTAACCACCCAACCTGTAGGCATCATTACATGCCTTTCTAAGGTTGGAAGACATGCTAGCCTCCCCCAAGCCCATGGGAAAGAGGACTAACTTCCACAACTTGCACAAGAGTAAGGGAGACAACCAATATTACATTCACATAAAGACAAGACAAATATTAAAACAAAACACTAATGTTGCAAAGATGAAAAAGAGGAGAAACCATGTTTTACCTCTGAAATGAGGAAGAGAGGAAAGGAGTTCTCCAAATGTGAAAAGTGGTAACAAACATTGGTAATACAAAACCAAGATCTCCACACCCTCCTTATTCCTCCAAATTCATTCAAACCCTCCTTATTTCTCCATCCTTTCACCGAATCCTTCTTGGAAGGATTTTCAAACCCCAAAGGGGTTTCCTCACCAAGAATGGGAAAGGAGGTTCATGCCATATGAACCACCTTCCCCACCTCAAACCATTTGAGGGGAGTAACTAAAATCCTACAAGGCTTGCCCATCAATCCATGAGGATTGAGAGGGAAAAATCCCTCTCTCTTCCCCCACAAACTCCAAAAATCCATCATGCCATATGATGGATGGAGGAAAAATAAAAACCACACACATAACAAAAAATGGTAACACCCAAGTAGCACACATGTTTTAAACAAACAAGGCTAACATCTAATATGTAATAAACACAAGAATGAACTCAAGGAGCCTACCTCCAAAAGCTCTCCACTTTTAAATTTTCTATTTATTTTTCCAAGCAAACTCTAGCTCTAAAATCCACAAGCCGCCAAGCAAAAGCTCCAAAAAAAGTCCTCTTCTTTCCCGATGAGGGAGAATTTGAGGAGGAGCCAACCAAAATACTCGCAAATGAGGGGGTGACATGTGTCACCCCTCTCTTCCCTCAAGGTCAAAGATTCTCAAAATAAAAGGGAGAAAGGATAAAAGAACTTTTAACCCTCTTCTCCCAAATTACTCAAAATCAATAACAAAACAAACTTGTGAAAATTTTAACAAAGCAAAATTACCCATCCACCTTACATGGATGTGACCAAATTAAGGAAAAATGGGAGGTAAACACCCTCTATGCCTTGGAATTAAGCCCAGCTACCTATTAGGTATGGTCCAAGTGCCCATTTTCATGGTAAGTGAACTCCCAAACTAAAAAGGAGTCACTAAAAATGTCTAAAATAGCCCAATTTTGGGTTTGGAAAATTTGGTCACAAGGGTAGAGTATGTGGGGCCCACCGAAGGGTTCACATGTGACCCTAATCCCTTTTGATTAAACACATCATTAAATAAACTCAAAGCTTAATACAAGTGGGGCCATTAAGTCCCCAAAACAAGTTTACAAAGCAAACTAAACATCCTAGGGAAGATTAATATTACAAGACATATTACATTAAAAATGAGGGTCACTCATGGTGCCCAAAACAATAAAATCTAATACTAAGGCCTCATACAATAAACACGATTAGGACTTAGCCCCGTGGGATGCTTGTGCAAAATTATGTAGCTGGCCTGAATCCCACATTCTCAGGTGACCTATCACCTGCACACTCATTGCACACATTAAACGCACATGTCTGATAAAATTTGAATCAACTACTTAATAAGATATCAATGAATTCTAAACTAGCATATCATCTTTCTAGAATTGCAAATGTGACAATGTGCACAATTGTACACAATTCACCATAAGTTAGACATATTGATAAACTAACATATATCTATACCATCGAAACATGCAACTAATTGAGTATCCATCAATATAATTATGGTCAAAAACAACATCATATCAATTAGTATCTGTGACATCATAAGATAATGTTACAACATAGTAATCAAGCTAAATTGGTTCTATACACCTAAATCTCCATACATGTCTAATAAGATCAAATGTCCAAAATATATCAAATCCCTATTGAAACATGTATATGAGTAAAAGGAACAACACGTAACTGAGGCTATAAAAATGTGGGCACTACAAGGTCATGAAAAATGGTAGTGAGAGATGTAGTGGATTTGTAGGAAACTACCGGTGGTTTTCTGGCCTAGCCCAGAAAATATTAGCTTGATTGGATTCTATATTTAATGTGGAAAATTGTATTATGATATCTAGTGGGAGTGGTGAGGATCTAAATACCATCGTACATAAATTGGTGTCAATGCTTAACTGATTAGCAGGCCCGTTGGGTTATGGGACCTAGGAATCACAACCATGAGTTTGTGGTTATTGTGGACCTGTTATGGTCATGTGAAGAATCAATCTCTTCTTCCGACTATCCAATAGTCATAAGCCTTTTAATATTTTATGTTTAATATCAGGAGTTGTGCGATCTTCTTGGAATACCTTACTAGTGTTCTGGAAACTTGTATATGTAATCTTGTGTCTATGTTAATGAGAAGGTCTCCTACATTTGGTTGTGGAACCAATGGATCACAACCAAATATTTGTTCTCTTTCAAGTTCTTGTATGGTCATGCGGATATCCTATCAAGGCAATCTATAATTGGATTATCTTGACCAGAATGCATATGCTTTGTCGTCTTTGATATTCAATTATCTCAATTGTTCACTAATTACTTGTGGGTTTATTGTCATTTGAAAGACATGAATTCTAAGACCTTGATCCATATCTATTTATGTTGTGAAGAGATTTAGCTGAGGTACTACCGGTTTGAATATGTAATCCCTGTGCTCTCTGGGTCTCGTAGATCATGCAAGAGATAATCAAACTTTAACTAAAATAGGTAAACTAACTATGAAAGATATATCTAAACTATGCTTATATTCCTTTTTTTGTATTTTCAATGATGTGTATTTGAACAAAATTTAAAAAGTAGGTATTCTAATATATTAAAATAATGAAAAATTAATCTAATAACAAAATTAAAACAAGTTATCCTGATATAGTTATTTGCCTATGTACTTGTGAATTTATCCTAAATATTTAAATAACTAATTAATTTAATTGAAAGACCTTCAATCTTACCTCAGAAGTGTGGAATAAATCATAGTTTCTTAGAAGCTATCATTCCCCACAGCTTCCTTGATAACACTGAAAGTGAGCTTTAACTAAAATAAAATGATTCACTACTCTATTTGATATGATGTAACTACAACTTTGATAATTCAAACCTAGAGTTTTACAAAATAGTGGCAAATCCAGTTTTGTCGTGACTTGTCCCCTCAGTGTGATCTCTCTATTCCTTTGTGTTCTTGTGAATCCAGTAAAGTGGGAATGTGATAGCGGCAACAAAAGGAGATACTCAAACAGTGGTAGCTTGGATGTAAACTAAATATAATACAAGTAAGAGACGGATAGTGCAAGTGAACAGAGCTTGACTTTGTGATTCCTAGCAGGATTTATTGCAGGGATACAACGTAAATATACCGAGAATTCTAGGATCTATTTTTTGTGACAAAAAAACAACCTACAACTCTAAGATTATCAAATTAACTTTAATCTAGAACTAAAACTACCTTATGCTAAGTTGATTGTGTTGAGGATAACAATGGAGCAAAATGAAAGTGTGAAGATCAAGTGATCTCTAAATCAGAAAGGAAGAAAGAAGCCTTGAACTGAGAGGCTGAGAATTCATGAAAAATCTAAACATATTGAAACTAATGGAAGAACTTTAAAACACACTAAATAATAAGTCATAGAGGGAGAGGGGCCTTGTGCTTGTAAACAAGCTTGGTATTTATAGCATTTGGATTTACCAGGGGTAAGTTTGAATTGAACTCTTTTATTATAAACAAAGAGAAATTACTTTTTACCAGGTGACTAAAACATAAATGTAAGCAAGAGTGGTTGAGGAATGTGAGAACCAATTGATTTTTTACGTTGAGAAAAGTGTCAGAAAGTTCTAGAAAATGTGCACAAGACCATTGCCCTACACAGCGCAGCGGTTACAAGACTGCTACCCAAGCAGGGTGGCAGTCCTGTAACTAAAGACCAAAATGCAAGAAAAGAGTGGAATGGGGGGTCAGAAAAAAGCATGCGGAGGCTAGATAGGGAATTTAGTGATGCAAATGCATACTCGGTGAGCTTTTCTAGATTTTGAACACCTTACGAAGAGATCTGAATCATCATTGGAGTTTTTGTAACCTCTTTCTAGCAGTACAGTACATACATTTTTGGGTATGTACATATTGCCCCCTCGGAGAAGCATTTTAGCCATGAAGGGGCATAAAACAGTGGGTCTGAGTATGGTGGTCCCGAAATGGGGAGTTAGAAGCTATACCTAACATACCTATGTGTCGCAATGTTTCCATCTAGATTTCCATTATCCGTAAAATGAAAAGAGGACTCAAGTGCAGATAGATAAAGAAATACAGAAATAAAAACTAAATTAAAATGAAATGAGGACTTACCATTTACGTGGGGATAAGAACTTACCTCCGTCAGCACTCCAACTCTACGAAATAACATTCGAAACAAGGTTAGAATATTATATATATATATATAATGAGCTCATTTTCCTATTCATTTGTGCATGTTGATTTGGCAATTTTTGCGCTGTGGGACCCATGGTAACCATTTTTGATGAGAGTACAATCAAAACATTCATTATGAGATTGTGATCATGCTTCCGAGAGTAGGACATCGACCTGTGAAGTCTCAGGTTAGTTTTTCTCAATTCATTGTTTATAAACCTAAAATATAAAAATGTTGAAATCTTTGTCTTGCGAGGGTTATTTTCAAAAATCTTAGTGTTAAATGAGTCTTTAGGGGGGCGCCCATAGGGTAGGCTTTTATTTCAGTAGAAATGGTGTATTTTTCTTATTTTTAGGCATTTTTAAGGCTTAATGGGCACACACTGAATCGGCACAGGACCACTGCCCTACACATAACAGCGGTTATAGGACCGCCACCTTGTGATTGTGGCAATCACAGGACCACTTCCCTTAGATGGTGGCAGCCATAGAACTGCTGATCTACACAAGACGGCGGTTCAGGACAGAAAGTGAAAACATATGCCTTAGTTAAATATTTTTGCATTTTTGTCATTTTCCTATGTTTTTGATGAGCTTATCTATTGGACTATGTTCCTAACTTTATTTTTTTCTACGTTTTTTGTGGATGCAAAAGGAGGAGTACATTAGATGGAGTAGAGAGAGGGAGTGTGATTGGCTTCTGACAATGTTGGACATGTTGACCCAGGAAGAGAGAGAGACTTTGTAGAGGGCTGGTATTTTTGAGGATCTCACAGGTCCCTCATGTTTCTCCTACTAGTCACATATTGTGTGACTTGTTCTCATATTGGGATGCAGACCAGAACACTTTCCAGTTTCCAGGTGTCAGGGGTGAGTGGATTATCACCCTGGAGGATTTCTATCGCATACTGGGGGGTTTGATTCTTGGGAGGCAACTATCTCTTAAGATAGTAGGATCCATGTCTCAGATGGTTCAGTGGGCCACCTATATGGGAGATGTTGTTGTCTCTTTTGGCTTAAAGAAGGGGGTGAAGGTCTGATCCATTGCTACTTATCCTATCCCTGTCATCCGCAAGGCTATTATGGGTATCTTGGCCTCATGGTTGATTGGGGATAAGGGAGGGGACACTCTCTTATACTTATGGGCTCCCATTATTACACAGATTGAGACCCATGGCCGTATTTATGCTTAGGGAGTAGAAATTCTTGGGGCTACATACCATGACCTATACAGGGTGGTCAGGTTACAGGGGCAGTCTTTGAGTCACCCCACTCTAGTTATGAGTTAGGTGTATGAGTGCATTATCTCCTATGGAAGGGGTGTACGAGTAGAGGATCCGGGGGCTATCAGAGCAACGAGGTGGATGGGGATGATAGTGCTCAGGATGCCACATTAGCCAGTGGCTTCATTAACTACCACAGATATGGAGGTCACTCCTTATCAGGCCATGGCAGGAGTATGGGTAGAGGAGACACTCACATTGATTTCTTGCTCTACTATAGGTCAGTTAGTAGATAGGATAGAGAGGGTGGAGGTCCATCCATTTGACCGAGTCCCTTAGAATTTTTGTCTCCCGTATGTTGATATACTTCCTCTAGTGGGGGAAATATACAGGACTATTTGTGAGGCTTAGGGAAGCCCTAGAGGAGATTGGGGTTGCACCACGATTACTCCTGGAGTTCCTATCGTGGTTAGGTGGGTGGTTCGAGCCTGAGAGGTAGCCAATGCTCCTCGAGCACCTTTCCTTCAAATTGGAGCCGCTCCTACTTTCATTGGGGGGAGGATGATCCTGTTGATGTGGACTCAGACTCTGAGGAGTTCACACGAGGGGAGACAGAGGAGGATACGGAGGAGGAGATGATGGGAGGCAAGACCAGTGGGACATCCAAGGAGGATGAGAGAGATTCTGAGTGGCATGACACTCAGGATATCTTGAGGGCTGAGAGGGAGGAGGTAAGTCCAGAGAAGGTGACCTTGATCTCAGAGGAGTTTCCTTCTCAGGACTTAGGGTGAGATGATAAGTCCATGGTAGGACAACATTTCTTTCCAGATTTGGGGGAGGCTCCACAGTTGGCAGCAACGTAGGTAGCAGGTGTAAATCCTAGAGACCCTACCTAGATGCCTAGAGATCCAAGTGAGTTACTACTCTTTTCTCAACCTTGTAAGCTAGAAATGTTAGTTGATATTTCCTTTTTGTTGCTTCGCTTGCTTTTGATTTTATTTTTGGCAATTTTCTAACTTGTTATTTCACTTTTTTATTTGCAGCGACTATTGAGGGATGGTGAGACTTGATTCACTGAGTTTGTGTGGACACCCTTTTTCTCCCCTCAAAGATTACTTGGGCCAAGCTTACTAAGGACATTGGAGAGCCTTCAGCAACTAGCAAACATACTGATGAGTTTTCCCCTCTCTGGAATGTGGCAAAGTTAGTGACCTCCCTTCGTGCTGAGGTAGCTAGATATAGGACCGTTGAGCATCTGATGAGGTAGATTCATTCTCGTAGTGAGACCACAGCCAATGGCTGTGATCATGAGCACTCAATTCATTTAGAGCGTCACTGTAGAAGGATTCCTAGATGCGAGCATGCACTCTCCCACAGGGATTGAGAGGCCAATTGATCTTTTGTAGTGATTCTGCTAGATGTTTATATGGGTTTTTTTTTGTATTTTTTGGGCTCATTTAGCATTTTAACCATGCCTAGCGCATGATGGCATTGTATGTAAAACACAATTCCTATATAGATATAGATATAGATATATATATATATATATATATATATATATATATATATATATATATCTTTTTGGATCTATATCTTCATAGTATCTAGAGTTTCGTGGTTTGTTTCCCATGTGTACACTAGATGTTTTTAGAATCTTTTTTTTTATATGCTTTTCAAAATGTATACAATGGATGACAAGTGATAACAAATGTTTGAACAAAATGTTTCTCTTTTATTTGTTTTTGTAATGTTGATACGTGATGATGCAAACATATTGTAGTACTAAACTTTTGGCTTCTTTGGGCAATGTTTGTTGCTTCTTCTTGTTTTGGAAAAACATGATGAACATGTAGTGATAATGAGATGAAATTTCCCCACTCCTAACTCCACGTAACTAGTAAGATGTGAGGGATCAAAAACAAGAGTTTGGAAGGGCACAAATTGTATGAGTTGACTGAATGGAAATGATGAGACAAAGACAAGGTATTGACAAAAATCAAATTTAGACCTACGTACTTACTCTTACTCGAAACTAATACATAGTTCAGAATGAAACTTACTTTCTAGTTTATCTAGACTTATATCTATGGATGGTAACTTGGTTGACAAAATCTAGTTTTGAGGATTTGATCTCTTTGGAATTTGGATACTTAATTTCACTTAATGCACTTTTCTTTAAAATACTAATATTCATTAATTTGCATGAATGGACCCCATGTGCCTTGCCCCATGCTACTAGTAAGAAGTATGGGCTTACCACCGAAGGAAATCCATAGGTGAGTAAGGGAACTTCTTTCCTTTCTCAACCTCACACCACCAGTAAGAGATGCGGGCTCATCACTAAAGGTTGGTGGGGAAAAGAAGTGTGTAAAATAAAATATTCTATTTTTTTTAGTATTTTGATTTAATTTGACATTTTTTATTTTTTATTTTGGAGTATCCTTGTTTCAAAGAGATGTAAAAACGATAGATGTGACACCAATAATCTTCTAGAATAGACCGTAGGCAAGAAAAACTTAACCTAGTAGAAAAGAATGAGTATGACCAAGTATGCAAGCCTTGGTATAGTTTTTGTCAAGACTTTGTCTGTCGAATTGATGAGATGATTTTTGGAATCGTTTGATGGTATTATGAAAATTGAAGAGATATGATTTGAATGTTTTTGCCAATATTTTCAGAAGCTTGTAGTAAATTGCTTAAGAATAAGTTCCTTAACCAAAAAATTTACGAAATGAGTGAACAAAATGAAACAACTGAATGACTAATGTAATGTAGGTAGATATAATATACAAATGGTGATGTTGATGACTTATTCATAAAATCATTTAAGATGCAAGGAATTGACAGTTTCATTGAATTCCTCACCTTCTAGTGTACACATGAGATACGCATCATTTCCATAGTCTTTCATGACTCGATATGGGCCCAACCACTTGGGCCAGAATTTCCTTCCTTTGTCGGTTTTCTTATCAATCCAGATGTCTAATCTCAGAACTAGATCTCCCTCATATATTTCTCGTTCATAGACCTTTTTGTTATATTGCTGGCACATCCAGTCAGCATAGGCTCTATGTCATTGTTCGGCATTTAATTTGGCCTTATCAAGGCTTTCTAGTTGAGAGAGGCATGCTTCTCTATAGGCTTCTTCTCCCAATATCCCTTGTAATGAGATGCAGAGACTAGGTATTTGGACCTAAAGTGGGAGAACTACTTCTTCCCCAAATACCAATGAAAAAGGGGTTGTCCCTGTTGGTGTTCTTATTGACGTTTGATAGGCCCATAAGGCCAAGTATAATTTTAAATGTCAATCTTGTTTGTTCTCCTTAACTGTTTTGAGGAGAATGGATTTTAACATTTTTTTTGTTGCATCATCCTTTCCATTGGCTTGGGGGTAATAAAGAGAGGTCTTGTGATTTTTTATCTTGAATTTGCTACATAATTCATGAACCTCATCATTCTTAAAGGATGTTTCATTATCTGAGATAATGACTTACAGGACACCATACCTATAAATGATTTGATTCAAAATGAACTTAGCGATTATAGAACTTGGTACGGTGGTGAGAGGCATGGACTCTACCCATTTAGTAAAATATTTTGTGGTCGTAATTATAAAGTTATGGCCATTTATTAAAGAGGAAGAGAATTTCCCTATCAAATCTAGACCCCACATGGAAAAGGACCATGGGGTTGCGATTGGTTGCAGAGCCTGTGCTGGCATGTGAATCGCGTGAGAGAATTCTTGGCATTTATGAAACTTGCACACAAATTATACTGCGTCGTGTTCTAGAGTGGGCTAGAAATATCCCATCCAATGTATTTTATGAGCAGTGGTGTGACCTCCAAAGTGGCCTCCACATATCCCACTGTGGGATTTGTAAAGAGTGGTTTTGGATTCTTCTATGTCAACACATCTTAAAATAATTCCATCAAAGGCTTTACGATAGAGCACTTGTTCTAAAATAACATATTTAGCAGTGATAATGTGTAACCACCTTCTTTATTGTGATGTGGCACCTTCTGGGTATGTATGGTCCATGATAAAATTTATGATGTCAGTTTACCAAGGACATATAGATATGCGGGGCCTGGTTTTAATAAAATATATGCATTCATCGGGAAATTATAGATCTACCAGATCGCCTCCATCTAACGGATTATCAACTAATCAGTCAGCAATTATTTGTCCCTTAATGGATTTCTGGTTTACAAATGTTAGTTCAAACTCACCCATTAAGGTTATGAAACGTCCAGCTTTTTTAGATAAATACCCTTGCGTGAGGAATGTTCGTAAATGATCTGTCTTTACAATGACCCTTGTTTCTTGATTTAACATGAAATGTCTGAAATGTTTCATTACGAATAATATGGCAAGGCATTATCTTTCTGCTTGTGTGTAATGTGTTTCATAATCAAGTAACGTATGGCTAATTAAATAGACTACACATTCCCATTTATCATTATCTTCTTGAGCCAACATGTAGGCTAGCGAGATGTCAGTAGCCCATGAATACAGGATCAAAGGATGATTTGGACTAGGAGGCATTAGCGTGGGAGGAGACAACAAGAAGCATTTAACTACTTTGAAGTCCTTGTTGCATTCTTCTGTCTAATCAATGCTATAATCTTTCTTTAATAAATTGTTGATTGAATGAACAGTAAAACTTAAGTTCGGAATTAACCTTCGAATTACACTGAGTCTCCCAAGAAATGATCTGATACCAGACTCCTTTGATTGTGGAATCATTTCAAGAATAGCCCAAATTTTGGCTGGATCAACATCAATCCCTCGTGAAGATATAATGTAGCCCAGAAGCTTGCCTCCTATCATGCCAAATACACATTTCTATGGATTCAATGCAATGCCATATTTGATCAATTGTGAGAGAATGATACGGAGTATTTTTGGGTGATCACAACACTTCTTGGTCTTGGCAAACAAGTCATCAACGTAGGACTCCACAATCTTATGAATAAGGTCATGAAATATGTATGTCACATCCCACTGGTATGTAGCGTTAGCGTTCTTAAGACTGAATGGCATGACAACATAACAATAATTTCCCCAAGGAGTTATAAATGTGGTTTTGGCTTGATCTTATTCAGATAGTTTTATTTGATTATACCCTGAGAATCCATCCATGAGAAACAAGAGCTCAAATCCAGTTGTTGCGTCAACAATGACGTTGATGGATGGAAATGGGAAGTCATCTTTGGGGAAAGATTTATTAATGTCCTAGAAGTCTATGAAAATGCATATCTTCCTATTATTTTTTAGAACAGGGATGATATTAGATACCCATTGTGAGTATTCAAATTTTTTAATGAATCCCACATGGAGAAGTTTCATTACTTCTTCTTTCACCATGAGAGACACTTTTGGTTTCATTGGTCTGACTTTTGCTTAATTAGCTTTGCATCTAGTTTGGTGACAAGATTTTTTACTGCAATATGTGGTGCAATTCCTGTCATTTATTTGTGATTAAATGTGAAATCCTTTTGATGTTCCTTGAGGATCTGGGTATGTATTTCAATCTCCTTCGGAGTTAACGAGGATCCCAACTTTAAAATATTTGGTTCTTCCTCCATTCTAATATTTATGCCAATCGTTTCTTTGATTAAGGAGGCGTTGCCTTCTTCAAATTCAGGTGGGGCCGGAGGTAGTTCCAAACCTTCTCCATTCTCTACCTCATAGATATCGAGATTATTTTACAGAGGAGATTCTATCATGGGATTTCCAAAATAGGAAGAGGAGTGTGGGATTAGGGAAAAATCTACTATGTGATGAGCAAGATGTAGTTCCGCATAGGTTTTTATATATCCAAGAGTGATTCTATCACTGTCAAAGTGATCTAGGATAGAAAACTCATTCTCAACTTCTATACGTGCCATGATCAGGTTTGTTGGTATTTTACATACCAATGGTTCAGTACAAAATGATACCATGAAACTTGTATTTTCCAACTCATTGCTTGGAGTGAAATGGGAAGCTGAGGTTGCTATTAAATCAATGAGAAGGTTCTATTCTCATGGGATTGCTTTGATTAATATGAAGTTGAATCCTTTGGTTAGATCTAATACCGTCATTTTATAGAGTTTTAAGTGTTCAAATCTAGTCTCATATACCTTAGATACTTGATTTGCAACTAATTACGAGTCTCCTAGAACTCTAATGTTATCAATACCCATCCTTTTAGAAATGATGAGGCCAAGGAGGATGGCTTCATACTCAGCCTCGTTGTTTGTAAATTCAAAGTTTAACTTAAAGGGAAAAGGTAGGATCTTTCCCTCGGGAGAAGTAAAGATCGCACCTAACCTAGCTCTGAAATGACATCTAGCTCCGTAAAAGTGGAGAGTCCAATATTTTCTTGGAAAAATGGATGTTGGAACATTCTTCACATTTGTTTCTTTTACCTTGGTTACTTCTACCATACAGACTTCATCTGCTGGAAGGGAACCAATTCCTAGGGTACATCCCATACCCATCAAATCAAATGGTAGGATAATAGGTAGATATTTCTCTAGTAACTCTACAATTTTTGTAGTAGTTCCTAATGATACCATCTCTATGATGTTATTCTCATTCTTGAGTGTCTGAATGCCTTTGACTAGATTCATAATTTCTAATTTTGTTGTAGGTATTAACTTTTCTTCTGGTTTTGGATCGGCTGGTTTGGTTAGTTGATTCGCTGGGAGTTCAAACTCAGAGTGAACACTTGGTCTCTTCTTCAAATCTTCTAAGTGTATATCAAATGGTTTTGGGTCACCATGTGCCACAAATATTTTCCCTAGGTGTAAAAATATTATTTCCTGGAATAACATGGAAGGGATTTCCTTCATGTGATGTATCCATGGTCGATCAAGAATCATATTATAGTCGGTTTCCTAATCTATAATATAAAATTCAGTGAGGACTGTCTTGGGTCCTAAGGTGACTGGTAATACTATAGTCCTTATTGAAGTGGTCTTGAGGCTATCATAACCTCTTAGCGTATTTCGTGTTGTGGAACATTTTGTCTCTCCATATCCTAGCTTTTGAAGAAAATTGAAGGGGACTATGTTAACTACTGCCCCATCATCAATCATTGCACACTTAATATAATAATTATAAACCAATACCTGTAAATGCAAGGCTAGGTTTCCTTTACGTGTAATTTTAACGTCTATTGGCATTTTGCTTATATCAAATATAAACTCAATATCCCTATCTAGCTTCCCTGGAGGGTAGACGTAAAATTCTACATGGTTTGCTTGCATTTTAGGAGGAGGATTGATGTTAATTAGATGACCAAGACCTAATGCTTCTAATAGAGTAGCCTTGTGGGCAGGAGAGTTCTTCAACAAATCCAAGAAGGAAATGTGAGAGAAGGTCTTTATTAGGTCATTAATTAGATCATAAGAACCTATGGGTTTTATCAATGTTTGTTGAATGTTGTATGGTTCTAATGGATAGGTTGGAACTGGTTTAGAATAATAATCTCATGTTCTTGTTATGGTTTCTATGTGTAGCTTGGTATCTAACTCTACCAGAAATACTATCTTGGTTTATGGTCGAGTTCCTAATTGGGGTGCGACCGGTGGATTTAATGAATTTGAGGCTTCATGATCATTATTTCCTATCATAACACCCTTGTTCATTCCATTTTGATCTAACCTGTTATGGTTAGAGTGGTTCGGGATCGGATCGTTAAAAATCTTGAGGGGTGCATTTTGAGGCGAAACTGCCCCCATGTAAGTGTTTGGTGTGGGTAATGCAGAATTTACTAAGAACATATCTATAAAGAGTTGTCTTTGGTCTTCTAGAAAACGTTGCATGAATTTATTGTAGTCATTGAAAGTCCTAGTATCATGGCCTTAAATCTTGTGGAAACCATAATACAAGTTAGGATTATAGTTTTGAGGTTGTTGGTTTCAAACCTGTTGTGGTCCAAAACTCTTATTAGGCTGTTGGTTGTTGGAGTTAAAATTTTGAGGTTGTTACCTTTGGTTTTGATTCTAATATCTAGTTGGGTTTTGATTTGAACCTTGTGTCTGGATTTTCCATTGTTTTTTTTTTTGTTGTGGTCGTGATGGACGATTAAAATCCATCGTGTTGATTGTTGGAGTAAAGTTATTATTTCACTGATTATTAACGGGTGGTGAAATGTTTATGATATTTTCCCTTTTAACTTGGTCTGTTACTCCATCTATTGTAACCCCGTGGTTTTTGTTAAGGATCTTGGGTCCTTGATTGGTATTCCTGGCATTAGGATATGTTGTAGTGGTTTGATTGGGAGTGATTAATTTTTTGTTTGTTCCATATTTCTTATGAACGTTGTCTATTACCACTTGATCTATTCAGAGAGCACTCTCGAGTACTTCATCATAAGTCCTTAGTGGGAACTTCTGGACTTCTTCATTTATCTCTCTATTGAGAGAGTGAAGGAATAAGTTGCATAGTTCCATTTGATCCATGTTTGGAGTACTTGTTCATGAGTAGAGGACTATATGCCATCTTTGAATAAAATGGGCAGCGTATTCATTGTGCTCTTGTTTAATATGTAAGAATTCCCTAATCCCTATTCTTAACAATTTTTTCATGTCAAAAGCTTTGATAAATTATGAAAAAATTTGTTTGAAAGAGTGTATCGAGGCTTCAGGAATTCTATAATACCAATCAAAAGCAATACCCTCTTAGGTTTTAGGGAATATATTAGCAACAACTGCATCCCAAGGGAGAAATTCTTGAATGGCCATGGCATAGGCCTTGATATGTGCATTTGGATCTTCCTCCCCTTTGTATTTAGGAAAATCAGGAAGAGGTATTGGAAGCATGACACTTCGTATGGTGAAATATAGAGGCTCTTTTAAATATTCGGAGTAAGTCCCTACTACATAGGTTTCAACCATCGATGGGGCCTATTGAGGGGGTGGAGGTGGAATGGGTTGTTGATATGGCATAGCATATGTATTTGCAGGGACATAAGGAAATTCCTGTGGTTGAGAGAACATCCCGGCAAAGGAGAACATGTCTCCATGTGGTAATTTTGAATAAATGTTTAAGTAGGGAGGAGCATTGCTCTGATATGGGTTGTTTGGTACTAAACCAGGAGTTATCATACTTTTAACTAGAGAAGCATTTGAAAATGTGGTTCTAGCTGGTGTTTGTTGTGGATAGTTATACGAATGTTGAGGAGGCATGCCTAACATGCACGTTCCTATGAGGAGGTCAACTTAGCTAGGATGATGTGGAGGGTTAGAAGTTCCTGCTTGCCCAAAATGTGAATTTTGATTTTCCTGAGAAATTTCTAGTCCTCTAACCTTCTCAACTAAGCCTGAGATGACCTCGACTAGTGAAGACACAGTGTTTTTCCTTTATGGCAGTTGTTGTATACCTTGAGGTTATAAAGGGGTATGGTACCCTGCTATGAATTGATCATTACCTTTCCAAGCTTCACCAAGAGTATTTTCCATAGGTGGAGGAATGGGGGTGTTTTCTTGGAGCAGTGTATTAGGTTGTGTTTCCAAACTTCCTAGAGGTGGGTACATGTTTTGGAAGCATTGTTTGCTTCTATAATAGTGTGCTAAGTACTCCTAATCCAAAAATGGGATTGGATCTGATTGCCTACTAATTTCTGGTCTGAACAAAACCTGAGGAGATGAAATGGATTCTCTAGTAAACGTCATATTGTTAGAGACTGAGGGATCTAGTTGTTGTGTTTATATAAGCTAATCCAGATCCTCAATTCGGAATGAAGAACTAGAGCTAGTTCTTTGAGGAGGAGTTTTTGATGACAAGTAGTTGCTTGAATAGTTGTCAGCCCATGCAGAAACTGAGGGTAACAGTTGTCTATTTTTTTTACAATAATATGCTTCGAGACCTGAGAGAGGTCTGCCATATGTGTCGTATCCCGATATATTCAGGGGTTATATAAATACCCGCAGAATAATGGGAAAGAGATAAGATGGAAAAAATAAATGAAAATAAAAGGGGAACAGTTGTTTGTTTCACGTCGGGTTCACCAATTTTATACGATAGAAAAGTGACATGTGAGCATACCTGACCTCCCAAGGTCGTGCTGAGACAGCTGGTGGAAATGAAGTATATGTGGGTATAGACAAACAAGTTGGGAAATCTTATATCTTTAACACACAATAATGGGATCTGTGATTCTAAGGAAAAGGAAGCTCTCCTAACCTGAATTGGTGGAATGGATCATTCAGATATAATAGCGGCTCAGATGCTCCAATCAATGTTGAGCTCTGCCGAGATCCTATCTGTTGGCTGTTGGATACATGGAAAGTGACCTAGAGGTGCTTCGTGTATATTTTCAGACAAGGTCATGGAAAATGGTAGTGAGAGATGTAGTGTATTTATAGGAAACTATGGGTGGTTTACTGGCCTAGCCCAGAAAATATTAGCTTGATTGGATTCTATATTTAATGTGGAAAATTACATTATGATATCCGGTGGGAGTGGTGAGGATCTAAATACGAACATATGTAAACTAGTGTCAATGATTAACTGATTAGCAGGCCCACTGGGTTGTGGGACCTAGGAATCACAACCATGAGTTCATGGTTGTTGTGGCCCTGTTATGGTCATGTAAAGAATCAATCTCTTCTTCCGACTATCCAATAGTGATAATCCTTTTTAGCTTCTATGTTTAATATTAGGAGTTGTGTGATCTTCTCATAATACCTTACTGGTGTTCTGGAAACTTGTATACGTAAGCATGTTTCTATGTCAATGATAAGGTCTCCTGCATTTGGCTGTGGAACCAATGGATCACAACCAAATATTTGTTCTCTTTCAGGTTCTTGTATGGTCATACGGATATCCTATCAAGGAAATCTATAATTGGGTTGTCTTGACCAGAACGTGTATGCTTTGTCATCTTCAATATTCAATTCTCTCAATTGTTACGAGAATTCTAAGACCTTGATCTATATCCATTAATGTTGTGAAGATATTTGGAGGTACTACTAGTTTGAATACGTAATCCCTAGGCTCTCAAGGTCTTGTAATTGTCATGTAAGAGATAATCAAACTTTAACTGAAATAGGTAAACTAACTATGAAATATATATCTACACTATGCTTATATTCCCTTTCTTTTTTTGTATTTTCAATGACATGTATTTGAACGAAAGAGTAGCTATTCTAATATATTTAGATAATGAAAAATTAATCTAATAATGGAATTAAAACAAGCAACTTAGCCTTATATAGCTATTTACCTGTGCACTTGTGAATTTATCCTAAATATTTAAATAAGTAACTAATTTAATTGAAAGACCTTCAATCTTACCTCAAAAGTGAGGAATAAATCACAACTTCTCAAAAGCTATCATTCCCCACAGCTTCCCTGGTAACACTGAAAGTGAGCTTTAACTGAAATAAAATGATTCACTACTCTATTTGATATATTGTAACTATAACTTTGATAATTCAAACCTAGAGTTTTAAAGAACAGTGGCAAATCTAGTTGTGTTGTGACTTGTCCCCTCAGTTTGATCTCTTTGTTCCTTCATGTTCTCGTGAATCCAAAAATGTGGGAATGTGATAGCGGCAACAGAAAGAGATACTCGAATAGCGACATCTTGGATGTAAACCGAATAGAATGCAAGTAAGAGAGTGATATTGCAAGTGAATAGAGCTTGACTATGTGATTCCCAGTAGGATTTATTATAGGGATATAACACAAATATACCGATAATTCTAGGATCTATTTCTTGTGACAAAACAACAATCTACAACTCTAAGATTATCAATTGAACTTCAATCTAGAACTAAAACTACCTTATGCTAAGTTTACTGTGTTGAGGATAATAATGGAGCAAAATGAAAGTGTGAAGATCAAGTGATCTCTAAATCAGAAAGGATGAAAGAAGCCTTGAACTGAGAGGCTGAGAATTCATGCAAAATCTAAACCTATTGAAACTCATGGAAGAACTTTAAAACACACTAAATAATAATTCATAGAGGGAGAGGGGCCATTTACTTGTAAAAAAGCTTGGTATTTATAGCATATGGATTTACCAGAGGGTAAGTTTGAATTAAGCTCTTTTATTATAAAAGAAGAGAAATTACTATTTACTAGGCAATTAAAACATAAATGCAAGCACGAGTGGTTGAGGAATGCGAGTGCCACTTGATTTTTTACGTTGATAAAAGCATCAAAAAGTTCTAGAAAATGCACATAGGACTGCCGCCCTATCCTAGGCGGTGGTCACGGGACTACTGCCCAAGCAGGGTGGCAGTCCTGTAACTAAAGACCAAAATGCAAGAAAAGAGTGGAATGGGGTTAGAAAAAAGCATGCAGAGGTTGGATAGGGCATTTAGGGATGTAAATGCATACTCAATGAGCTCTTCTAGATTCTGAACACCTTGTGAAGAGATCTGAATCATCATTGGGGTTTTTGTAACCTCTTTCTGGTAGTATACTACATATATTTTTGTGTACGTACATTGCCCTGTATGAAATTATGTCTCATTTTTATCCATTTCAATTTTCTCCTCTCATTGTCATATTTTTTACAAAATTTTTGAATAGTCCAATCTGACTCAGTGTAAGGCTATCCATTTCCAACCATGTGAATAATATAGCTAGTGAAATGAAAATTTTAATAAGATATTTTTACAATATAGGTGGTGAAATGAGAATATCTATTTATTTTCCTTTCTAATATTTAATTTCCCTTAGCTTCTTTTGGCTTCAAGAATAATAAATTCTCTACTAATAGTGCCAACCACGTGAAGGAGGAATTTTTTTGGCACCACTAACCTACATAAACATGTTAGTAACAAATTAAATAGAATTTCAAATCCTACAAAATTTAAATAAAATCATTAAAGTAAAACTTCAAATTAAATGCATGAAGAACATACCTTTGCAAATTCAATCCAATGAACTGCATGGATCAACTCTACTCTTAAAAATAGCAATAATTGCTTCATGATCTGATTCAAAAACCTTCTACATATTCTTTTTTAATGTCCTACCTTGATATTTGATCAATTTAATATTTGTTACAAGAACCAAATGTGAATAGTGAAGTATCTTTCAATGTACTTCATAGTCTTCAAAAAACCAAGTGTTTAATTTTTTATAGGATATCATCAAATCCAAGTTCCAGTGACTACCAATGACCTAGTGGGATACTCAAGGCCTTCACCATCAATGATTGCGGAAGTCTATTTTTTATTCCCCTCTACACAATGAGACAATAAGTAGTCTATTCCCTCTTTGTTAAATTCTATCGCAAGAACTGCAAAAACGTGCCCTACATCACAAAGTAAAACTCAAGTAAAATTTAAAATACATTAAGATTTTATCATTTAATAATTTTTAAATCTAAAACATGACATGCATATGTACCTTGTTTCATTAAATCAAAGAATTACTCAAAGTCAGGTGATGTTGTCATATGATCTGAAGACACTACAAGTTGTAATGCTCGTGGAACTTGACATGGGTCGAGTGGAATAAGAGTTCTATAAGTCCATTCATCTACCCACTATTGTGACTCACATTCATTCCATGAAAAATGAATGCATGATATACAAAAACATGCAATGCACCTAGTATAACGATTCTAAGAACTTGCATTTGAACAATGGAACGAGTGCATATCACTTGATCTTATAACTGTTATACAATATTCATAGATTGCCAAATATTGTTCCTCTATCAACCAAAAATATCTACGAACTGATGAAATATCTTGAGAGCCCATGACATTAACACACCAATCAAAAATTCTTCTTACATGTGTAAATTTAGCATCATCCTTGAACTTTAACTGTTCTATTGCAAGTGCTCTTTTCATGCGTGCTCTTACACCATCATGCTCTCCTTTCTCATGTCCTGCCTTAGTAAAACTCTAGATATGTTGTACACTTTATTTTTTGTGTATCCTACTTATCCAATAAAACATCTGTGCATTCTTGAATTGTGATGTATAGTTGTCTGGCCAAATATAATGTTGATTGAATAAAATGTTCCTCTCATTCAAGTTCACATAAAATACCTAGAAACACCCTTGCACATATTTTGTAGAATGTGTCTGATCATCACTAATGTAAAAATGATATTCTCTTTATATTTTTTTATCTTGATCAGTGCTTTATGGAGAGTGCATAAATTTTATATGCACAAAAATAGCAACTTGCACCGAGTTATAGTATTAATATTGAACCTCCATTTGTGGTTAAAATGTGTAATTCTTTGCGAAGTCAACTACTAAAACAATAGTGCCAAGTGGGAATGTCTCCTTTCTTAACTTTAATTATTCATCTAACCATTAAGCTCTATGTGTGTGCCTTGCATACTCATAAACAATTTCCTCTCTAAATTTGACCAAATATTCTGATACATGTAACTTTTTTGTAACAAGCTCACAGCTCTTATATTCTTTTCCATATTTTAATTAATATGCCGCCAATTTATATTTTTTGAAACCAAAGAATTATTTTCCTATTGAATCTGTACTCTCCTCATGGATACAAATTTTAAATTCTGGAAAGCCACCACATACGTTGCACGTTCCATCCAAACATGATTTATTATAAAAAAATGTCTAGTTGATTTTTCACAAAATATTGTAGGAATAAATTCCCTTGAAGATTATGGTGGGACATTTAATCCACACTCCTAAAACATGATGTCAGTATGCAAAACACAACATATTTGACAAAAAACATTATAATGCATTGAAAATTCAACATGATGCCTACACCAACAAGTGGTACGTGAGTGATTGATTTTCACATAAAAGGGTTTGTTCATTTTAAAGAATATTTGGCTAATGTTAATTTATGGATTTTCATTCTTAAACTTAGAGGACAATTTTGTTTGAGTCGTATGTAAGAAATTTTTTTCACACGATTCATGATTACAAGAACCTATTATTATTTTTACTATATCTCTTCTATTTGGTGACACTGTTATGTCCTCATTCCAAAACTTTACAATTAATTCTTTTAGAATATCAGACGTATTCTTTTCTTTCCATGGGAGTCTACTAGAGAAATCCTAATAGTCAATGTTATTGACTAACTCAATCCTTTTTCATCTCCCTATTTCTTTCATTAGTGTATTTTTGTTTATCTTCAAAGATTTGCTTGTTTTTCTAATCAATCATTTATTAACTATTTTATAACTTACTATACAATTAGTAAGCACACGTTGTGTAACACTACTATCTTTGGTGTGTCTGTTGGAACCAATAGTTTGGTATGCTTTATGTATATTTTCAACAATTGATGCATTTTGATTAACAAAATTAGATTTTACTAACCCCAAGGTATCCATTATAGGTCCATTTTAATTAATTTCATCAATTTAATAAATAATTGACATCTTTGTGTGTCATTTAAATTCTTAAAGTAATTATCCCAAATTCCCCTAGCTTTTCTTCTCACATTTGTGTAAGACATTTTTTCAGGCATTGGTTTTATAATGTTTTCTTCAATTTCAATTAATTGAATTGATTTTCTTCACAAAATAGAAGGAGATTCTCTAAGAGGTGAAGATTCATTAACAGGGTTATTTTCTTCATTCAATGTTTCCATACAAATTTTAGGATTAACATTTGGATTCTCAAGTAAAGGTTCAACAATTGGATTCATATCAAAATTTTCATCCATACGAACATTATCATTCAATTAAATATCAACATTCATTACAAAATCATTATTCTTAGATAAATTTGATACAATAGATGTATCTTTCCCTACACAAAGTTTTTGAATCCTCTTCACTTTCTTAATCCTCATATCTTCTAATTACTCTGGTGTCTTCTTATTGAATTTATTCTTGTCCTTACGTTATCTTTTGTCTCTCATGATTGCAAAATAATATATTGTGGGCTAGGGGACAATATGAACTACTCAAAATTTGTAAAGAATGTACTGGAATCTGTAGACTAGACAGAAATAAGATAGAGATAGAAAATCTGTGAAGGAGGGGAAAAGGATGTTGGGGGGCCCATAAATATGTAAAAATCATAACACTTATGCATTATAAAATGTACATGTTATGTTATTCCCTTTTTCCAAGCCATGCCTCAAGGATTAGATCTGATTTGGATCCCCAAGCCTAAGGCATGGACCTACACAAACACAACAATCAACTTGTTTTTGCAAGAAATGAAAAAATTCCACTTCCTTCATGATAAATCAATATAAAATTATTGATTCATTTACAAAAAATTATACCACAACATAGAGTAAAGTTTCTTCTTTATAAAAATATAATTTTTCAAAATTTATGACTAATATAAGGTTTCCTTATTATTTATTTTATAACTATGCCTTTTCATAGATATTTTTTGAAGTTTAAACATGTTTATCTTTCATCATGCATCTTGTTTTTGGCTCATTGAAATTGAAAAAAAATATATACTAGCTCAAACTAGGCCTAATTCTATACATATTAAAAAAAATCTAATTTTTCGATATTTCTTGAGGTAGCTAGGGGGGCACGGTTGCAGCTCCATTATACTTTTGAATTTAAAATTCTTTTACTAGAAAAATCATTAAAAAAAAATTCTAAACAAATATTTTAAAAATGGAGCCCAAACTAGATGTTCCTATCTATCTTTCTACAAAAGGGTTTTCAAAAATATAAATGGTGCTCAAAAAATGGTGGGGAGAAAGAAAGTCACTCTATTGTGTTTTTTTAGAAAAAAAATGAGAATCCATTGGTATTTTAGTTATTTTACCCAGTTAAAATTATCTGTTTTCAATAAATTTTAGTATCTTAGAAACTAGACTCAAAATGATACGATTCATGTTTATACAACATCTTCCAATTTTGAGTGTAATTATTTCAAAAAACTCATACAAGTTAAAGTTTTTATTTTTTAGAAAAATTCATCCACTTAAGACCCCCTTTTGGCCCCCCAAATTGGTGCACTTACTCATCAGCGATCTGAGCATCTGTCAGGAAGTATTGGAGCTAGATATGGTGGTTCAAAACTTGATCTTGAATGTAGTGACATTCAGCTTCTATGTGCTTGGTTCTCTCATGGAAAACTAGATTTTTCACAAGTTTCAACACACCCTAATTGTCGTAGTGAATTATGGGAGGCTTTTCTTCAGGAAGGACCATATCTGCTAAAATGTGATGTAACCAAATTACTTTGCACACATATCCTCATGCAGCATGATACTCTACCTCAGTGGATGATAGAGAAACAACAGTTTTCTTCTTAATAATCCATGAGATAGGACCTGACCTGAGATGAAAAATATAACCTAAAGTTTATTTCATGTCATCAACGGATCCAACATACTCTGAGTTTGTATATCCTTGTATGAATAATTGAGAGTTCTTCTGATACTCTAGACCATAGTCAATTATACCTCAGATATATCTTAACACATGCTTCGCTACAACTTAATGACATTTTTCTGACTCCTGCATGAATCTGGAAAGATAGCTCAAATGAAATTAAATATTTGGTCTGGTATATGTCAAGTAAATGAGACTCCCAACAAGCTATCTGTAGAGAGTACCATCTACTTGAGGTGAATCCCGAAATCTCTAAAGTTGAAAATATTTTTCCATTAGAGTGGACATAGGTTTCCAATCTGTCATAACATGCTTTTCCAAGATTTTTTCAATGTATTTCATCTATGAGACAAAAATATGATTCTTTTTATACCATATCTTGAAGCCAAGACAATAGTGAAGTAGCCTCAAATTTTTCATGTCGAAGTATTTCTTCAAATAATTCTTAACATCTTCGATGATTTTTTCATAACTCTCTGTGATCACAAGATCATCTACATACAAAACCAAAATGAAAATCTCTCTATCTATCTTTTTGATATACAAATTTGAATCATAGGGGCTACGTGTGAAACCATGCTGCAATAGGTGATCATATTTTTTATGTACCATTCCCTAGGTGTCTATTTAATTCCATAAAGTGACTTAATTATACAACATACCTTCTAAGGATGTTGTTCAGAAAAGAATCCTTCTGGATGGGTCATGTATACTTCTTCTCTAAGATCGCCATTAAAGAAATAACTTTTAACATCCATCTGTTTAATTTTCCATCCATTTTGTGTAACTAGTGCACAGACAACTCTGATGGGTTTGATCTTTGTATTCGGTGTAAAGGTCTCATCACAATGATTTCCTTCTTATTGATCATAACCCTTTGCAAATAGCAGTGCTCTATATATGTTGATAAATCCATCTGACCTGTATTTCATTTTGAAAATCCACTTATAACCAATGGCCTTCTTACCTATAGGAAGATCAACAAGTTCCCACATCTAATTCTATAGCAAAGATTCATATACTATATCCATGGCTTTCTTCCACTCTGGTTGACTAAGTGCATCCCAAACTTAACCAATTTTAGTTCCTTCAACCATTGAACTCATGATTGTTAGACTTACTTCAATTCTCGATTGAATTTGTATACGAACTCCTGATGAAGTGTTTGGAAGAGAGTTCAAGTGGGAGTCTCTCATGGTGATTTGGTCTCATTTCAGACGTTGACATTACTACTGATGTAAGGAACTACTTTCCAAATTTCCAATATCAACATACATCTCTCCTTACAGCTCATCTTTATTTTCTATAGGATCCTCATTCTCATCATCTGGATGTGTGAGTAGTCTATGAGAGGAGGTTAGTGTTGAATATTCCTTTTTTGGAAATGATTCAAATGATGACTCATTGTAAATGTCTCTACTCTCATATATCTTCTTTGTCTTAGGATCCATGAGATAATATTCTTTGGAGCTGGTACTATATATCATAAATATGCATTGGTGTGTCTTTGTATCAAGATTATTCCTCTTCTTATCTGGAACATGCATATATGCAATATAACAAAATACTCTCAAATGAGAAATATAAGGTTTTTGATTGCTCCATACCTCTTCTGGTGTATTTTCATTTAAGATCTTTGTAGGTTCTTAGTTAAGAAGATATACAACAGTATGGACCTCTTCCATCCAAAATGTTTTCTCCAACTTCATAGTGGAAACCATGCAATGAGCCATCTCCATGATAGTCTGATTGTGATGTTCTACTATTCCATTCTTTTGGGGAGTATAGGGGGCAGTCAGGTGTTGTGTGATTTCATGCTCCTTTGTTGAGAAAAAATGATATGACACTAAGGAGAGGGCACACAAAATATTCATGCACAGTAGCAAGGCACATTTGAAGGTGCATAAGGATAGGGAAGGAAACGAGCGTGAAAGATAGATTGATTCGGGACTTACCGTTTTCATAATTATGGGCTAGTTTTGGAGATAGCATACGAAGAACACAACAGGATGGAGAATTACGCGACATGCAAATGCTATTTTGGGAAGAGGTCCTACTAAGCGCCATGCATGAGTTCGAGTTAATAATAGGATTACTACTGCCAGTTAACTATAAGAGATCTATTATTAGTGCACTTACATGTGTGCATGTTATTGTAAAGGTGCACGACTTTTTTTAGCATGCGACCTATTTTGGGAAGTGCATAAGAAGTGAAGGGAAAGTCCCCACCCTTATAAATCGGTATTAATTGGTGTAGTTAGAGAGTCACTATGTATGAGCTATTGTGGAGTTATGTTGCCATATCTAATGCGTGTATAAACTTATGATACTATTTATTGTAAGAATATTCTATATTTGTTGTGTTTAATATAATGGAGTATATTGGGTGAATAATGGTGTTAAACATGACTATAACTAGTTCTTACATGGTTGATTTCATTATGTTCATCATTTGATTCTTGATTCTTTAAGATCTAGATGTAGAATATGCTTTGTGGAATGTTTATGTTATTTATGGATCTGAATGCATTATATCTTCATCACATTCACATCCTACACAAACAACTCTAAGGAGGGTTCTGGTACCTTTACATGCTTGGGATGAGTGCTCAGCTCAGGCTGGGTGATGTGCCAGTGCGCCTGGGTTATTTGTGGTAAATACAAGGCTGCATCACTGGTTCTGTTTCCAGGACCTCTTTTTGAGTTGTTTTTAGGATGGTTCACAATGAAGACGTATCAGTTGACCCTAGAAAGGGTTGAGGATTGGATAAAAGATCTAGAAGAATAACACGCATGGAGCTTCAGCATTGGATCTAAGTTTGACACACGTGCGTGGGTGGAAAATTATTTGTATGACTATTTATATAAGATCTTTTTTTATATTTTTCCAGTAGAACTATATGATTGGTTGGTTGCTTATGCATCTAAACAGAATTAGAGGTATCACAAACTTGTCCTGATGCAAGAAGAATTTCAGGCCCTGTATGATGTTGATCTAATTTGGACACACATTATGGATACTTGGTTCTGTGGTGTTTTGAATAGCTATATTCTAGAGTACTCAATTTTCACTTATTCATTCCTAGAGGTAGATGAGTTCTAATTTTTTATGGTATCCTAGGGGAACTTACTTGCAAGGCATTCCATTGGCGATCAAGATCTTGATGGTAACCCTAAACTTAGCAGAAAATCGGATGGCTAGCTAAACCCCACCATGCGTGGGGGAAGGAGTAGGTTTAGTGAAAGATGGCAGACCTAACAGCAGAGAGGAAGAGAGAAGAAAATTGGCTTGAGTACAATGAGGTACACAAGAGGGAGATAGAGAAGTAGTGTGACATTACAGAGTGGATGGCGTTGAGGAGAGAGATGGCTCATGAAGGATTTGGAGCTCACGTAGAAGGCATGGAGCTAGAGCATCAGGAACTCCCCCATTTGGCCAAGCATGACAGGGAACCATCCTCAGCCTCACATAGGAGCATGCTAATAGAGAAGACCTGGGAGGTACGCACACATCTGAATCTACCTGGTAGCCTAGCCCTTGCACTTGGTTTTCCAGTATCTAGTACATCCAATAGTCAGCAAGCCAATTTGGGAAGTGGGGAAGTAGGATTAAGTCACATAGCAAGAAAATATATGGCAGGGTGAACATCTTCATTGTTGTTTGGAGGTAGCTTCTCAGGTGCAACATCTATACAAAATTCAAGCATGTAGAATTTGGGGCTCACTTCAGGGAGTAGTACCAGCCCGCAAAATATAGTAGTTTAGTAGAGTACTACTATTAGGACATGGGGAAGTACATATTATGGACCACTTCCGGCTATAGGTCGAGGATTAGGGGGTATAGGTGGCTCTAGTTCTAGTGGATCTGGTGGTTCTAGAGGTAGAGGCAACACAGTAAGTTCTAGATCAGGTGGATAGGGTCCACACCAACCCAAAAATATTTACATGGAGATGTATTCTTCATCTTCTAGAGTATAGTGGCATAGAATATGTTGCTAAACACATGAAAATGTGTGAGATACTGTGGCATGCAAAAGAAATCATAGCTTTTGAGTGAAAAGCAAGTCAATTTGCAACTATATTGCAGGGATGCACACAAAGTTGGTAAAGGAAGTTTGACCTTGATCAAACTTTCCTAGATTATGTAGCATTCAATGATGCATTCCTTAAAGAGTTCTATATTTCTGAATTTGAGAAGAAGAATATAAGCATGCTCAAGGATATTGAACAAGGAACTGCTGAGAGTTTCTAGGAGTATGATGCACATTTCAAAAAACATTTATCTAAGCTTACTTATGATATTCACGCAAGCCAGCATGCACAATGGTTCGTTGGAAATCTAATCACACCTTTTAGAAGGGTGTTTTCACATAAGACATGCACTGATCCATGCGAAGCACTTGAAACAAAGTTTCATGCTAAGGTCATCAGGATTTTATTCACTGGATTCATCCCATTCTTGGAAGCACAGATTGTAGCTATGGAAAAGCAGTTGGAGAAACTATCGGTGAATTTAACACATGAGAAGTGTACTAGGATTTTTTGTACAAACTGTGAAGTGGAAGGGCACACCAAAGATAGTTTTCCCTGTAGAACAATACATTTATTATTGCTAGACTGTGAGATATGTCATCTTAACCATGACGTCAACCAATGCCCATTATTATAATGCATGATAAGGAATAATATATCTTGTTATTGTAATTTTTTCCAGTCCGTGACTAATGATACAGAAGACTGCATGTTGATTGGCTAGGTTTATGAAGCTATAGATATTTTTGTGCAACAAACATGAATATTAAATAAATCTAAGGGTAAAGGTGAGCACTAGGATCAAAATCACACTCAATTACACTATGATCAGAATGAGGGGCATTATGAAGGAGGAAATGACAGAGGTTGAGGATACGGTGATGGATTCGGAGGTTAAGGCCATGGTGGTGGATGAAGTTAATTCCCTCACGGTACATGCTTTACATGCGGATCACTTGACCACTACAGGCATGAATGTCCTTAGAATATTACATGTTTTTTCTATGGGAAGAATCATAGCTATGAGGAATTCCTAGATCTATATGTGCATCTTAACAAGCAACATAAACATGAGAACAAATGCGTAGGGATGGTTAGGATATAGCGCACTTTGGAAAATTAGTGGATGCCAAAGTTGGCACCTAAACTTGAGGTATTACTTATGAATATCACTACACATACTAAAGTTGTGTGTGCTAGAGAAGTGTTACAGCAAAATCCTACCATCACTAAGGAGGAATTTTTTCATACATGGTATCTGGATCCTATGCACCAGAAGGAGGTTTATCAGGAGGCCATGGAAGTACTCAGAGACCCTCAAGGGGAAATAATTTTTTTAAAGGAGTAATCACAGAAGATGGAACATAAGAAGGCAGTAGAGATGCTCCAGACATATATTGATGACTTGAAGGAGGTATGCAAAATGTTGCGCCAGAAGAATATCATTCCATTACTAGGGATTTGGCTAAAGGGAAACACTTTGTGCGCTAATATTGAGAATGGACATCAAATCCTACATGCGAATCTTCCCCCCATATCTTATATTATGACAAGGAGATCACTCTGAATGTTGTTTTTGATGGATGGCTCTTGAGTAATATATTGATTGACATAGGCGCAGAGGTAAATGTGATTACTTTAGATGCATGGGTATAGATGGGGAGACCTTCATTGCAGCCATCTTCTAATGTATTGTTTATGGCTAATCAAATGAAGGCCACTCCTATCAAAGTTTTAAAAGATGCATCCATTACTATACAAGGGGCCAAGTTCACTAGGGATTTTGAGGTTTTAGCACTTGCAGAAGTAGATAGTTTCCCAGCTTTGCTTGGACACCCTTGGTGTTATGCAAATAATGTTGAACATTCAGCTCAACAAGGGATATATCAGTTTTGAGAACAAGGAGGAAATATTTATTATCCCTTTAATAGATGGGAAATCTGCACCCTATGTTGAGCCTTTAAGTGAGGAAGATCTAAATAGGATTTATGTATGTGCCATTCGAGACCCAGAAGTACTCGAGCCATCTAAGGAAGGAATCCTTCAATGGGAAGATGCACAGTCTATTAGTGATACTAAAATTGTTGCTTGTGATAATTAGGCTCATGGTACTTATAAGATGGTTGGGCGTGAAGTAAGGATCGCATTTGTGTAGAAAATAAAACCTCGTTGCATCATGAGGATAGGTAAGAGCTTTATACCTCAATACACTGGAGAAGGAGACTGTATGAAATTCCTGCACACCATGGAGGAATAGTGGATGGACTAATTTTAAAGAGGAAATATACCCTACGTAATATATTCGTGCACTGGTGGGTGGTTCACAAGGATAATCTTGTAGAATGGAATGAAGTTAGGATTTCTCTAACAACTAGGTTTTCCAGGAGCAATGCACCTACTCAAATCTGCACTTATCATGGTAATCAACCTATTCAACACCACGTTTAGTAGTGTGAGAGGCTCTGGAAAACAAGGAAGGAATATTTACCACCTTCGCTATGGGTGCACAAACTTTATTCCATTGTACAAGGTTGCACATGTAGTTGGTATGTATATGCAGAGCTACATAGAGAAACTGGAAATTGGTAGGATTTGATTATAGGAATGGTCAAGAATTTTGACTACTTCTCTACTAAACCTCTAGTAGAAGAGGCATTAAGGGTTATAAAGCGTTTAACTATGGGAGACAGTGCAAAGGTAGAAGAACTCATTCAAGAGTTATTTGATGAGAATGACTCAGGAGCGTGCTTTGATGAAGAAGCAAAGACAGATGCCACACTACTTAAGCACACTTTCTTTGAGAAATAAAAAGGAAAGATGGTCTACATAGTGGATGATGAAGAAGTAGAAAATATGGATATAGATCATTCAAAAGGTATGCGTGAGGTTTTAGACAGTGTAGATAATAACGCACGTGCCTATCGTGAACCTATGAGGACAAAGAAAGTGAATATTGGTATGGATGTTGAACCTAAGGAGGCAATAATTGGAGATTATTGGATTGACTCTGAAGTGGAAAAGATATTTGAGTTTCTCTGTGATTTTTAGGACTTATTTCCTAGGGGATACCATGAATTAAAAGGAGTGTATGATTCATTAGGAGAAATGAATATCAATCTTAAGGAAGGTGTGTGCCAGGTGAGGAAGAGACCCTACAAGATGAGCCCTAACTTGGACGTAAAAGTTAAAGAAGAAATTGAAAAGATATTGAAGTCTAGCATCATCAATACCCTAGACGAATCGGAGTGGGTTAGGCCCATGTCATCAGTATAAAGAAATATGTTCAGATTAGGATTTTTGTGAATTATAGAGAACTAAATGTTGCGTGTGTGACTGATCCCTTTCTTACACTTTTCACAAAGGAGATATTAGAAGGTGTTGCAGGGCACAAAATCTATTCTTTTATAGATGGATTCTTTGGGTATCATTAGGTCTAGATTACATAGGAGGATCAAGAAAAAACAAATTTCACCATTGAATGGGGAAGTTTTGCATATACTGTGATGCCCTTTGGTCTAAAAAATGTGCCTGTTGTATTTTTGTGAATAGTTGTTCAATCATTCCAGGATTTTATTCACATTTTCTTATAGGTTTACTTAGATGATTGGACCGTATATGGATTTTTTAAGGATCATTGTGACAATTTACACTTAATTTTTGAAATATGTAGACAATTAATCATCTCTTTGAACATCAAGAAGTGTGTGTTTGCTACACCTTTTGGCACTTTTTTAGGGCACATCATCTATAAGGAAGGTTTGTTAGTAGATCCAGCTAAGGTTGCAGTTATTGTTGGCCTAGAAGAGCCTACCAATCTGAGTGAGGTGCATGTATTCTTAGGTCACACTAGGTATTATAGGAAATTTATCAAAGGATATGCTAACGTTTTCGCACCCTTGGAAGAGTTACTAAAAGGAAAAGGGACATTTTATTGGGGAGAACCATAGTAGCGCACATTTGAGACATTAAAGGAAAGACTTACTATAGCACCTATTATGAGTTTTCCCTCATGGAACCAACCATTTCATGTACATGTGGATGCCTCTGGCATGGCCATTGGCATGGTGTTAACTCAGCCTAGAGAAGGTATTATAGATCATCCTATATGTTTTACAAGTATAAATTTGACTTTTTTAGAGTAGAATTATACAACTACTGAGTGTGAATCCTTTTCAATGATCTATGCACTGAATAAATTCAAACAATACCTTCTATCAAAACTATTTGTATTTTACACTGATCACATGGCATTGAAATACTTAGTAAAAAATCTTGTTTTAAAGGGGTGCATATGTTGATGGGTGCTCTTATTCCAAGAATCTAGGTAAAATTGTGGTAAAACTAGGGAAAAGTAATTCTGGCCTAGACCACTTATCAAGAATTCAATCAGGAGAGGATGCTCAAATAATTGAATATACAATGTCAGATGCACAATTATATAGGTTACAATATGCACCTACAGAATTGGAGGATATTGTTATTTTTTTACATATAGGTATGGTGCTAGAAGGAATGAAATCCTTAGAGGAGAAGCAACTTGCAATTTGTGCATCACCTTTTATGTTGACTAGTGGTGACCTATACAAGTTAGGCAAAGATGAAGGATTGCACATGTTTGTACTAGAGCATGACCACATAGACATCACGGAAGAGGCTCATGGTGGTATTGCAGGTGGGCACTATGCAAGTGACGCCACTACACGTAAGATTCTACTCACTAGATTATGGTGGGAGACCGTCTGTAAAGATTGTAAAGCATATTATAAGGCATGTGATTATTGTCAACACGTTGGTAAACCTTGGAAAAGAGATGAAATGTCTTTAAGACCTATTCCTAGTGAAGAGCCATTTGAGAAATGGGCTATATACTTTGTGGGTCCTATTTCAACATCCGTGCTTAGAACTGGATCACGCTACATCATCACTTTCACAGATTATCTTACAAAGTGGGTAGAAGCAACACCTACCAAGGATTGTACAACAACTACAATAGCTAGGTTCTTATAGGAAAATGTTCTTGCAAGGTATGGATTCCCATTGATCTTGACAAGTGATAGGGGTACACACTTTCTGAATGAGATGATCGGGATACTATTGGATGAATTTATGATTTTGCACCATAAGACTACACTCTATCATCCTTAGGAAAATGGGACTGCTAAGGCCTTCAACAAGATTTTTAGTCAGAAATTGACAAAAAATTGTGATGTTAGAAGGAAATATTGTAATGATAACATTTTTTCCATGCTTGGGCATATAGAACAACATACAAGAGGTTGAACAAGGCCACACCATTTCAGTTAGTGTTTGGTATAGAAACAGTTCTTCCTATGGAATTCATGTTACCTTCTTTGTGTATTGCACGCGTTGGAGGTCTAGCTGATGAGAAATCCCTAGAAGAAAGAATTGAAAAGTTGATAAATTTGGATGAGTTATGAGAAATATCTCATTGGAGTCAGAAGCAGGAAAAGGCCAGGCAGAAGGCATGGCATGATAGGCACATTAGGGACAAAAAGCTTGAGATGGGACAGATGGTGCTTCTTTATGATTCTAAGTTTCTGTGCCATCCAAGCAAGCTTAAAGTGCATTGGTTGGGACCGTATGTTATCACTCACATACTTGAAATAGGATCTTTCTAGCTAGAGACGCTTGATGGAATATGGCTACCCATTTACTTTAATGGGAGTAGGTTGAAGCCCTATTATAAAAAAGTCTTCTTGGTGTTTGTAATAAGGTAGTGTTGCCATTGAGACTAGGTTTTCATTTTTGTATTTCCTTTATGTATTTCCTTCTTCATCATTATGCTTTGTCAATTTGTTTGGTGTTTTGTGTAATAAGCACATTTATGCGCTAGAAGATAATTACCATTTGAATAATTTTTATGCGCAGAGGACTACACATACCATTAGTGTGGGGTGGCTATTTACAACTTGGTACAAATAAAGGAACAAACTGCTACAAGTGCTATTCAAGTTTGGAGAGGAGTTGTTAGAAAGGATATTTCTTTAAAAAGATGACCGTAGATGGAGATAAATGATGGAATTGTATAAAGCGAGGTAAGTAGTGGCCGTAGAGACTACCAGGGGAAGGTGTAAAGGCAAGGTACTCAGGTGCATGGAAGCACGATGAAGAGAAGTATGTGGCCAAAAGGTAGGAAGGTGTGAAAGAATGTTATATCTGGGGCACAAAGATGTACCATGTGGAGATTGTGAAAATGGTCAATTAATGAGAGGATTGTTGATTTGTGAAGGAGCAATAAATGGACTAACTTTTTGAAAATCTATATAAAGACATGATATGGGTTCATTCTTACCTTTTTGATCACAAGTATTTGAGTGAGATAAGTGTGATCAAGGTGAGCGAGTCATATTGAGGTAAAAAGATTGTGAAACCAAACATGAAGAGTGGATTATTACGTGGAAGAGGCTTGCATCCCCATTGGTGAAGGGTTTGAGCAAAACAGCGGTGTTGAAAAGAAGCTAGGGAATGTGGTTTCAAGCTATGGCACACAAATTCAACCTAGGGTTTGAAATTACTCGTTACAGAAGATAGAAGGTGGGATTTTCATGATGGAACTAAATAAAGCACCTGCTATAGGTGCCAAAGGAAAGAAGAAGGTAGAAGTTGAAATTACTCTCGAGAGTAATTTTAAAAGATGTAGTACCCAGAAGGTGTGATAGTCAGACAAGAGTGGGATTCCCACATCCGTAGGTGTTAAATAAGTGACTACAACCACTATACATCAAACTACAAGAAATATTTGGACACATTTTTTAATACAAAGATAAACAAGTGCATGGTGGAGGATATGCCAGTATATGACGATGTTGGGGAGAAATTGTTGAAGCAAGTAGGAATCTATCAGTTGTATGAGTTCCTATATTTTGGTAAGTATGAACCATTATACCAATGGTTGATGAATAGATTCTATGAGTACTTATATTTCTCTGGACAAAGGGTTAGAATCACAGCAGCCCTAATTTTGACAATGACAGGATTAAAGGGCACAGGGGTGGACCTTGTTAGTGATCTGACTGATAAATCAACAATATTAGAGACAAGAAAGGAGTTAGGGTATACTAAGGGTCCATGTGGAATAGAAATTGATAAATTGAAGAAGTACCCAGTGGTGCAAGCAGTCATGCATCTGTTAACCAAGTTGAATGATCAAGAGAGATGGTTGTAGGTGAATACCATGTGGTTGCATGTTGCGAATAAAATGTCTCAGGGAGTAGTCTATAACCTAGTAGGCTACATTGCAGACACCATTATTGAGGAAGCGTGCATAGGAGAGAAGATAATTTTTAGCTCTGTCCTGCTTTCTCTTGTGTTTGTAGAAATTAGAGTGCCTGATGGGCCAAAGAACAAGATCTAGGAGTATCCCATGCAAAATAAGTCCCTCGCAGAGAGGTTTGACAAATATTTATGTGAAGGATCAATGAGTGGATTGTTTAAGAAGAGGGTGGAGATGTGGTATGATAGACTTCGCACAACATTTAAGGAGGAGTGGCGCATTCCCAAGTAGCTACCTTTGGTGGTTGGAAAAGTAATATAATTTTTGGTGTACCAACACTTATGTATCACACGATTTTGTGTGACGGATGGGGCATGGATCCCATGGTGAAAACTATCGTATGACTTTAAAACGTGCCACTTATAGGAATCAATCCACCAATTTACTAATGAACTCCATCTAAAAATTAATTCAAACAAGGTATATTGTGACTACCACACTCTAAAGAAGGCATATGTGTATTCAGGTCAAACATCCTACATTGAGAGGCTCATCTCAGATGTCATGAGTATGATGCCAATAAGCTTGGATGCTGGGGACAATGGAGTTGCACTCTTATACCTTCAGCTTATGCCTAAGTTGGATAATAACATGTATGTAGAAACTGAGTTCGTGCTCCCAAGGCCGCCTAAAGGAAAACATAAAGTGGAGAACGTGTCAACCCCACAGCCTACAGAAACTATAGCAGTAGATGAGGAGAACAAAGAACATGAAGATAGTGGTGGATTAGATCATAGAGGCCAAAGGCATCCCACATATAGAGTAGATACTGGGCACACAGGTACTCCACATCATACACACAAAGAAGACAAAGACTTGGACATGGAAGCAGTACATGGAGACCGCCGCTTTAAAAGGGTATTCAAAAGAACAAGGGCCAAAGGTGCGGGACCTTCACAACCTATAAGAACTTCACCACGACTCTCTCCTCAGAAAGAGACAACTGAGAGGAAGAAGAGAAAACTAAAGATGAATGAGGAGGTGGAGGAGTCTGCAGAGAGTGTGCATGGAACCCCTGTACAACCAGAAGATGTGGAAGAACCCAAGGACGAGGATATGAAGGATGAAGAGGAAGGTGTGAAGGAGGTAGAGGAAAAAGAGTATGATATTGTTTAAAAAATCAAAGATCCAACTCCAAAGCTTGGCGCTCAAATTCGTAAGGGGCAAAGAACGAGGAGAACTAGTGGAGAGTATGTTGGGCCAAGTATGGGCTATGTTGAGGAAACAAGTAAAATTGTTTGCACCCGTTTCTAGAACACAATGGGCCTTAAGGGGTTATATGGATGGGAGTTGATGGATCTAGACATGACCACTACGTGCAAAATGAAAGAACTGTCGTGGTCCATGCAGACTCATATGGACAAGCCCAATTTTGAGGTATGTGAGGAGTCATGTGTATCAAGAAGAATGAAGAAGGCATCGCAGAGCAGGCATGCGACTATAAATCCCACTCTCATGTCTGATGAGTAGGTGTGAAATGCCTTGGTTAAGGTATCTATAGAGGTTGCATGGAGGAACATCGATAAGGCTACTAGTATTAGAGCACTACGAGAAGATAACAAGGTAAAATTTGTAGAAATAGTGCGTCTAAAAGGAGAGAAGGACTTAGAACAAAAAAAGAATGAATCCTTTATCATCATGGCAGAAGAAATTGGTGATTATGTCCTAAAAGCAAGACCACACTTAGAGTCTAAGGTACCTAAAAATTTTCCTTCGTCTATGCATTATGTGCATACGTTAGTTTATTTGGTGCTTGAGCATGGACCAATTCGCATGCCAACACCAAAGGACCCTAAACAGGAAACATAGAGAGCAATGGCCTCTGTGGTTAGAAATATTTCATCTTATGAGGCATTGCTCTGAACTTTACATGATGAGCTAAAGAAAGAAGACCAAAATTTGAACATATCTGCAGCTCCAGAAGTAGTGATCAGGATCATAACTATATTAGAAGATAATGAATTTTTGAAGGAAATGAAGAATGAGACTTTAGGACGCGCAAAGAGATTGGCATTAATAAATCAAAAACATGAAGCCCCTGTAACTACACAACATCCACATAAAGAGAGGTTAGATGAGCTTGGAAAGCTCATAGCACAAAATATGGATCTTCTGGAGGGAAGGATGTCTGATATGGCTAACGTTGTCCTAGTATTGTAGAATGAAAAGGGAGAGATAACCCAGGATGAGTTGGAATCAATTTCCGCATACATTCCAGAGAAGATCATAAACGTGTTGGATGATTGGCAAGCGTTAGAGGCTGAGATTAAAGAAGTATATTTATATTTGATCCTCCCAGTTGAATAAGAGGGTGTTGTAAAATAGAATTCCATTCTTTGTAAAGTAATTATGTACATTATTTCTATTCTTATTATTTATTCTTTGGGAACATCAAGAAGAACCCCATTACTGGGATGATAATGTAGTTTAGTGTGGGATAATGTTGAGCAGACAAAATATAACACTAAGGAGAGGGCACATAGAATATTTGCGCACGGGAGAAAGGCACATTTAAAGGTGAGGAAGGATAGGGAATGAAATGCACGTGAAAGACAAATTGGTTCGGGACTTAGCCATTTTCATGGAACTACAGGATATTTTTGGAGATAGAGTATGGAGCACACAATGAGATGGAGACTTGTGTGACACGCAAATGCTATTTTGGGAAGAGTATATACTAAGCACCATGCATGAGTTCTAGTTAATAATAGGATTACTACTGCTAGTTAACTGTAAGAGATCTATTATTAGTGCACTTGCATGTGTGCATGTCATTTTAAAGGCGCATGACTATTTTAAGCATGCAAACTATTTTTGGAAGTGCATAAGTGGTGAAGGGAAAGTCCCAACCCTTATAAATATGTATTAATCTGTGTAGTTAGAGAGACACTATGTATGAGCTATTGTGGAGTTATGCTACCAGATTTGATGCGCACATAAACTTATGATATTGTTTATTGTAATAAGCTTATGTATTTACTGTGTTTAATATAATGGAGTATATTGGCTAAATAATGGTGTTAAACATGACTGTAACTAGTTCCTACATGGTTTATTTCATTAATTTTATCATTTGATTCTTGATTATTTAAGATCTAGATCTAGAATATGCTATGTGGAATGTTTATGTTATTTATGGATCTGAATGCATTATATCTTCATCAAGCTCACATCCTACACAAGTAACTCTAAGGAGGGGCCTGGTACCTTTGCACACTTTGGGTGAGCACTTAACTCAGGTTGGGTGGTGTGCCAGCACACCTGGGTTATTCATGGTAAATACTAGGCTGCATCATCATTCAAGAATGCCAAGAATTTATTTGACGTGAGTTTCCCCCTCGATCTGAGTGGATGAATTGAAGAGAATTCCCAGTCTGCTGAACAACACTCCTATAGAATATTTTGGAATTTTATAAATGCTTCACTCTTCTTTCAAAGAAATAACACCCAAGTATTTCAGGAATAATTATCAATGAATAATTGGAAGTACTAAAATCCCTTAAATGATACAGGCAAGGGTTCGCAAAGATTAGTATGCATGACTACTAGATGGTTCTTGGCATCGAATTTACTTGTCTCGAATGGATCTCGATGTTTTTTTCCTGCTAGAAATCCAGGACAAAGAGGTAATGAATGAGAAAGAGGAGGAATTCCTTGTACCATCTACTTCAAACTAAGATGATAGAGGGAGTTGGCATAAAGATATGCAGACCGATCGTGCGTGAGTGCAATGTATTTCACCATGGAAGTAGATAACGCAACTGTAGAAGATGAGGCTACATCTAGTGCAAATAAATGATCCTTTAAAAATTTTCTAGCAAGTATCATACCTTTTTGACATATTAAATAGCACTTGATTCCATTCTGAACAAGGAACTCCATCTTGAGCTTTAGATTCAATAGCTGAGAGACAAACAAGAGATTTGTGGTCAGGCCAAGGACATAGAGTACCTTCATGAGAGCACATCTTCTTATCCCAAGAGGAATGGTCATATTTTCGATTACTTCTACCATATACTCCTTGTTGTTTGCAATACAAACTCGATCTCCAGTGGGTCGATTAGTTAGTGAATCAAACAACTCTCTGTCACCCATCATGTGATTTATTGCACCAGAATATATGAGCTAAATATTCTCTGATGGTTGTGATGTTTGGGATACACGTACCAAATCATCTTCATGTGTGTCGTAATTTGTTGATTCTGGAGCACCATCAACTGATTCATCATCTAGTTGGGCTGTGACATGTCCTTTCTACTTATTTCTGTGAGGACGCCACTTGGATTTATTTGAATTACCTCTTCCAGATGCGCTTTCTTCTCTAGAATTTCATTGTGTGTGGCCATTATACCAATAGTTCACATTGTCGTGCATATTCGTGTTGCAGATGTGATACCAATGATTCACCTTTTGAGACTTCTACTTCTATTGTTGCTTTTGTGGTTTCTTCTATGTCTACTTCCTTTGTTGACCTTTATGAGGCTTCTAACTCTTCTTTTGTCTAGAGATCAATTATTTGTTCTCAAACTCCTCTTGAACTGACTGAATGGATTCAACCTGTTGCATAAAATTCACCAGTTCCGAAAAACTCACCTCTATTTGAGTGATGGTCAATGTGGTGCTAAACATCCTAAACTTGTGGGACAAATAACTTATCTTTAACCTCTTCTCCCAGTGCAGCTAGCTTTTCTCTTAACTCTGCTACACGACGTAATAATTCTTCCACTTTTTCACCTGTTTGCATACTCATAGTATAAGATTTGACTAGAGATGAAGAATATTCATGAAATTCTTGGATTCGTATATTGTGGAGAGAGTATCCCAGGCCTTCTTCAATTTTGTTTCATTTTGAATGTACGGTTGCACCTCATCGGATATGCTCAGATTGATCAATATCAACACTTTTTTTTCATCCTTGTACTTCATGCATTCATCATCATCGGTGGGACAAGTGAGTTCACCTGTTACAACCTCCCAAAGATCTTCAAAAAGGAGAATGGGTCACATCTTTTTCTTCCACTCAGCAAAAATTTTCCCTTTCAAGATCTGGGCATCAGAGAGCAATATCTTTAGAGCGGACATGATGTCAAAAAATTAAATTTTATTACTATTAATTATTTAAAGGTACAATGTCTTACTGGTGAATAGTTATAGGTGGTCTCATTATGCTCTTGCAGTGAGAAATGGATGCTTATGTGGGTATTCTATCTTACATTCATCATTCACTTCATATCCTTTTTCGAGCTCCACATGTACCTTCTTAGCTTGACATCGTACATCGAACTAGAACCACTCCAGTAGTCCTTGATGCACAAGCTCCTCAAATTGCAGATTGTTACTATTACGAAGGGCGTCGATCAAGGAAAAGTAAATTCTAGTGTTTTTGTATTGGCCTCTTAATGGTGATTCATTCCTTACATCACTTAAAACACTGCTTTCGGCATACAGATTATGTGACATATGGAGCTTGATTTTTTTTATTTTGTAATAGTCTTTCTAGTTAAAAACATGCTGATCTAGGACGCTGCAGCCTTTTTTTAGGTCAAAAAACGTGCTTTACTAAGAGGAAACAGTCAAAAAATGGCCACACAAGTCTCTTATTTGCACGTGTTGTCAAGATTGCTGGAAGAATACAAAATCCAAAGAAAATCGCAGGTCTAATTTTTGTAGGGATAATTCCAAAAAATCCAAAGAATTCGTAAGAAAAGACAAAATAATGCTTTTCGTAATAGAAAAAAATGAAGAAATCCAAACTTCCCAAATGATTGCAGCAGGTCCTATTTTTGTATGCAATTCGACTTTTGGTTATTTCTCGTGTCAAAAAGAAACTCATTAAATTCCTTTCTCTTTATAGATCGAATTTATAGAAGTTGGGATGACTTAATCTTTTGGTGCAAAAAACTTCTTACTCCACGCCAAGGAAAGAGTCTGCTCTTATTTTCTTTCTCCTACAACTTTCTAAGGAAAACCTTACTCTAAAAATCTCCTCGCCAGGCATATCAACGCTACTCTGATACCAATGATAGGCCAAGTTAGATAGACATAGAAATGTTTATTTATTTCTAATTGAAATAAAGAGTTACAATCACAAAAATATATACGAGGAGAAATATCTAGAACAAATATGGAAGAGGAGGAACAACCTAGAAAAGAACTATCTAAAAAAGTTTCTAAAATAATGTATTATTTTTCTAACATCAAATATGAGGAACAAAAAGATTATTGGAACACTCTATGGGTTTAGGATTTAATTCCCAAGGTTAACATTTTCTACTGGTTTGTTTCTCAAAACAATATCCTTACCCTTAAAAACATGAGGAAAAGTGGCATGATTATCCCCAGTAGATGCATTATTTGTGGTTATCAAGAGGATAATGCTAGTCACTTGTTTATCAACTTCACATTTTCCCTCGTCTTTTCCTCTGTCTAGGATATTTTCAATCTTTAATGGATGTTTCTTGAATCTATGAAGGAAATTTTATTACAATGGAATTTCCCTTTTAATTATCTATTCATTGTGGCTTCCTAGAGGATGGCACTCCCTCACTTCCTCTGGAGTCTGTGGAAGGAAAGAAATGGAAGGATATTCAACGATCAATATGCTACTATTAAGAAAGTGAGTTCCTGGTTGTACTCTTCCCTTAAGGAAAATGATATACTTTTTAAAGGAAAAGTTAAGGCCCCTTGTTCCAAGAATGAGGTTGTAGTTCTTACAAACTTCCCCTTCAGTTCTCCTAGTCTCAAGGATCCCCGTTCAGGAGTTAAGTGGGATAAACCAAGAAGGAATTAGATAAAATTGAATTTTGATGGGGCCTAGAAGGGTGACCATGGTCTTGATGGGGGTGGGGGCATTCTTAGAGATCAGGAAGGTAATTGGGTTTTTTTTTATGCTGGACCTTTAGGGATCCATAGTAAAAATGTTGTTAAAGCTAGGGAGCTTCTCTGGGGTATTAATCTAGAAAATGATAAGGGTTTCAAGATGTTACAGATTGAAGGGTATTCTATACTCATTATAAATTCCCTTGGAAAATATAATATCCACAATTCGGTTCTGGGAAATATCATCTTTAATATCAATTAGTTGCTTAAAACCTTTGACAATATACTCTTTCTTCACATCCCACATAATGATAACAAAAGTGCAGAATAATTGGCTAATTGGGGGTGACAAGTAATGTTTTCAAAGTTTGGGAAAATGGGATGAGATCTCAACTATTATTAATAATATCATTAATCATGATAAGTAATGATTTGAAGGCAATCTCTCCTCTGGGGATGCTTTTCATTAATGTTTTTATTAAAGGAAGGAACATTCGCATGTGTGAGATCTTCGAAAGGATTTCTATTAATTGTAATTTTGTGGGTGGTAATGTCTATTGTTTTTCAAACTATCAGCTCTTTCTAAGGAAACAAACCATGTGAGGTGATAGGCTTAGGATGAAACCTTCGATTCATGGAACACTCCAGAATAATCTGTCCCTTTGGCAAATTTTCAAGAAAGGGTTTCAAATATTTAATTTCCAAACTAAGGGGGTCTAGCCCATCTCTTGCCTTTGATTTTGGGTGAGATTAGGATAATGAGAAGGTTGTGGTCTGCGGTATGGAGTTGTAAGTTTCTAAGTTTTCTATCACTTAGGCTACTATTTTTGAAATGGAGGGCCTAAATATTTTCAAGGATTGAACTAAACGCAATCACAAAATTCAAACACTTTTCAAAGGTAAAGAAAAGGTGTATTTTCTCATTGATGGAATTGTGTAATATTATCTTCCTGGGATTCGGAACATTGTGTGTCTTCATATTATGTGTTATATAACTCTAGAGGGTAAGTATAGGAATATATACACACACCATCTCTCTATGTTAAATATGTTTAGACATAAGATTGCTATGAGTATTCCCTTACTTTTGTTCATGTCGGTCTCTGAGTCGGTTAAGGACTTTCAGCAAGGGAAAATTGAGTTTCCCCTACATCATGGTCTCATCCTCCTCCTCTACTAGAATGGGAATTCCCTCATTCCTAAGGAGTTATAGAAAGGAGTAGAAGATTCTGATCATACTATCACTTTGGATGAGCATATGTCTAGACTTCAGAGGGAGAAGGGTCTCTAGAACCAGGGCGAGGGGAAGGATTTTCAGATGGTTGCGACTTCTTTGGTAAAAATTAAAGAGTATGTCTCCAAGCTCAAGAATAAGGCTCATACGGAATAGGAGGATAAGACTGAGAAAATTACTCTAAGGATTCTGCAACTGGAGAAGGATATGGAATCCATGGGTGAAATTGGTATAGACCTTAGGGATAGTATGATTAAGTGTATTGAACCCTCAAAGAAAATCTACATTTCTACAAACTCCATGAGAGAGGACCTGGTTGGGATTAAAATTGTAGTTAGGGATTTGTAGGATATGATGTGTAAACTAGAAAAGGGTCAAACGAATATATGACTCAAACTCTACCGGAGCAGTTGTAAAGAGGAGGATGGTGGAAAAGTTGATACATAGAAGGGAGATGATCATGATCATGTACAATTGGGTCACGTTAAGACCCATGGTGGCTCTTCCAAATGCCTCAAGAAAAACTAGTGTTTTGCTGGATGGTTGGGACTCTTGTGGAATTTTGGCGATCTTTTTCCTATTTTGGTTTTGTAGCAGTATGTTGTTTCTTTTGGTTTATTTTTGTTATGTTTCTTCTAGGTTTGGTCTCGGGTTAAGTTGTTTTTACCTTTCTTGGTTCCCTGTTCTTTTTTTTTGCTTTTTTCTGGATGTAATCACAATGTATATGTTGATGTAAGGCCTCTAGGAGCCAAAATCCTTGTTTTTTACCCTATCTCATAAAAAATATTATTCTATTTGATTAAAAAAATATTTGAAATTTTAAAATCATTTTATTTTTAATTGCTTGTAGCAGTTTAATATGTAAAAATTTATGTTAGTGTTTTAAAATTAAATCAAAGTAATTAAAATCTTATCATATAATGCAAACAATTCTATATGAATATATTATAAAATATAATTGTAAGATTATTATTTTTATAGAAAATAAATCTTTAAAAATTGAAGAAAGTGAAAAACAATAATGATGTGTACACTTTCTATAATAAATAGAACATATTTTTTCTCCACATATGATATTTTTAAAGTTGTTTGTTTTTTAATATTTTTAATTATTATTTTACTATATAGTTAGAGCTTTATCTGAAATTTAAAATGAGTGCATACATAGAGAAAAAATATTTAGATGGTTAAATAATTATATTTAAATCATTTAATACAAATAACAAATATTTTCTTATAATATATGTTTTTTTAAAAATAGATTGGGTAAAACTTTGATTTTGAAGGGACCAGAATACCCTTTACATCTAAGATAAGCATCAAAGCTCAAGAGAAAAAAAAACAAGGATCAGTCTAACAAACCATACAAGAAATAAAAAAAGAACCCAAGAACAAAAGAAAACGAAGAACACACCAAAGAAAATTACAATATATAGTAATGAAAATTATTTTTCTAGAAAAATATTCACATTTAATAATTGTTATCTAAATAGCTCTCTTAGCGATTTGGATAACTTGCATACACATCATGCACCCCTTTGCATTCTTCTATCTCCTTCCATTTTCCCTTGTCCACCTTCCTCCTATGCACCCACTTTCTCTCCTATCCTATCGTGCACTCCTTGCGTGCACCTCCCCAGACTTACCTCATAATCAACCAAGTCTCTAGCATTCCTCTTGCATGCATAGCATGCGCCCCTCTTTGCCTTTTTCTTCCATTTCTCCCTTGCACCCACACTCCGCGCGTTCACCTTTTTTCTAGTCAACTCAGCGCACCTCCAAAGTTAAATCAAGATCTAAATGAGCTTCAAGCTTCCATGCGTCCAAGAGCCCCAAAAGTTGCATCAGCCATTGAAAAGTCTTTGACTCAATGGAGGGTGCCAAGTGTCTCAACAGCACAATGTCGAAAGGAAAGTCTGGAGGTAGTCCCCAAAGAAGTGCGGGCCTTCCACATGTCTAAAAGTCCAAAAAGGGGACACAGTAAAGTTGAATAGTCATGCAGAGGTAAGCCAGCGGAGGGTGCCAAGTGTCAGCACGATGCTATCTGAAGGATCAAATTTGGGGTGGGCTTCCAAACAAGCACCTAGCCTCCACATGTCTTGGGTTGGATATAGTGCCTCCGCACGCGGAAAAAACTCAGGGAGAATATGAAGGAAATAGGGAAACCTATGGACACTGCCACGTGTCACATGAGTGTTATTCCAAGAGCGAAGGAAAGAGTCAAATCTCATATGAGCGTAGAGATGCCACATGGACCTAGTATGGAAAACTCTTTAAAATATTGTGCACCTGCAATTCAAATTTAAAATGGGCATATCTTTCAACTTGGGGTTCGAAATCTGACAAATATGGCACCGTTGGAAAGATCTCAACCTCATCTACGCCTCGGAGATCTGAATCTTTATTTTTGTAGAATTTAGGTGGGGAGGAAATGAAGAAATGTCTATCAAGCCATTAAAGAAAAATCAGATTTCTTCAACCACTAGATCTAATTCAATTCGATCCATCATTCCTCCTCCTTCGAGGTGCCGACTAAGTAATTGATGTAGACATGATAGATTTGGGGTAGATTTGCTAGAGACATTAACAATGGTGGTTGAGCTTCGAATTATTTTTTCTCGCTTCTCTCTCTCTTTCTTCCCTCTATGATAAATCTATTAAAGACAGGGTCAGGGCTCATTATAAAAGGTTGGACACTCTAGAGCTTTATGCATGTTACTAAGGACTCCAGATTGTTTGTATGTTGAGTTGCAGACCTCCATGTTTGGCTCTTGCATGTGGATATCAGCCTCCTTATAATTATGGATATCGGCCTCCTTCTATGCAATTAACCAAGATGCAGAAGATACAAATAGACCGCTCGCACAAGTGGCAGACAACACTAGATATAAGAAAAGAATATTAGATTCAGGCGCACAGGTCGCAGTCCCAACAATACAAGTAGATCTTCAAAAGAAAAAGGAATCAGACAAGACCTCTTGTAGCAAAAGTGTTCAAATCCCTATGTAAGAGGTCCCGCGTAAAGCTCCTTTTGAAGCAGCATGCGCCCATCCTTTGGTAGGCTAGGCCTCTGCTCCAACTAAAATTCAGGCTTCCACACTTGAATAGCCAAGAAGGGATGTTGTTCCCCAAATTCACAAGGTGGGGGGCTTCTCTTCAGCATTGTTGACCAAATGAAGAAAACAAACATAAACGTCACAATGTGGGATGCCCTGACCATTCCATCTCAGCGGGATCTGTTGCATGAAGCTCTAGCACAACTTCTGCGCGCTGACCCAGTTATACAAAAGCCACACAATTTTGTCAAAATCTACCAAAAAGAGGAGAAACAAGTAAGTAAAGTTGCTAAAACCCCACCCTTTTATATGTCCTTGATTATAGGCAAACACCTAGTGCATAACTGCTTGATTGACTCAGGCGCTAGTACTTCTGTTATGCCTAAGAAGATAGTAGATGTCTTAGGTCTGAAATATAGCCCTTTGTCTAAAGGAGTCCTACAACTTGATGGCTCAATTGGAACCACCTTAGGTGTCATAAAGGATCTTGAGTTAACCCTCCATACATGTCCAAACCTGACAATTACTCAAGATGTGTCAATTATTGACCTGCCTCCTTTGTTTGCCCTATGTCTATCAAGAGAATTTACTACTAAAGTGGGCAGTTACTTGTCTTCTGATTGGTCTCATATGTTATTCAAGACAAGGTATGGTACCTGGTTTACCATACAAGCTAAGCCTATATTTTCTTATCATGTAGAGCCATATGTCCCATCCCCTCTCCAAGATAATTGTCTTATCCAAGAAGAACAAGTTTCAGTTCCTGAAGAGCAGTATCTTCCACCCTCTATTCTAGACCTAGTACTTGATGAATGGGTGGAGAGGCATCACAAATTTGACCCCTATGCTGAAGAACTGGAAGCCTATGAAACTGGGCTTGGTACTTATTGCATTCTAGAAGAAGACGTTATGCTTCCACGTGCGCTCATGGGAGACAAAGTTCGAATTGGTCTTTGGAAGTTGTAATTTGATGGATCCAGAAGTAGGAATGGTGTAGGAGTAGGAGTGGTTCTCATTTCCCCTAAGGATGAGAAATTCTTCTTCACACATAGGTTACAGTTTGCATGCTATAACAATGTGGCAGAATATGAAGCACTAGTGCATGGCTTGCTTATTGTTGAAAAGAAGAAAATTAAAGTGTTGCAGATCTTTAGGGACACATAATTGGTTATCCACCAGGTCACCAACAAATTCCAGACAAAGAACAAGCTTATTAAAGCTTATAAACATAGAGTTTGGGACCTACTTGAGAGCTTTCATGCCCTTAATTTGCAGGTAGTCCCGCACAGAATGAACAAAGAAGCTGACCAAATGGTCGCGCTCAGTTCACAGTTTTCTCTTGCTAAGGAATTTGTCAAAGGAAACACTTAGCACATTAAGATGGTGATTAAACCATCCATCTTGAGACAATAACACCGGCTGGAAGGTGTTTGTTAGTGACGCACAGATCATAAATAAAAGTTTTTATCCAGAATTAAGCTGAATTTTCATCAATGGTATGACGAACCTTGACTTGCATAACATTTAATGGTGACCAAGTAATATAGCTAAAGACAAATAAGTTGCCTAAAGGGCTTGTCACCTTAGATTTTCAAATGTTTCCAGCCCTGATTATGAGTTCAAGGGTGAATCAAAGATACATGCGCGTAATTGCTAAGATAGAGTGATCCTCCATTACTATTACACATGAAAAGGATACATGCTGCTTAAGTAAGGCTTGTGCAGCATGAAGAAAAATAGGCCTTCATCTCTCTCTAGTCAAAAATATTAATGATTTAATTTTTGCATGAAGAGTATGAATAAGCTCAAAGGTTTTGATCCAATTTGTTGCTCAACACTCCATTGTAATCTTGATCCTGGTATAAAGCATCCGTCAGACAAAATATAATTGACCAGTCAATCCAAAAATAGAGCCCCTTATGAGTAAAGGATGTTATCAAAACTCATTGAGGAAAGTGTATTATATTTCCTGATCAAATATTCTACCTGGGTCACGAATAATTGATTCTATACTACTCCAAGAAAAATATGTGAAATCATCCCACTTTGTGATGATTTTAGAGATTTGAAAAAAGCATCTCTAATCTAGGATCATTATCCTTTAGCCTTCAATGGAGTAGATTTTGTAGATTGTGGCTGACGCACAAAGGTTCTCCATGCTAGATGGGCATTCGGGTTTCAACCAAATCCTGGTCAAGGAAGAGGATCAATTCAAAACAACATTTACGACCATGTGGGGAATCCTATGTACACCAGAAAAATGTCCTTTGGTCTGTCAAATGCAGGTCAAATTTCAGCGCGCCATGGATATTGCCTTCAAAGGTTACATCAATGAGTTCATCTTGGAATTTACCTTAGATGATATAACTGTCTTCTCAAAGCAAGCGCACGGATCACATGGTGCACCTGGAAAAGGTCTTTAAGAGATGCAAAGAAGCTTTGGGTATCTCTTAACCCTAAGAAGTGCAATTTTTCAAGGCTCAGGGAAAGCTCTTGGGTACATGTAGTTTCAAATTAGATGGCATCGCGATTGATCCTAAGCGCATTTCAACCATCCTAGCCCTTTCCCTATCAAAAGAATAATGATAAGGGCCTTACAGTCCTTCCTTGGCAAGATTAACTTTATTTAGGAATTTTATCCCTAACTTTTCGGGAGTGGTTCGGCCCAATCACCCTCTATGATCAAAAATGACATAGCCTTCAAATGGATACCAGAAGGAAGAGAAAGCTTCAACAAGATCAAGAAATAGATTACTTGTGTACCAACACTCCTCAAACTTGAATACTCAAAGGATTTCATCCTATATGCTTATGGTACTGACGCAAGCATTGCTACTATCCTAACACATGAAAATGTGAACAAGGGCTGGAATAGCCATTGGCCTTCTTTTTTCTAGACACTGAAGGATTATGAATTGAAATATATCTCAGTGTACGGAGAATACAGGTCTTTTCTAAATCATGCATCGTTGCTCAAGCAAATTCAAGGCCATGAAGTCACCAAAAATCATATCAAGGTGTTAGTACTTCCCACTCATTTGTCAAAGACTTCATCATGGGAGCAGAAATTAGTGAGAAGAGACCCTGCGATGGGTGACAAAAATCATGGAATATGTTGTGATTATTAAAGCCACAAATCTGGTAAGAAGCAGTTCACTCTGCATTGGCAGATTGCTGAGGATGTGCAGAGTGAACCCGAGGCTTCATTATTTGTAGATGAAAGAGGCTCCCATGTACTGTAGAATCATGAACAAAATATAGATCCCGGTGACACGTGTGACTAGGATGAAGGCACATGATCACATTCCTTTCTAAAGGGTATAGTACCCTCCTGGTTTGAACAAGGCAAAGAGAAGACATCCGAGGTTACAATCCATCCCTTATGTTTTGATTGATGGAATTATCTTCAAAAGAAATATAGATGACATGTTGTTAAGATGTATCAATGGTGCACAGACTGAACAAATGTTAGCAGAATTTCACGATGGATTCTCTCAGAAATGGACACTTCTGTGCCAAAACTACAGCCAACAAAGATCATAATGGTAGGTATCTTTTGGCCTACCCTGTTTGCAGATGCACAGAAGTGGGTCACAAAATGTAAGGAATGCAACTTTATTTGCAGGAAAGAAAAGATTGGCAATACTTCCCCTCTGACCAATCCAAGCGGATCAACATTTTGCGCAATGGGGTCTTGACTTCATAGGCATGATCAATCTGCCTTCAAGCGTTGGACATAAATGGGTGCTTACAACTACAAATTACTTCACCAGATGGAAAGAAGTTGTCGCACTTAAGGAATTAACTGAGGCAGTCATCCTTGAATTTCTCAAAAGTTTAGTCACAAGGTTTGGCATTCCTCAAACAATTATCTCTGTATAATGCAAAGGCCTTCCTTGGTGCTAAAATCACTGATTGGGCTCTAAGTCTGGGCATTTACCTAAAAACCTCTTCCAATTATTACCCTCAGGGCAACGGTATGGTGGAATCAACAAACAAGAACCTTATCAAAATCATGAAGCGCACAATGAACATCAGCCAAAGAAAGTGGCATACGAAAGTCTTGCGTGCACTCTGGGTAGATAGAATCACGGTAAAAAAGGCAATAGGAAATTTGCCTTACAAGCTTGTCTATGGCAAGGAGGCTACCCTTCCTTTGACAATAGAACTAAATTCATTGGCACTTGCCCAACAGATGGAATTTGAGGACGCAGATCAGAGAGAAATCAGGATGACAAAGTATGGTTCATCTTGAAGAGCTCAGAAACTCTGCCATGATCAAGTTTTAGAATAACATGCAACAAGCAACAAATAAATGGTTTGACTGAAAGGCTAGGCCTCAAGCTTTCAAAGTTGGGGACCTGGTTCTAAAATGGGATGTTGACAGAGCTAAACCAGGGTGCCATTCAAAGTTTGATACACTTTGGAGTGGCCCATACATCATCAAGTCCTGCAAAGAAGCTAATTCTTTTGAGTTAACTCATCCAAATGGAAGCACGCTGCAAATCCTAGTAAACGGGATCTATCTCAAACCCTCCCATTAGGTTTGCTGCATCATGTTATATATATTAAAGTAGTTTCAATTCCTCCAAGTGTTCTCCGCGCACATTATTTGTTTATACATAGTTCTTTCCCCTCGCGTGCTTCTTGTGCTTGCGCTTTTGTTACTTCCAGAATGCAAGGCTTCTCTTAGTAATTGTGAGATTCAGAATAGAGTGGAGATATGATTTTCAAGTGATTACAGGGGCATTTTCATGATTGAACAAGCAGAATCCATGCCCAATGGATGCTTTAGGCTACTGATCTCTTTCATCTAGCAGGAAGATGGCCCTGAAAGTTACCAAAATTGTTATCTAAATAGCTCTCCTAGTGATTTGGATAACTTGCATACACATCTTGCTCCCCTTCGCATTCTTCTATCTCCTTCCATTTTCCCTTGCGCACCTTCCTCCTGCATGCCCGCTTTCTCTCCTATCCCATCGTGCACTCCTTACACGCACCTCCCTAGACTTACCTTTCAATAAGCTAAGTCCCTGGCATTCATCTTGCGCGCCTACCCAAACTCATTTTTTTCACACGTCCTCTTTTCTTTCTTCCTCCGTGCACCTTCCTTTAGTTGAATGCCTGTGTCTTTGTTTCATACTTTCCTTCAAAAAGTATACCTTCCTCTCGCACGTGATCCTCCATGCCACCCCTCTGTTTCCCTTTCATGCTCTTGCTTCTCACTCCCGCACGCTTTGATCCACCTCTTTCTGCTTTCCCCCGTGCCTCTTTCTTCTGCGCGGGCCCTTGCACCTTCTCCCTTGTGCCCACACTCCGCGCGTTCACCTACTTTCTAGTCAGCTCGTCACATCTCTAAGGTAAATCCAAAAGTGGAGGCCCAAATGAGCACCAACTCACCACGTTTTCAAGGCCTGAAAAGGTAAGAGCAGTGGTTGAAAATTCCAAGAGCCTGCGGAAGATTCCACGTGTCAACTTGACGCTCCTTCAAAGGCAAAATCCTGAGGAGGTTTCTAAGTGAGCGTGGATTCTCCACGTGTCTGGTTTTATAAAGAGACGGGGTCGGGTTGAATAGTCAAAGCATTGGGACAGGCCAGTGGAGGATGCCAAGTGTCAGCACGGTGCTAATTCAAGAGCAAAATTTGGGGCGGGTTTCCAAACAAGCGCCAGGCCACCACATGCCCAGGGTCAGAATTTTGGCCTCGCCAAGCAAAGAGACTCAGGAAAGAATACAAAGAATCCCCAAGAAGCTTCACGAAAGCTGCCACGTGTCATTCCGACATGTCAATTTAAAAGTGAAAGGCATGAAAGACCGAATCTCCAAGGTGCACGAGGCTGCCACATGGACTCGATACGGAAAACTCTTTAAAATATTGTTTTACACCCATGATCCAAATATTCAAATGGTCATATATTTTGACTCGAAACTCAGATTTGGGTGGGAGAATACTTTTTGGAAACGTCTCGACACCCTCCACGCCATGGAAACATAAAATATCATTATTAATAGGACTTGGTGGATGAAAATGGGAAAAAATATATCAGGCCATTAAAGCACAATCGAATTTCTTCAACCACCAGATCTGATTTGATTCGATCTGTCGTTCTTCCTTCTTGGGACATGAAAACCACACCAAAATAGGGAACCCGAAAATTTTTGGGTAATTTTTTTTTAGAAAGACATTAATTAATATTAGTGATTGAACAATTTCAAAGTTAAGATTTAATTTCTACAACTTTAGTTTACCCAAAACAAATTAATTATTTATTTCTAATTAGCTTACTAAGGTCTCCCAAAATAAATCACACCCTTTTTAAATCTAATTAGTTTAGGGTCCCCCTTTGACTTAATAGTTTAAACTCATCCCCTTTAATTTTATTTCTCATCCCCTATGCCCATGACTTAAAGATGTTGTAGGGTTAATTAGTAGTAGCCCTAGGATAGATCTAATCTTGACCATTGATTTCAATAATTTTACCCTAAAGTTTCCCTAAACATCTCTATGTTTTCTTTTTTTTCTATTCTTCTTCTCATTTTGTTTTGTTTTGGGTGTTTAGAGAAGTAGGGTCTACAGGAGAAAAGGAAGAAATATTGGAGGCTTAATACCAAAGATGGAGTGAGAAGGTGATATATTTTGTTATTTTATTTGTAAAAAGTCTAAAAATGTGAGTTCTTTGGTTAAAATGATAAATACCCACAGATAAGCTTTCATGTACAGTATAGAGTTAAGGTATGGAATATGATTCGTGTGTGTGTGTGGATGTGTCTGTGTCCTATCTTAGAGATAAGATGGATTTTAAGCCTGGAAGATTTATAAATCCGAGAGGTTACCCCCCTCATTTAGTAGAAGGAAAGTAGTGAGCCATGTATTGTAGGAAGTGTGCGAAGGAAGCCATCAGTTTAAAGGTGGTTACAAGTGCCATTAAGAGGGGTGTTGTAAAGTTTCTCCCAAAGTCTTGGGGAAGGGCAAGTTGGGGTAACACTGGAAGTGACCTCATGGGTGAGGGATTGTGCAGTTTCATGTTAATATTATAACCGTTTGGATACGTGGATGTGGGGATCAGTGGGGGTCATAGTCGTGGTCGGGTGTGCGCATGTTGAAGTGCGTTTTGTTGGGGAGGATTCGGACCCCTCCCCACCTTTTTTTTCTGTTTTTGCATTAGTAAAAATCATAGACCCACTCAAGGAACTTTTTTTGAATTACCAATCCTTTTTATCATAGTTTTTTGGTGATGAAGACGCTAAAATTGTTTACATAAATATAATATATATGTATTTATATATATACTACAACCAATTTATATATATAGATATATATATGTTTAATTACCATATTATATCATATAACTGTTTATATATATATAGTTTATGCCTGTTTAAAATATTGTGTAATATATGCAAGTATATTTTATTATATTTATAATTATGTGTTATAACCCTACATATTATTATATCAATCATATATTTCTCGATGAGTTTTTAACAATATATCTATAGTTAGCAAGTTGGACCACCTACATTTTATTGGATATGAAGCATTTCAAAAATTAATATGAACATAAGCCATACTATAAGAACTTAAAGTAGTTGTTTTCTAAAATGTGATAAATGGCATTTTTTAATATTTCATGTAATACTCCAGAGATGGTAGGTAATGATCAAAATTGATAAAATAATAAATGGGTAGATTTCAACATTTCCTATGAATCTTAATAAGTTATTATATTTAGGCCATGTTTACTAAGAAGAGATCATCCAAAATGAATTTCTCTAAGATTGCAAAGGAAACCCAGTAGAAATGTATTTCAATCAAGAGAAGAAACTATGAAACATGTCAAAATAAGGCGCTACATTGAAACAATCTTAAAAGCCCTGATTTTTTCTATCACCTATTTTAAGTCTATTTTTCCAGATTGGAAAGCCATTCAGAGTGTAAACTAACTTCATCTCTTTGTATGCACCACTAAAAAGTACTTTGAAAAAGGATGATTACATGGGAATGAATTTCCAATAAAACCAACTTTGGGATTTCAGAAAATAAGAGTTCCATCAATTTCATATTAAAGGAATACATATTTGCTACAATTATTTCATTTCCAAGAGTCTTAAACTCAATATGCAACTCTTTTATAAAGAAGTTTAAAATACATTTCTAGTTAACTACTCTCAAAGAAACCCATTACAATAAGCTTCTTACAAGAATGAGGGAAGATTGCACAAGCAAATGTGACTCAAGTTTACAAGTAATACCAAATACAAGAAAGAAGGATTTACAAGGTAATGAAGGCTTCCACATAGCCTATATGGTTTAAATCTTACAATGAGAGTGATGTCCACAAAAGGATTTGAAGGAGGACCTTGAGAATCCCAAGATGACAAACAAAATTTCCAACTATCTGAACTTGAGCTCCAACTTCCTGATACTTCCAAAAACCAACTCCAAGGAGAAAAAGATTGTTTAACCACCCAACCTTTAGGCATCATTACATGCCTTTCCAAGGTTGGAAGACATGCTAGCCTCCCCCAAGCCCATGGGAAAGAGGACTAGCTTCCACAAACTTTGCACAAGATTAAGGGAGACAATCCAACATTATTTTCACATATAAGACAAGACAAATACTAAGAAAAACATTAAATTTTGCAAAGAAGGAAAGAAGGAGGAGAAACCATATTCTACCTCTAAAATGGGGAAGAGAAGAAAGAGATCTCCAAGTGCCAAAAGTGTAGCCAACATTGGTTGCACATAAACAATAATCTCCACAACCTCCTTATTCCTCCAAAGTCATCAAACCCTCCTTATTTCTCCATCCATTCACCAAAATCCTTCTTGGGAGGATTTTCAAACCCAAAGGGTTTCCTCTCCAAGAATGGGGAAGGGGGTTCAAACCATATGAACCACCTTCCCCACCTCAAACCATTTGAGGGGAGTAACAAAAATCTTACATGGCTTGCCCATCAAGCCATGAGGATTGAGAGGGAAAAATCCCTCTCTCTTCCCCCACAAACTCCAAAATCCATCATGCCATATGATGGATGGAGAAAAATAAAACAAGTATAATCAACAAATGGCAACACACAAGTAGCAACACACATTTTAAACAAAACAAGGACTAATATCTAACATGATATAAAACATAAAATGAGCTCAAGGAGCCTACCTCCAAAATCTCTCCAACACTCTAACTTTTCCTCTTCTTTATCCAAGCAAGCTCTAGCTCCAAAATCCACAAGCCTCCAAGCAAAAGCTCCATAAAAAAAGTTCTCTTCTTTCCCCATGAGGGAGAATTTGAAGAGAAGCCAAAAAAAATCCTCACAAATGAGGGGGTGACATGTGTCACCCCTCTCTTCCCTCAAGGTCAAAGATTCTCAAAATAAAAGAGAGAAAAGATAAAATAGCTTTTAACCCTCTTCTCCCAAATTACCCAAAATGAAAAACAAAAACAAACTTGTGCAACTTTTAACAAAACACACATACCCATCCACCTTACATGGATGTGACCAAAGGGAGGAAAAATGGGAGGGAAACTCCCTCTATGCCTTGGAATTAAGCCCCCCTACCTATTAGGTAGGGTCCAAGGGCCCATTTTCATGCTAAGTGAACTCCCAAACTAAAAAGGGGTCACTTAAAATGCCTAAAATAGCCAAATTTCGGGTTTGGCACATTTGGACACAAGTGTAGAGGGTGTGAGGCCAACCCAAGGGTTCACATGTGACCCTAATCCCCTCTAATTAAATACATCATTATCCAAACTCAAAAGTTAATGCAAGTGGGGACCATTAAGTCCCCAAATCAAGATTACAAAGCAACTAAACATCCTAAACAAGATTAATATTACATGACACACTACATTACAAATGAGGGTCACTCATGGTGCCCAAAATAATGAAATCTAATACTAAGGCCTCATACAATAAACATGGTTAGGACTTAGCCCCATGGGCTGCTTGTGTAAAATTGTGTAGCTGCCCTGAATCCCATGTTCTCTTGTGACCTGTCACCTGCACACTCATTGCACACATTAAACACAATGTGGAACGATAAAATGTAAATCAACTAATCAATAACGATAAATGAATTCTATGCTAGCATATCATCATTCTGGAATCGAAAATGTGACAACATGCATAATTATACACAATTCACCATGAGTTAGCCATAAGATAAAGTGACATACATCCATAAAATCTAAACATGCAACTAAACTGAGTATCCATCAAATATAAATAAGGTCCAAACAACATCATATCAGTTAGTATCGAAGTGAACATCATAAGATAAGGTGTCAACATAGTAATCAAGCCAAATTGGTGCTATATGCCCAAATCTCCATACATGGCAAGTGAAGTCAAATATCCTAACTTGAATGTACCAAAATGGGTGAGATTGTAACAATTTCATGTTAATATTATAATTTATTTTGATATTTCAGATTTGTCATCATTCTGTATTATCATAGTCGATGGTATTCTTGTGTTATGTTGTTGTTTTGTTTCCAGATTACATCCACCAAACTAAAGGCTGTGCATTAGTAAATAATCATAGCATGAGGAGTTCCTGGTGAAGAATTATCATAGTGCCGGATTGGTGATGACAGACGCTCATTGTAAAGGGTTGGATACTTTGGATCCTTACAAATTTTGCTAAGGACTCCATATTTTATGTATTTTGAGTTGCAGACCTCTATGTTTGGCTCTTGCATGTGGATATCAGCCTCCTTATCATTGTAATAGTTCTGTGCATTTCTAGAAGTAATAAAAGCATCATTTTGTGATTATTCTCTGTCTAACGTGTTTGCATTCCTTCTTCTTGCCTCTTCTCTTGCATTGTGTATTGTTGTGCTATTTTAAGTCCCTTGCGGTTCCATACTTAGTTGTGTTCTATGAGAGCGATCTGGTGAATGTGTATTTCGTTGTGTTACTCGTGTTTAGCCTCCTTTCATGCATTCCCTATCATTCTCACTCAGAACAGATAGTGTTCACCCCTCTTTTCTAGTGCTATCACCTTTTAGTGTAGTTTACTTCATGTTATCCTTCTTTCCCTGGTCCCTTGGCATTCTTGCTAGCTTAGTTTTCCCTTTCAACACTAGGAGTAGCAGTAGCAGGAGAAATAGATAGAGGAACCGGCCTTCTCTGTTGATCTGTCCCAAGCTCGTAAGGTCCCACAACTTGGGGACGGTTCCATTGTGGTCTCAGACACCTCGGCCCTTCCGAGATCTGAGACGTGGGTGCACGTTTGAGCAACCAACAATAATAAAAATATATTTTTGTGTTCCAAATGTTAACAATCCACATAAAGAATTATTTAAATGAATGCTAAATTGGTTGTTAATAATAAAATTTATACATTTAAAAAAAAAGATAATTTTACAATTAATTATTGTGGAAATCAAATTGTAGCTACTACGTACAATTTTTATGTGGCAACTGCAATTGTAGAAACAAATTGTTGAAATTGTTACAATATAACATTGATGAGAGTTACAAAACTGTAAATTGTGCAATTTCTACAAAGATGGAATATATAAAAAAACTACAGTTTTTGTGAAGATTGTGGAATTCTAACAAATATAAGAATTGTAGAAATGTTACAAACAAACATTAAGAAATCTGGACAATATCCAGTTTGAAAAATGGAGATTATCTATAAATTTTATAAATTGTGGACTATTCATAGTATAATGAATCGTGGAAATTAGCTATAACATTATATCAAATTATGGAGATTAGCTATAATTTTAATGCCACAGTTTTAATTTTTGGAATACCATGTAACCACAAAAATATTTTTGAGAAATTGTAGCAAAAAGCCATGTTTGTTGCAGTGCTAAACTTGCCTTTTATATAATTAGGTCGGAGTTAATTTGAATATAAACGTGAAATGCAATTAGATGTTGTGGATAGTGATTTTATTGGTGAAAAACATTTTCGACAAGTAGACATACAATGAATTAAAAGAAGTGCACGGCTTTTCATAGCAATAAGATTTTTTAAGGCAAGTTTTTAGCGAAATGGGATGGCAGCACAGCAGTTGTGTGGACCATTTAAAAGGATAAGTAGATTATGGGGCAGGAGAAGGAGAAGTAGCAGGATGTTTATTTGAATATTGAAGAATATCTGGATGAGAGAGAAGATGGCGAGCGAGAATGAGATTGGCAGCATCGGTGGGGTGGAAAGCATCCCAAAACACATAGTGTCCGCGATCCGAGCATAGAACCGAGTTCGGCAGACAAAGTTGTCCGAGGCTTGTATCCACGTTGCAGCAAGGTGCTGTGGAGTTTCTCAACCCTGCATTGCATTTGCATTTGCATATAATTATATCATGTACTAGCAGGTACTCAAAACTAGGCTTTTCTATCTTATCTCAATGCATAAAACAGTAGAGTATGAGTACCATATGCTTGTGGATTTTGGATGAGCTTCATAACGGCGGTGTAAGTATCTGCGTACGTGATTTTAACACGCGGCAGTCGAGAATTGAGGCGGCGCAGGAGTGCTTCAACTCCCTCATTGAATTCTACAATCAATGAATTCAATCCGTTGAGGCAGGTTTCGTTGCTAATTCCGCTTTTGTAACGCTGCGAGGGAATGCATCCCAATGGACCCACCCCGTGAAACACCATTTTACGTGCACCCGCTTCATGAAGTCTCTATAAAATACATTCAACTCCGTGAGCACGAACATTAGACTAGTAATAATCAGTTATAAATCTAGTCCTTCCCAATTACTTACCGTGAGTTGGCGGAGTAAGGTGGAAATGAGAAGATCAATAAATTGGCGTGCACTATATTTCTGAGCATCGGTAGCAACGGGCAAGAGATAATTATTGATAAAGTCGTTGCTTCCCATGCCTATGAAATAGAGGGCCTCGTTACACAGTTTTTCGCCTTTTCTCGCTCCCACTTTCCTTTTAATGGCAACTTTGGTGGCTTCAAAATGATCTATTTGTTTGTCGAAGGAAAGCCTTTCAATCTGTGCATTATTCAAATAAACAATTAAGTAAGCGCCGGGGTTGTGTGTAAACTCAGCAGCAATATTAATAGATAATATAGAGTTATATATTACAAATAGAAATCCCGTTTCGTTGAGAATGCCTGCTCCTCCGGAAGCGTAGTTAGCACCTTGTAATATCGCATCGTCATGAGCAGACAAAGAAAGATACGGCTGAGGAATCGGCAACCCCAGCGAGTCGGCTGCAATAAACACCGGAGTCAAAAAGATGGAGAGGATGAAATTCATTTGCAAATAAAATGATACATACAAATAATATCTCCGATGGTACGTCCGTTGGTGAACCTGCCGGTGGCAACCCCGCCACTGTAATCGATACCGTACCATGGAAAATTGGATTTGGCAAGCGCATATTGAAGGTAATTATTATTCCCAACGTCTGCCAGGGAATCTCCGAATATGAATGAAGCGGGCAACGCGGATGCAACTGCGACAAGACCAATCCAAGCACATGCCCATGCCCACATATTTGCTCAAACTCAACTACACTGGGATTATGATGATAATAAGAATGCACGCACTTATATTATTATTCTTATTAACGCTCGCATTTGTTCTACCACGAGATTTGTTGTTGCACCGACACCCCACTAGCTACTGCTTATTTTCCTGCCTAACCAATGTTATTTGACCATATTCACCAAACTGGATCCTTTGCTTTTTCTTGTACGCCTTATTAATCTTTATCGCCCTCTTCCTAACAAAGACTGGCATTCCAATGTTTACGTCCCACGTTAAACAACCAATCGCTTACTACACTACCTTCCAATTGACTACGGAAAGATAAACGCTTTCTTCTTGTGTCAAAAAGGGTGGTCAATTAGTAATTTGGCCGTGAAAGTAAGAAAAGGAAAATGTCAAACAACCACAAAGTTGTAGAGGAAAAGATCAAAACAAACTCAACTCTTAAAGAACTTCAAACTAAAATCCTCATTGTTACGAGTCACAAAATTGATGTGTTTTCCTCCCGTCCATGGTGGATAGATTGGATATGGTTTTTGGATACCCCCTTCCATAATTACTCTGCTAGGAAAGGATATTCTTAGTTATCTCCTCATTTGTCCATGGTTGACAAACTCAACACTCGGTGGGCGTTGCATTCTTCTTCTTCTAGTTGGAGAAGGAGATTCGACACTGTTTGGTCTGCTTGTGCGGAACCCAAAATTACTCACTTTTTATGGTGTGTTCTCCACTAAGGCCTTCCAATTGGTGCCCGTTTGGTTCAACTTGGTGTCTCGGTCCCAAATGTCCCTTCTGTGGACACTTGGAAACCTTATCCCACTTATTCTAGTATTGAGTAAAGCCCATAAGGATTGGAATTGGATTCACTCATTCTTTCTCCCATTCAGGCCATAATGTTTCCCCTAACATCATATTCTTTGAGGCGATAACCCTAGAATGCCTCACATGTTTTAGCAAATTTGCATGCTTTCAAAGGGGAAATTCTTTTTTGGCTTTGGAAAGAAAGGAATTAATGTTTATTTGCTAGTGTTAAAGTTGATCAACATTTCTCTATATATAATAAGTCAGTGGTTATTTCCAATATGCTTCTGCTGATTCAAGTGCAAGCAAATAAGGTGGCCCTCGAGGTGGAGCACCTCTAGAGACTTCTTCATCACTGGAGTGAAGCCCCTTGCAATGATACTTGGGAGCCACCTTCTCCCTCTCGGTGCTCTTTGCCCCACGACGGTCATCCCCGAGGTGGTTGTCGAAGCTACTCCTAACATCGCTCATTCAGTCGTGTTCACCGGTCCTCGCATAATCAGCTGCTACGGAGGAGCTTCTCTCCCCCGCCCCCAACTCGCCACTAGGGTTGGGGCTCCCCTCCATTATCTCTCCAACTCGGTTGAAGCTTGTTGACCACCCTCGAACCGCGCACCCACGACGGACAAAGTCTCTTGCCTTTGCTAGATAAGTTTCCCATAATGGTTTTAGCCATCTCGTCCACTTACGACACTGTGGAAGACAATAAAGAAGAGGGCCACACTAGCTCTGGCTAGGAGGTGCCGGATAATGGTATGGACCTTCCTAGATCTGGTTGGCCTGATGATCACGATCCACCCTCTGCTAGTCAACTTTTTGCAGGAGCGGCGTAATTTCATTTTCTCAGTGTTTATGTTGTTATAATTGATTTTTCCTAGGTCTAGCCTAGTTTGTTCGTGGCTTTGGGGTGTGCTCTCATACCGCCGTATTTTTTGTTGGATTATCTTGTATCATTTTACTTGTTAATATAATATAAGATCTTATTCATAAAAAAAAATTCTCCATGTTAAAATAGGGAGAGCTGGCTTAGAATTTCAAATTACCTATGCATCTCAAATCAAAATTTATTGATGGTCTAGTTCTTTGAGGTGGCTGTAATTTTTTTTTTTAAAATAAAAAATTATATATTTTTTGACATATACACAAATAAGTTATCTATTTTCACATATTATATATATTTATCAATAGCTCTTTATAAGATTATATGGTTTTATAAAATTTCATCTTGTTATTGTCTACGACCACCTAAATTTTTTGTCAGTATTTTATTGTTAAAATCACAAATAACAACTCATAGCCTTTCAATTTCCAAGCCTGAGGGAGAGTAGCACTAAATGCCTCAAACATTTTTTTGACATGAGCTTTAATTGGTTTCACGACATTATTCTTTTGAGTGGTGGGCACACTTTCCTTGGAGAGACCTGTTGCTTCCGCTACCTTTTTCTTGAACTGCCTCCTCCTTTGAGCATTATCACACAGTTTATAATGTGATAAACGTATTCTCATTAAATAAGCACACAATTATGTGTAACATGGTAGTATAATTTTATCCAGGTAAATAATGTGTAATATAGTAATATAATTCAACTAGTTTTGTGAAATAGTTCGTAATATGTATTAATGATAATTGATGTTTTGCAATGACAAATATTTTATTCAAAAAATTGACAACAATATCTAAGAAGCCATCCGCATATGTTCTCTTCTCGCTGGCAATGTCAAAAGTATATGGTCGGTGCAGAAATTCGCATACATGGTTAATACAACTTGACACATACATATACAAGGCCCTAATGTCCATAAACATCGTTTATTTTCTGCAGTTTTCTCCAATCACCTACAAAACATATTTCTTCTTATTTTCTTTAATTGGGTGACAATATCTTAAATCCTCTTTTTAATATCTCCAATAAATTAAAGAACAACAAATATATTTTGATAATTTTCATGCCCCTAGAAAATAACAATATTAAAAATAAAAATATTAACAACTAAAATAAATCTAATAGCATATTGTAAATAAGGAAATATATTTTACATTAACAATGCCCTAACACCAGGCCAATTAAATGCTGGAGGGTTAGTTAAGTGGGTTGGTTATCCCTAGCCCTATCTACGTTCAAATATCATTAGCCATTTGAGGTTAGATATGGGTGTTAGCATAACTTTATTTGTGAACCGACCTAGTCGATTATGCCTTCGTGGCATCCATCTATGAGACAATTCCCTCCTACACAACCGTTGTTGTGTGTATAAATTGTGGTGCTTTATGTGTTTTCAGTCATTCAATAGAGTCTACTTTCTCTATGACCCAACATTGGTATCAAAGATTTTTGAACGTGAAACGTGAAGATAAGAGTGGTCGGACCAGGACTTGCGTGAGAACCTATGTGACTTGTGCTGGACGTGGAGCGAGTTTGAGTGATAATTAGACCTGGCACTATTTTGAAGCGTGGACCAGCGACCAAGTGCATAACCTGTAGATTGATGTTCTTTTATTGCGTTGCAAAATTAAATCATAACAACAGATCAACATGTAGCCCTGAAGTGTGGAGTTGGCATTTACCTCTTCTCGTGGAGCGTAACAACTTCTTGTGCTCGCAAGAGACTTGTTTTCTTTTGTTTGCGTGAAAAAACTTCCCGTGTGGAAGGTGATTTAATAAAAACTCAATTAAATTTAATTGCAGAGTAACTGATATAAATAAAATATGGTAAATATATAGATGCTAAGCACTCTAGCAATGTAAGAATGTAAGTAAATGAGAGATAGATGATTTAGCTAGGTCATGTGCAATCTGGAACTGGTCTCGGAAGTGTAAAGTGTTGAACCAGACAAAAATAGTGTCGCAACTGTTCTCTATAAATTATGGGGCCTGTGAATGATGTTGAATACGGGTGCCTGGTTATGGACAAGAGCGCCTAGGTGCTAGTGACTGTTCTTGGGCACCGGTGACTACACAGAATCTCAGAATTTTCTTTTTCCTATGTCGCGAGGGTTTTGCTACTACTTTTTGTCAGTCGCCCTCTGTTCACTCTTAGATCGTTGAGGGTATGTAACTTATAAATCAAACCATAGCTACCTGCACAAGCTCACAAACACATCAAATTGGAATGAAATATGCAAAATGTGAAGTCGGACTGACCCCGATGATCACCCGATGAGTGACCTTATGGCTGAGCGTTGCACTACATTCCAAACTCCATCTACTTCTTTGTTCTTGTGTTTGAAATAATTTCCTTAGGTTTCACTCGCGATGTTGACACCAAGATAGCAGGTTGTAGCTAGATAAGATGCAGATGTGTGATAAATGGAATTCAAAACTTACCCTTCCTATGTAGTATATGTAGCCCAAAAAAGAAGCCTCTTTGATGGTAGTGATAGTATATAGAGGACATTGCCCCTTAGAATTGCCAACTAGAATAATAGTGTGTATGTTGTGTATATATATGGATCTCTTGTTTGAATTTTGACACTAGTGACCCGAAAGTCTCATTATGAGTTCAGGATATTGATAAGAAAACTTAAAAGGCCAATCAAAAATGTCAAAAAATTAAAGAAGAACAAATACAATAGAAGCACCCAAAATGGATAGGAGAGCATGGGCACTAGTGTCAGAGTGGGCGTTGGTGTCCTAGGATAAATGACAAAAGATGTGAAAGGACAAACAGACAAGGATCCTTGTGACCTAACCAGAATTGGGTACATAAATGGCAAATGTGAGAGAGAAAGACAATATAAGCTATCAAAACAAGTGGATGGACAAGGGATTTTGTCACTAGTGAATACTTTTCTCACTTAAGATCCATGCATATAACAACATACTTGATGACATAGTAAAATAGTAGTATGTGAGTTATTTTGTGTCTACAGAAGGAAAATCAACACCTTGAGTCTGTTTTGGTGACATGTTCGTGAGAGGTCAACTAAACTAGAGACTCCCCAAAGAGGAAATGTTTAAGGAAACGTGTTTCAAACTTTGACATGAGAAAGGTGGAAAATATAGCTTCTTTTGTCTTGGCACTAGCTATTACAGTGTGGCAGAAGTGTTGTTCTATTTTGGCATTCACCAACATCCTGTGCATAATTGTCTTTTTATTTTAATCACTCGAGTCTTCATTGGTATTGAAGGAAAAAATCCTTGGACATCGGTGACAATAATAAGCGTGAAACGACACAAAGATGAAAAAAAATTAGCGTGTTATATGAAGACGAAACATTGCTTTGAGCTATGTTAGCCCCCAAAAATTTGTTGTCCAATGCTCAACTCTTGAAAGAGCCTAATTATGCCACCTAGAAGATGAAGATGTACACCATTCTCCTGTTTGAAGATCTATGGGATCTCTTCACTGGTATAGCCACTCATCCCATCAACGTAGATGAGCAAATGAAGTATTACAAGGTTGATACAAAAGGCTTGATGTTGATCACTCTCATCATTTTCGATGAGGTACAACCACACATATGAGATACGAAGACATCAAAGGAGGCATGGGATACTCTCTCCACCATCTATGAAGCAAAGAACTTGAAAAATAACCTCCATCTCTGGAGTCAAAGATTCATACACTGAGTATGAAAGAAGGCAAGAAAGTAGAGGAATTCTTAGGTGATGTGGCAAAAATATGAGCATATTTTGGAGCACTTGGAGGATTGGTAGAAGATAATTTGTTTGTCCCTCTCATACTATGAGTTCTTCCTTCCCAGTTCAGGAAATTCATCACCACATTGACCATCACAAAAAAGAGATGAGATTTTCCGAATAGATGAACTTTCTACAATAGGAAGAATCCATTCCAATAGTGCACGAAGAGTTTGAAGAAAAATAATTGATTTCAAAGAAGTAGAGGAGTCAGAATGATCGCAAGAGAAAACAAGAGAAGAAGACACAAAAGAAATAACAAAAGCAGATGTCTCAAAAAGTGAATCGATGGTGTCACATCTGCACCACGAATATGCACGATACTATGAGTTGGTATAATGGCCACACACAACACAATTATGGAGAAGAAAGCACATTTGGTAGTAGTGATTCACAGAAATCCAAATGACGCCCTTGCCAAAATATGTAAAAAGGACATGTCGCAGCCTAGCCAAATGATGACTCAGATGAGGATGTTCGAGAATTAGCAAATTGTGGTGCACACGAAGATGATGTGGTTCTAGTATCCTAAATATCACAACCATCACAAAATATATGGTCTATTGACTCTGGCACCAACAAACATATGACAGGTGATAAGAATATATTTGACTCATTGACTGATCGACCCATTGGAGATCGGGTTCAAATTGTATAAAATAAGGAAATGTTGCAGAAGGAATAGGAAATGTCACCATTCCTCTTGGAACAAGAAGATATACTCTCACGAAGGTGCTCTATGTTTTGGGCTTGAGAAAAAATATCTTGTCTCTCAAATATTGAAGCAAAAGCTCAAGGTGGAGTTCATGGGTCAGAAAGGCATCAAATCATGTTTGATTTCACAAGAAGGTACAATACTCGATAGAGCTTTTATGAAGGATCGTTTATTTGCATTAGATGTAGTTTCATCATCTGTAGTTTCTTTATCTACTTCCACGGTGAAATCCAATGTACTTTGGCATTATCAATATGGGTATCTTTTGTTGGCTCCCTCTATCAAATCATTTCTAGTAAAATGGTATGATTACTTCCTCCAATATCCCATTCGTTACCTCTTTTTCTTGGATGTCTTGTGAGAAAAACACATTGAGATATGTTTGAGATGAGTACATTTCATGCCAAGAACCATCTCGAGGTCATGCGTACCAATTTGTGTGGACCCTTTATTTCTTCATTTAAGGGATTTCAGTACTGTTGTCCTCTCAAAATTCCCTGCTCTGATGAAAGTAAAAATTTCAAAATTTTGAGTTTAAGTGTTTTCTCTAATGTACCGAAGTCGTGAAATTGAAAAAAATCTGTGTTTTGGGTCATTTTGTATGTATTTCGGGCCTGTCGGACATTTTTGTCCCGCGTGTCCCAAGTTCAAAAGTGCGTTCTGTTCCCCAATCGGCCGAAATCCCCAAAGTTGTTCCATTTTCGGGCTCGTTGGAGCTTTTCGTCCCAACTGTCCCAAGTTCAAAATTGCGCTCTGTTCCCCGATCGGCCGAAATCCCCGAACCGCGTACTTCACTCTTTCATGTTCCAAGTGTCCCAAACTTTTCGTGCGAGTTGTTCCATTTTCGCCCGAACCGCCCGAGTCGCGTACTTCGGAACTTTTTGTCCCAAATGTCCCAAGTCAAAAAGTGCAATTTGTTCCATTTTTGGCCGAAACACCCGAACCGCGTACTTCGCGTACTTGTGTTCCAAATGTCCCAAACTTTTCCGGACTCATTGTCACCTTTTCGGCCGAAACGCCCGAGTCGCGTGTTTCACGCGTTTTCGTCCCAGATGTCCCAAAATGCATTTGTGCGTCTTCTCCCTGTTTCGCCCGAGTCGGCCGAGCCGTGTGTTTCGCGCATTCGCGTCTCACATGTCCCAAGCGAACCAAATGCCATTCATACTTAGTTTTTCCCGCTCTACCAAAATATGTTGTTTTTCAAACTAATAGATATGAATTTAATGCACATTGATCACCTTTCTCTCTCCTCAATGGCTATATAACAGGCAGACCCCCTTTTTGCATTTCTCACACTGCTTCCTTGCTATCTTTTGCTCGAACATCTTGCTGGCGAATAAGGTTTTCAATGACGTCAAGGATAATCTATCAAAATCCTGGGTTTACAGCGTAGAGTGGAAGATCAGAGTCTTGGAGGAGGCTTGGGGGAACTGAAGAACAGCTGGCAGAAGGACGAAGTATTCGAGACACTGGTCATCTCTGCTTTCAAAGACATACACTGTCATCTTCAGGATGAGACTTTTGAGACATAGCTGAGGCGTTAGAGAAATTCAGGCAGCGGATTCTGAAGTCAGTGGGCCCCTCTCAGTGACTGGCCACCTGTCTTCTTCTCCTTATTCTTGTCTCTTCTTCCCTTTCTTTTTCCGTTTTCTTTGTAAGAAGTTAAGGTATTGCAATTGGTGGTCCTCAACTGTTCTTGGTTAAAGAAGCAGTTATTAAGAGTAACTGATTTGTAAGCTATATAATGGCCTTCCTTACGCCATTCTGAGGGAGGAAGAATTTGGCATATTTTCTGAAAGTGTAAATAGATCATAAAGAAATCAATACAGAAGGACTTTCCATTCTTTGTCTATCTGATCCCTGTTACTCCTAAGATTTCATTTATTTTCTTTGTGAAGATCATTTGTCTCAAGTTCATTAGTCTTGCCGATTGCATACTCTTCGACTTTGCAAGCACGGTGATCTTGTATAACCAAGAAGGAACTTTGTGTCCTTGATTAATGAGTCTGTGTTATGTTAAGAAACTTTGTGTTCTAGCAGATGTTATTTACAGAACTTTGTGTCTTTGAATTCCATCTTATTTATCCGATACAAATGATCTTGTTTCAATTTACTGTGACTTTGCATACATAAAGAATTACTCTGATATCTATAATTCTGCATGTTGCCTTTCTGCTCGTTCTCGTCTTCTCATTCCTCTGTCCTTTTGTACTTGAACATCCTCATTGAAAACACTTTCGTAATATCCAAGTTTAACCAGAAAATAATGTTTTATACATTTGTAAATAAGTTCATTTCTGAATAAGGGAACCTCTCCCATTAAAGAGGAGGGACTTCTTGTCCCCTGACTGTTGCTATTCTTAAAAGTCCTATTTGACGACCAACAGTTTTTGGTGACTCCGCTGGGGAAAATCACATTCCAGTTCTGTAATTTTTCGATCATCCTTTGATCTGGCGACTCCACGTTTTACTCGAGGGAGGAGGGCCCTTGGTGTTGAAGATTCTCAGTTTCAGCTTTTGGAGCAGCAGGGTTTTCCTTTCCCTTCAACAAGAAATAGAAGGACTCGTTCGACAAGCACTCCACCTGCTCAAGACAGAATTCCTACGGGTGGTATTCCTTCAGAGCCAGCTAGCCCTAATCTTCAAGCTTTGATTCTTGCTGGTGTTGTAGTCCCTCTCCAAGCCGTTTTTCCAAGAATGGCGGCGCCATTACCATGGGGTCATCGTGTCGGGCCCCTGGCCCTTACTCAACCTTTGCATGAGTTACCCAGAGGTAACCGGAAGAACTTCCCCAAATTCAAAGGCGATGGCAAAGTGCATCTTGATGAACACATCACAGCCTTCGTTGTTGCATGTGGAGTTCTTGGAGTCGAATATGAAGACGTCTCCATAAGGCTGTTCGTTGAGACATTACAAGATAATGCTACTGATTGGATCTACCACCTTCCGGCTGGCGCTATCACCGACTGGGACACAATGAGAACTTAGTTCGAAAGCCGTTTCAAGCCGGCAGAAGATGTACATGCCTTGCTAGCCCAAATCTCTCAGATAAAGAAAGATTCACAAGAGCCCATGAGAGAATTTGTGGCCCGGTTCAACAAATTGATCAATAAAATTCCGCAGCCTACCTGACCTGTTGATCAAATTCAAAAATGTTTCTTCCTAAATGCTCAATCGCCCAAAGTTAGTTATGCACTAAGAAGGGCTAATCTCACAACATTGGTCGAGGATCAAACTCTCGCTGTTAGTATCAAGGATGACTTGATCATGTCAGGGAAGTTGAGAAGAGACCCTCCCAAATCTAAGTTTGCTGCTTCTTCCTCTTCCACCCCTGGACCTAATACTGATCCATTAGTTCAGAAACTTGCAAATGATCTTATTGCTATAAAGAAACAATTGGCTCAGCACGCTCCTTATGCAGATGTTCCAAGGAGAAATTTTCAGCCCAGAAATCGTTTGCCTGCTTCTCAAACAAGATTAGCACTTGAGGGACCTCCTGTTAAAGTCCCTGTCAATGCGACTTGCGAGGTGGAAGAACCATATGATGATGAAGATAACGAAGCTTGCGAAGAGTTTGCGAGAGAAGTTGATGACGAAGCAGACGAACTTGAGGGATCTCGAGTAAATTTCTTCACCACTGAGGGCATTGATGATGGAGATGATTATGATGAAGTGGTAGCAGACATGAATAGCGAATCATTCGCTGTCATGACTAGAGAACAGACAAATAGGAGGGAGAAAGTGACACAGCCTATCAAGAAATCTAAGGAGCAGTAGACAACTATTCCCGTGATTGCAAAAAGAGGATCTCCTATCCCTACTTCGTCTACACCAAAGGTGAGTCCTATCAATCATGCTACCAAAATTGCTTCTTCTTTTTCTCCTAAAATTTATAAGCCTAGAGTACCGAATGATGATGGCCCATCCACTTCTGGATCCTTTGATATTGTTGATCACCTGAAAAAGACCAAGGTCCAAATCTCAGAAGCTGAGTACTATCAAACCCATCCCAAAGCTTTTGCCAAAATGATCCACTTTGTCAATTCCCACTCTAAGACCACCTCTAAAGGCCTTTTGCCCACTCCTCCTTCTGCACCACAGCCTAGTCTGGTAGCTGTTGTCACCTCGCCTAATGACAAAATCAAGCCTTTTTATGTAACACTTCTTATAGCTAGTCATAGGCTCAGTAATTGTGTCATAGATTCCGGAGCCTCAGATAATGTGATGCCTGCTAAAGTAGCTCATGCTTTAGGCCTGACCCTCACATGCACTTATGGATCTTGTTACTCCATGGAGAGTAAAGAAGTGTCCCTGGTCAGGAGAATTAAAGATGCACAAGTAGCTTTTGCTGCTTTGCCCGAGAAGAAAGTGTTGGCTACCATCTTAGTGGCAGATATCCCTCCTTCATACGAGATGTTGCTAAGTAGGAACTTCTGCAAAGATGTGGGTGGGGAAATCCAAATGGACTGGTCACATGCACTCGTGCCTGTCAATGGACAAATGAAGAAGTTGTTGCCTGAGAAGCAGTCTGAGTATATTGTGCAGAAAACGGATGATCCTAGAGCACAAATACTCTACGAGGATATGGGTCATGGAAACTACATGATTATGTCCCCTGATGAAATATGACCCCCCAAATTGTCTCCTAAAGATCCTAATGGGGTTTGGATTTTAGAGTTTGATGGAAGTTGTTCCTCAGCTGGTTCCGGAGCCGGTGTCCTGCTGGTGTCACCTGAAGGAAGCCTACACCCCTTTTCATTTAAGTTACAGTTCGAGAATACTAATAACACAGCAGAATACGAGGCTCTCATTCTCGGATTGCAAGTGGCCAAAGAACAAGGTGTAAAGAATATTCTGGCTCGTGGTGATGCAGAATTGATTGTAAAGCAGGTCAAAAACCTTTTTCAAGTAAAAAATGGAAGGCTGAAACATTACCGGAATCAGGTTTGGGATTCCATTGAATTCCTTGATGCTTTCTCTATCGAAGCAGTGCCTAGGGAAAAGAACAACAGGGCTGATTCACTAGCTGTCTCAGGGTCGCTACTGATTCCTCATCCTGATTTCTCTCAACCATTGAGATGATCCATCGACCCAGTGTACCTGATAACACCAATAACTGGCAAGTTTTCAATGATGATCAACATTTGCTTTCCTTCCTGGAACTCAAGGGTAATTTCGACCAGCTGTATTTTGAGGGAAGTGACAACCTACCTTGTGAGAGTGTGCCCTTTGACAAAGCAGTCACCCAAGGGGAAGAAACAGGTCAGGAAGGGTGCATTAAACTCAAGGAGAATAAGATTCCTAAAGGATTGGTAAGCTTAGAGGAACTGTTTGATAAACATGACAGGTATGTGAAGTCTAGAGCTTCTACTGGACCTCAGCAATCAGCTGAGTATGACAAAATCAATATTGGGAGTTCTAATGACCCTAAGCTAGTGAATATTGGAAAATGTTGCACAACAGAGGAGAGGAGAAAAGCAATTGATCTTCTAAGGAGGTATAAGGATGTTCTTGCTTATTCTTATGAAGATTTGAAAGCTTTCAAACCAAAAGATATGCAACACTTGATTCCTCTCAAACCAGGAATTAAACCTTTTAAGGAGAAACAGAGGCAGTATAATCCCAAAATAGCTGACACCATCTTTCAGGAAATTCAAAAGTTGTTGAAGGCTAAAATCATTTTTCCCATTCACCATTCAACATGGATTGCAAATATTGTGCCTGTTAGGAAAAAAAATGGTGAGATCCGCATCTGTGTTGATTTCAGGAACCTGAATCAGGCATCTTTGAAAGATAATTATCCTTTGCCTATGACGGATCAGGTCTTACAAGTAGTTACAGGGTCTGAAATGTTATCCATGCTCGATGGATTCTCAGGATACAATCAGGTAGAGGTTGATACTGCAGATCAACACAAGACAACTTTCACTACTCCTTGGGGTACCTTTGCTTACAAGAGGATGCCTTTTGGGCTCATTAATGCTGGTGCCACTTTTCAGAGAGCCATGGATCTGGATTTTAGAAGCTTGAAAGGGAAGTGTATTGTCATATATCTTGATGACCTGACAGTGTTTTCCAAGACAAGAGAGGATCATTTTGAGCACCTAGAGACAGTTCTGCTGAGATGCAGAGAGCATGGGATCTCTTTGAACCCTAAAAAATATGTCTTTTGTGTCACTGAGGGAAAGTTATTAGGGCACATCGTTTCCAAGGATAGTATTAAGATTGATCCTGAATGAGTTCAAGCCATCCAACAAATTCCTCTCCCAACCAGCAAAAAGGGCGTGCACTCCTTTGGTAAGATAAATTTCTTGAGAAGATTCATCCCTGATTTTGCAGAGTTAACTTTGAATATTTCTCAGATGATGAAAGGGAAGAAAACATTTGGTTGGTCTTCTGAAGGAAAGGAATCCTTTGAAGCTATCAAGAGAGCTATTGCTAAAACTCCTGTTTTAGCCTGTCCTGATTTTAGCAAAGATTTCATCATCTATTGCTATGCTACAGACAATACCTTGTCTGCTGTCTTAACTCAAGAAGGCTCTAATGAGCATGAACTCCCAATTGTGTTCATGAGCTATATTCTGAAAGATCATGAGTTGAAATACACCATGATGGAGAAGCATGCTTTTGCAGTGGTCAAAGCTGTTAAGCAGTTTCGTTTTTATATCCTCAACTCTCACTCCATGGTGCTGGTTCCAGATACAACTGTTAAGTCAATTCTCACACAACAAGAATTTGGATCCAAGAGAGGGAACTGGGTTGCTAAGGTCCAAGAGTATGACATTGACATCAAACCGACCAAGCTGGTTCGTGGAAAAGGCCTTTGTGAGCTCATTGCTGAAGGAGCTAAACATGAGTTGCTGGAGGAGAAAGCTGACATTCCTACCGTTCTATTCCTTAGCTTAGTTGATTAATGGTATGCTGACATCACCCATTTTCTCACCTATGGGGAATGCCCCTCTCATTTAACTGCCAAAGAAAAGAGGACTGTTAAATTGAGGTCAGTGCAATATGTATTGTGGGAAAATGCTTTGTTCAAGCGTGGGTTAGATGGGAGATTTTTGAAGTGTGTGGACAAGGAACAATAGAGAAAGTTGCTCTCAGATTTTTATGATCAGACATGTGGAGGTCACTATTCATCAATGGTTACAGCTCATAAGATACTCCGCGGAGGATACTACTGGCCTTCCTTGTTCAGAGATGCATCCAAGTGGGTTGATAAATGTGAGGCTTGTCAGACTTTTGTGGGAAGACCTAAATTGGCTTCTTTGCCTCTCAAGCCAGTTGTGATTGAGGAACCATTTCAACAGTGGGGTTTGGAATTCATTGGTACACTTAATCCTACTTCTAGTGCTGGTCACACTCATGTGCTAACTACCATTGACTATTTCACCAAATGGGTGGAAGCTATTCCAGTCAAGAGTACTACTTCTGAAGTGGTGTGCAACTTCATTAAAGAGAACATCTTGGTAAGGTATGGTGTACCTAATAAGATTGTAACAGATAATGCTTCGAATTTCTCTTCAACTGAGATAATGGATTTCTGCTACGAGTATGGCATCTCCCTGGCTCATTCTTCAGATTATTACCCCCAGGGAAATGAGCAAGCAGAATCCACTAACAAAAATCTGGTGACTATCATAAGGAAGTTGGTTAATGAGTCTCAACGAAACTGGCACAAGAAGCTCTATGATGCTCTTTGGGCAGACCGGATTACACCAAAGAGAGCTATTGGAATGTCTCCTTTTCAAGTGGTATATGGAGTAGAAGCTCAATTGCCAGTGACAGTGGAACTGCCAGCCTTGTATCTAATGAAGGCCATTGAAGATACTAGTTTCAGAGATGCTTTGGACAAGAGAATTATGTACCTCCACAAACTGAATGAGGAAAGATTAATGGTTGCTGATAGGATATCTGTTCACCAGCAGAAGGTAAAGGTCCTGTTTGACAAGAAAGCTAGGTTCAGAGATTTCCAAGTTGGAGATACCGTGCTGTTATGGGACAAAAGACATGAACCTCGTGGCAGCCATGGAAAGTTTGATTCCCTGTGGCTCGGACCTTTCAAGATCAGACACTTTGCTGGTGAGAATTCCTTTTATCTTGATTACATGGATGGTTCTTCTCTTCCACTTCCTTATAGTGGGCAGTATCTCAAGTTGTTCAAGTCCTAGGTGATTAGGGAGTCCCTTGTATATTCTGTACAGCGTTTTTGCTTTTCTTTCCTTTTTGTTTTGGTGTGTTGCCCTCTGTATTGGTCTGTTTTTGACTTCGTTGCCCAATGGATAAGGTACTAGTCTGCTTCCCCGAGTTTGTCTAAGTTCTTGCCTTGTCTCACTCCTTGAATTTATGCCAAGTCATCCCTAGAAGGAGCCAGCTGTTGTCCTCTCAAAATTCCCTGCTCTGATGAAAGTAAAAATTTCAAAATTTTGAGTTTAATTGTTTTCTCTAATGTACCGAAGTCGTGAAATTGAAAAAAATCTGCATTTTGGGTCATTTTGTATGTATTTTGGGCCTATCAGACATTTTTGTCCCACATGTCCCAAGTTCAAAAGTGCGTTCTGTTCCCCGATCGGCCAAAATACCCGAAGTTGTTCCATTTTCGGGCTCGTTGGAGCTTTTCGTCCCAACTGTCCCAAGTTCAAAATTGCGCTCTGTTCCCTGATCAGCCGAAATCCCCGAACCGCGTACTTCGCTCTTTCATGTTCCAAGTGTCCCAAACTTTTCGTGCGAGTTGTTCCATTTTCGCCCGAACCACCCGAGTCACGTACTTCGGAACTTTTTGTCCCAAATGTCCCAAGTCAAAAAGTGCAATTTGTTCCATTTTCGGCCGAAACACCCGAACTGCGTACTTCACGTACTTGCGTTCCAAATGTCCCAAACTTTTTCGGACTCATTGTCACCTTTTCGGCCGAAACGCCCGAGTCGCGTGTTTCACGCGTTTTCGTCCCAGATGTCCCAAAATGCATTTGTGCGTCTTCTCCCTGTTTCACCCGAGTCGGCCGAGCCGTGTGTTTCGCGCATTCACGTCTCACATGTCCCAAGCGAACTAAATGCCATTCATACTTAGTTTTTCCCGCTCTACCCGAATATGTTGTTTTTCAAACTAATAGATATGAATTTAATGCACATTGATCACCTTTCTCTCTCCTTAATGGCTATATAACGGGCATACCCCCTTTTTGCATTTCTCACATTGCTTCCTTGCTATCTTTTGCTCGAACATCTTGCTGGCGAATAAGGTTTTCAATGACGTCAAGGATAATCTATCAAAATCCTAGGTTTACAGCGTAGAGTGGAAGATCAGAGTCTTGGAGGAGGCTTGGGGGAACTGAAGAACAGCTAGCAGAAGGACGAAGTATTCGAGACACTGGTCATCTCTGCTTTCAAAGACATACACTGTCATCTTCAGGATGAGACTTCTGAGACATAGCTGAGGCGTTAGAGAAATTCAGGCAGCGGATTCTGAAGTCAGTGGGCCCCTCTCAGTGACTGGCCACCTATCTTCTTCTCCTTGTTCTTGTCTCTTCTTCCCTTTATTTTTCCATTTTCTTTGTAAGATGTTAAGGTATTGCAATTGGCGGTCCTCAACTGTTCTTGGTTAAAGAAGCGGTTACGAAGAGTAACTGATTTGTAAGCTATATAATGGCCTTCCTTACGCCATTCTGAGGGAGGAAGAATTTGGCATATTTTCTAAAAGTGTAAATAGATCATAAAGAAATCAATACAGAAGGACTTTCCATTCTTTGTCTATCTGATCTCTGTTACTCCTAAGCTTTCATTTATTTTCTTTGTGAAGATCATTCGTCTCTAGTTCATTAGTCTTGCCGATTGCATACTCTTCGACTTTGCAAGCACGGTGATCTTTTATAACCAAGAAGGAACTTTGTGTCCTTGATTAATGAGTCTGTGTTATGTTAAGAAACTTTGTGTTCTAGCAGATGTTATTTACAGAACTTTGTGTCTTTGAATTCCATCTTATTTATCCGATACAAATGATCTTGTTTCAATTTATTGTGACTTTGCATACATAAAGAATTACTCTGATATCTATAATTCTGCATGTTGCCTTTCTGCTCGTTCTCGTCTTCTCATTCCTCTGTCCTTTTGTACTTGAACATCCTCATTGAAAACACTTTCGTAATATCGAAGTTTAACCAGAAAATAATGTTTTGTACATTTGTAAATAAGTTCGTTTCTGAATAAGGGAACCTCTCCCATTAAAGAGGAGGGACTTCTTGTCCCCTGACTGTTGCTATTCTTAAAAGTCCTATTTGACGACCAACAAGTACTTCCAATTGTTCACTGGTGACTATTTCTGCAAGAAATGGGAGTTTTTTCTCCTAAAGAAGAGTGAAGCATTTTCCAATTTTCAAATATTCTATAAGTGAGTTGTTCAGCAAACTGGGAAACCCCTTCTTTTCCTCCATTCAAATCGAGGGGGGGAATTCATGTCAAATAAATTATTGGAATTATTGAAGGAGCACAACATCACACATAATTTTACTACCCCTATACTCCCAAATAGAATGGAACTGTATAATGTTGCAATCAGACTGTCATGGAGATCGCTCATTGATGCTTTCCACTGTGAAGGTGGAGATCAGATTTTGGGCAAAAACGATCCAGATAGTTGTATATATTTTGAACCTGACACCTAAAAAGATCTTATAGGAAAATACACCAGAAGAGGTATGGATTAATCATCAGTCTTTGATTTATCATTTGAGAGTATTTGGTTATATAACATATATGCATGTCCTAGATAAGAAGAGGAATATGATTTATGCAAAGACACTCAAGTACATATTTTTGGGGTACACTTCTACCTCAAAGGCATATCATTTCATGGATCCTTAGACACAAAAGATATATGAGAGTAGAAATGTGGTTTGTGAGGAGTCGTCATTTGAATCATTTCCACAGAAAGAAGAGTTAGTACTAACTTCCTCTCATAGATTGCTCTCACAGTCAGATGAGGAAAATAAGGCTTCTTCAAAGAAGAAATATGAGCTATAAGGAGAATTGTTTGTCGATCTTGTGAATTTGGAAAATAATTCTTTGCATCAACAACAACATCAACATCTAAAGTGGGTACAAAACACCATGAGGGAATCCCACCTGAAATCTCTTCTAGATACTTCATCAGGAGTCAGAATGAGAAGACATGCAAGAAATGAGGAAAATTTAACACAAGAGTTTAGTGGTTAATAACACCAAACCTGATATAGTTCATGAGGTGCTCAGTCATCCAGAGTGGAAGAAGGTCATGAATGCAGTATATGACTCCTTGATTCAGAAACGGACATGGGAACTTATCAATTTGCCTACAAGTAAGAATTCCATTGGTTACAAGTGTATTTTCAAAACAAAATACATGGCAGATGGATCTATCAACAAGTACAAATCATGGCTAGTTATAAAGTGATATTCTCAGTAGGAAGGAATTTACTATGAAAATACCTTTGCACCCACTGCAAAGATCAAAACCATCATATTTGTGTGTGCAATGACAACGTAAAAAGGATGGAAACTTCACTAGATGGACATAAAAAATGATTTCATGAATGGTGATCTAAAATAAGAAGTATACATGACCTAGCCAAAAGGATTTTTCGATGAATAACATCATCATAAGGTATGTCATCTAATTAAGTCTCTTTATATGCTTAAACAAGCACCTATGACATGGTACATTAAATTATATGATCACCTATTGCAACATGGATTCACTCGTAGTGTCTTTGATTCAAATATATATATATAAAAGATAGGCACAAAGATTTTCATTCTATTTTGTATGTGGATGATCTAGTGATCACATGGAGTTCAAACAATCTCATCGAAGATGTTAAGATTGATTTGAAGAAATCCTTTGGCATGACATATTTGGAGCTATTTCATAATTGTATTGGCTTGAAGATATGGTAAAAGAAGAATCATATTTTTATCTCCTAGATGAAATACGCCAAGATACTCTTATAAAATTATGGCATGTCTGATTGTAAACCTATGTCCACTCTAATGAAAAAGGTTTGCAAATTTCTAAATTCTAAGACTCACCTCAATTAGATGGTACTCACTGCAAATAACTTGTTGGGAGTATCATTTACTTGACATATACTAGACCAAATTTTTTCTTTTTTGTGAGCCATCTTTCCAAATTCATGCAGGAGCCGAAGAAATTTCATTGGACCTAGCATCGAAGCATGTGTTGAGATATGTCTGAGGTAAAGTTGACTATGGTCTAGAGTATTAGAAGAAAAATCAGGTCTTATTACATGGATATAAAGGCTCAGACTATGTTGTATCTGTTGATTATAGGAAATAAACTACAGGTTATATTTTTCATCTTGGGTCTAAACCTATCTCATGGATTATTAAGAAGAAAAATTTCTATACCCTCTCATCCAATGAGGTAGAGTATCGTGCCACACGAGGATACTTTGTGTGAAGTGATTTGGTTACATCACATTTTTGATGATATGGGAATTCCAAAAGAAAAACCACCTGTCATTCATTGCGATAATCAGGGTGTGTTGAAGCCTATGAAAAATACATTTTTCCAAGAGGAAAAAAATCACATTGAGGTCGAATGTCACTACATTTGAACAAAAGTCTTTAACCATTACATTTAGCTCTAGTACTACCCAATACATTCTCAGATTGCTGATATACTCACCAAGTCTCTTGGCAAGATGAAAGTCAAATTATTTCAAGGTACATTTGTAAAAATAATTTATTAAGGGGGGAAATGTTATCATAACTAATATCATTGTTTTTGTGAACCGACTTAGTCGGTTATGCCTTCGTGGCATCCATATATGAGACAATTCCCTCCTACACAACCATTTCTTCATGTAGAAATTGTGGCAATTTCTGTGTTTTCATTCATTTAACAAATTTTTCTTTCTCTATTACCCAACAATGAGCACAATATAGAAGACATGTCGACTTCAGATGGTTAGGTCCCAAACTCTTACAGAAATGTTTCCCACTTCAGACCATAAAAATCCTTAATATTTATATGTACTTTACCATATTTTTTCTATTAAATAAAAGTATCATTATGTTGTTAATATCAATTGTTTTAATATATAATGGTTATTTTCACATATTTTTATTAGGTTACATTGTGTTTTCTACAACCTACAAGTTTTCTTGAGCAAATATATATATATATATATATATATATATATATATATATATATATATATATATATATATATATATATATATAGGTTAAATTTTTATAGTTTTTCCTCTAAACACCTCATGGCCCCCACATGAATCATCATCTTATCTCCATGATAAATCCTATAGGGTTATAATGATCCTCAAAATGACATATATGCTCATGTTCCTAGTTGTAGAGACATAATTTTGGTACAAGCATTAGTTATTTTAATGTTATTAGCATGGAATTTTGCATGAGGATCATCAGTTCATTTGAGGGTTTAACACACTTTCTCTAGATTTGATTCTCAACTGGTCTTATTTTCCCTTAGGTTTTCCTTCTAACTTGAATTTAATATTTTTTGGGTTAAAAACATGCCTCCATGTAATACATAACACCAAAAAACCATACAAAATGATTATTTATTTACCATTGTACAATTATCCTAGATCCTCCCAAAATGTTTATAACATTGCATTAGAGTTTCTCATTTATTATTATTTGTCATCCACTCTTTTTCATGGTTGATATGTGTGTCAATAAGGTTTTAATTTGAATTCAATAAATCTATAAATACAAATACATATTAATGTATTTAATCAAAATCATAAGGGAACAATTCTATTCTAATCAAGTGATTTTTATCTATTATTACTTTTCAATGATATATTTTATCTTGAATGATTACGCCAAAAAGAGGCATTGCAGATACCTTCCATTCAAATACCGAATAATGAACCATGATTTTTTTAGTTGATTTCAAATATTCTGAACTAATAACAACTTCATGATACTCAAGAACCATAGTGCTAGTAACTAGTCTACTCAACATGTTAGTAGTTAATCAAGAAGGGATTTAAAACCAATGTAAGCACTTCCAACCAAGAAATTAAACACTCATCACTCACTAACCCTAATGTTTTGTTTATGATTTAAATATGAAGGAAATTGATTTTAAGTTAAATAATGATTATTTCATTTAATACATTAATACAATATCATGAATGGATATAAGAGTAAAGAATTATATGGATATGGAAGCTCTATGGTGCCCTAACCCTAGCCCAAATTTTTACAGTGGCGGAGGAGAATTTTATGCAGCGATGGAAGTTTTTTTTTAATGGTGCACATTTGATTCGAAGGCTGGTTTATTTGTTGTCTCCTGAGGGTTCCATGGAATTGAACAACCTTTTCTTAATTTGTGCTATGGTCCCATTGGGGGAGAGTTCAATTTGAAGGAAGGGGGATCTGTGGCTACGGATTTGAATGGTGGTAGGGTGGGTTACGGTGGCGACTGGCCAGTCACTAGGAAGGGCTAGGTTTGGTCTGTTGGGGCTCGAATCAGGTGTTTCGTCTCAAGCTCAACTATGCATAGACAAGCTACTTCTTTTCTTGCTGCTACCAAGTCTAGGTGTTACCCCTCCTCTAAACCAATGGCCTATGAAAAATTGAATCATGTGGTTTCGTTTGGGGAGGAGGTTACATAATCATTTGATTTCTATCAGAAAAGGGTTTTTTATTTTTAGGTTCAATGGTTTTTTCCCTGGTCTACCTGCCTTACATAGATGGATTTCTGATCAATAACACCCCCTCATTGAAGGTAAAGTCAACGTATATCCCTCTGCTCATGGAATTTTTATATCAATGTTTGTAATTTCCTTAGATAAGGATGTAATTCTAGGGAAAATATGGGAATTCTAGTCGCATCTTATCCTCATGAAGCCTTGTTCCCCTCACTTTAATCCCTTGACTACAACATTTAATAATAGATCTATGTTGATAAGGATGCCCTACTTGCCTTTGCACTTCTGGAGTGATGATTTCTTCAGGGCTATGGGTAAATTTTTAGTGGTAGATCCCAAGACTAAATATTTTGATCATACCACATATACCTTGATTTTGGTGGATATGAACATGTTTGCTGACTTTTCGGATACCATGGAGCATAAATTCAAGGATACAATATGGACACAAAACTTGGATTATGAAGGTTTTCCTTTTAGATGTAGAACAATTTTTGCTCTAGCTTCTCATTATTGTTGGGCTTGAAAATATTGGCTAAGCACCAAAGGGCATGTGCGCATGTGGGTCTAGTAAAGAAGAAGGGCATGCAAGGGAAAAGCGTGCATGATAGGGGTTTTAAAAGGGTTTAGTAGAAACCACAGTCCACGCACAAGGCAAGATAAACGATCTCAGGACAGCCATATTTGGCTCTCCAAGAAGTACTTGAGGAAAAATGTGACCTGACTAGGTGTGCTGAGTTGATAAGGTGCTAGCCTAGCGAATTGGTGGTTAAAGAAAGAATATTACACGTGTAGAACATTCCTGAAAAGAAATCATTGCAGAAAGTGGAGATCGCATAACAAAAGAAGCATGCTCCATTGGAGGACCACATGGACACTTGACAAGCAATCTGCTCCTAGAGGAAGACATGGCTGTGGGTGATAAAATATTTATAGAGATGCTCTAGAGCAAGGAAAACACACTTGAATGGAGAGAGGTCGATAAGGGGAAGCTTTAGGATCATTTTAGAGAAGATGAAAGGTGAAGCCCCGTAGAAAAGAGTAGGAGGTTTTAAGGGCTGGGGTTACCATTAGAAGGATGTGGGAATGATATCATATATAAATGGTGTTGATCAAAGAACACTTGAAAAAAATCACACAAGAATTACGCATGGGGAAGTAAGTCATATTCAAACGCACAAATGGATAGGGAGAACATGTGCACGAAACAAAAGTTCAGTTTTCGGGACTTAGCTGTTTTCGCTCATAAAGGTCTATTTTTAAAGATGGCATGTAGAGCACAAAAACGAGGCAAAGACATGTGTGACATGCATTGACTATTTTTGGAGGATTGGATATGAAGCACTTTACATGGACACAAGCCAGAAATAGATTTTCTACTATTAGTTGGCTAGTAGTAGTATATTATTAGCACACTTGCATGTGTGGCTAGTTTTGTAAATGCGTGTGGCTAAGAATAGCATGCAACCTATTTTTGGGATGGATAAGTCATGAAGGGAAAGTCTCCACCATTATATATATGTAGTAAGATGTGTAATAGAGGGGGATCGAGATATACATAGATATGTTGTTAAATATGTTATGCGCATACTACTGATATTGTAATGAAGCTTCTGTAAACTTATTGCATTGAATATAATGAAGGACATTAGCTAAATCTGAGTGCTAGTTCTATGTGTATCTGAATCTAGTATGATTTTGATCTCATCATGGTTAGTACTTAATTTTTCTTTTCCTTAGGTATAGATCTGGTATGCTTTGGAGAATGATGTGTTAGTAATGGAACTATATAGGTTAAGTCTTCATTATGCTAGCATCCTGCAACAACAACCCCAAAGAGGGACCTGGTACCTTTGCGTGCTTCAGGTGAGCACTCAGTTTAGGTTAAGTGATGTGCTAGTGCATCTAGGGTTTTATTGGGTTTCTATCATTGAATTATAGGTTGCATCATTGGTTCCGTTGCCGGGACCTCTTTTTCAGTTGTTTTCAGGATGGTTCACAATGAAGACATACCAGTTGACCTTAACAAGTATTGAAGAATGGATACATGATCTGGAAGAAGAATATGCATGATGGTTCAACAATGGATATGTGTTTAACGCACACACTTGGATGGAAAAAAATCTATATGATAGTTTATATGAGAGATTTTTCACTATCTTTCCAGTAGAATTGTACAAGTGGCTGGTTTCTTATGCATCTAAATGGAATTGGAGGTACCGCACACTTGTTTGGACGTAGGAATAAATCTAGGCCCTTTATGATGTTGATCTGATTTGGACTCAAGCTATGGATTTGTGGTTTTGTGGTGTCTTGAATAATTACATCTTGGAATACTCAATTTCCACTTATTCCTATCTAGAGGTAGCTGAATTCCAGTTTTCACGACATCCACGAGGAGCTTACCTACAAGGCATTCCACTGGCAATCAAGATCCTGATGGTAACATTGAACCTAGAGAGTAAAGCGATGGATAACTCAACCCCACCACACATGGGGGTGGGGACATGACTGGTGAAGGATGATAGACTTAGCAGTAGAAAGGCAGAGAGAAGAAACGTGAATTAAGTATAATGAGGTGTGTGAGAAGGAGATAGAGAAGCAGCATGATGTTGCAACGTAGATGAAGTTTAGGAGAGAGATGACTTGTGAAGGATTTGGAGCTCACGTAGAAGATGTGGAGCAAGAGAATTAGGAAATCCCCCATCTAGGAAAGCATGATAGGGAACCCTCCCCAGCCTCACAAGGAAGTGCACTAACAAAGATGACCTGGGCCATGGGCCTACATCTATATCCACCTAGTAACCTAGCCCTTGCGCTTGGTTTTCCAATATCTAGTATGACAAGTAATCAGAAATAAATTTTGGGAAGTAAGAGAACAAGTACATCAATGGAAGGGAAGACGACTTCATTGTTATTTTGAGGTGTGTTTTTAGGTGCATCGTCCACACAGAATATGAGTGCACCGAATGTTGGATTCACTTCTAGAAGTGGAACTACTTCACAAATAGTAGGGGTTCAGTATAATACTACTGTCGAAGCACAGGGGAGTACATCTACATGACCTATTCCTGCTATAGGTTTGGGATTAGGAGGCATGGGAAGTTCTGGTTCAAGTGGATCTAGAGGTTTTGGAGGTAGGGGAAACACTGAAGGTTTTGGATCAGGTGGGAAAGGTCCGCACCAACCCCATAATATTTATATGGAAATGTCTCTTCATCTTCCAGAGTATAGGGGCATAGAAGATGCTGTTGAACATGTGCATATGTGTGAAATATTGTGGCACGCAAAAGGAATCATAGCTTTTGAGCATAAGGCAATCCTATTTTCTACTACATTACAAGGGCACGCGTACAACTGGTACAATTTTTTTGACCTTGATCAGACTTGCGTGGATTATACAACATTGAAGGATGCATTCTTAAAAGAGTTGTATATCCCTCAATTTGAGCAGAAGAGTATAAGTGCGCTGAAGTATATTAAGCAAGGCACCACTGAGGGTGTGTGTGAGTACGATGCCTATTTTAAAATGCTTCTATCTAAACTTTCCTATGATATTCACGCAAGCTAACTTGCACAATGGTTTTTTGGGGGATTGATTACACCATTTAGGAGGGTGCTGTCACATAAGACATATACTAATCCACGTGAGGAATTGGAATCAGCCGTACGTGCTGAGGTAGTTGGGAGTATTGACACTGGTGTTAGCCCATTCTTAAAGGAACAGATTGTAGCTATGGAAAAACAACTAGATAAATTATCAACGAATTTAGCCCATGAAACGGGCTTAGGTATTTTGTGTACAGATTGTGAAGTAGAGGGTCACACAAAGGATAGTTTTCCTCATAGGACAGTATGCTCATTTTTGATGTATTGTAAGATATTCCACTTAAACCATGATGATAGTCACTGCCCATTATTACAACGCATGATAAATAAGAATGTTTGAAGCTACTGTAAAATCTATAGGTCCATAACTCATGACACGGAGGACTGCTGACTAACTGGATAGATCCATGATGATATAGATATTGGTGTACGGAAGACAAGAGTTTCAAATAACTATAAAGGCAAGAATGAGCATCAAGATCGGGAGCATAATCAGGCGTGCTATAATCAGAATTAGGGGCATTTTGAAGGTAGCCATGGCAGGGTTTGGGGATGCCATGGTGGATTCAGAGGATGAGGCTGTGGTGGTGGAATAAGTGAGTTTCCTCATGGAACATGTTATACATGCGGATCTCCTGACCACTTTAGGTGTGAATGTCCTTAGAATATTACATGTTCTTTTTGCGGAAATAACCACAGCTATGAAGAGTGCTAGGGCTTATACGAGCATCTGAGTTAGCAACATAAACAATAACAAGGGTGCATCAATGGTTAGGATACAACGCGCTGTGGACAATCAATGGATGCCCAAAATGGAAGTAGAGTTCAAGGCACTACAAGTGAGGATCACGACTTGCATTGAGGCAACACGTGCCAGGGAGGAATTATAGTAGAAACCTACTATCACTAAAGATGAGGTTCATCATGCACATTACCTAGATCCTTCCTATCAGAAGGAGGTTTATCAGGATACCATGGAAGTTCAAAGGAATATTTAAGGTGAGATACAATATTTAAAGGAGCATAAGAAAGCATCAGAGATGGTCCAAACTGATATAGATAACTTTAAAAAAGTGTGCAAAATGTTGTGCCAGGGGAACATCATTCCACTATTGGGGGTTTGGTTAAAAGGGAACACTCCACGTGTAAGCATTGAGACCGAATGACAAATCCTGCATGTAAATATCCATCCTCATAGCCTAGATTATGACAAGGAAATCACTCTGAATGCTTTTTTGGATGGGTGGCTGTTGAGTAATATACTAATTGATACAGGAACGTAAGTCAATGTTCTTACCTTGGATGCATGGGTATAAATGGGGATACCACCATTGAATCCATCCTCTAATGTATTATTCATGGCTAATCGGAATAAGGCCACTCCCATAGGAGTTTTAAAGGATGCATCCATTACCATATAAGGAGCCAAGTTCACTGGAGACTTTGAAGTTTTAGCATTGGTAGAGTTAGATAGCTTCCTAAATTTGTTGGGGCATCCTTGGTGCTATGAAAATAATGTTGATCTGCGGTTCAACAAGGGCTATATCAATTTTGAAAATAAAGAGGAAAGGGTTATTATAACTTTAACAAATGGAAAGTCTGTGCCTTATGTTGACCCTTAAGTGAATAATATCTGAATAGGATTTATGTATGTGCCATCTAAGATCTAGAGATGATTGAACCAACTAAAGAAGGAATAATTTAGTGGGAGGATGCATAGTCTATCGGCGATACTACAAATGTTGCTTGTGATAATTGGGCTCACATCACTTATGATTTGGTAGGGTGTAAAGTAAAGAACATATTCCATCGAGGCATAAAACCATGTTATGTCAGGAGGATAGGTAATAACTCAGTACCTTGTTACACAGGAGAAGGATATCTCATGGTATGCCTACGTGCCATAGAAGAAAAAGGGATAGACCCACTGGAGAGGAGAAATATGCTAGCATATACACTATGTGGAACAACAACATGCTGGTGGGTGGCCCATAGGGATAGTCTTGTTGACTGGAATGAAATTGGGGTTATTCTTACTACTAGGTTCTTTACGAGCAATGCACCTACACAAATCTACACTTATCACAGTGATCAACATGTCCAACACCATGTTCAGAAGTGTGAGAGACTCTGGACAGAAGGGAAAGAAGCTTTACCACCTTCACTATGGGTGCATCGGTTTTGTTCCACTTTACAAGGTTGCACACATGTTTGGCATGTATATGTAGAACTCCATAGAGAAACTGGAAATTGGTAGAATTTAATTATAGGAATGGCCTAGCCATTTGACTTCTTCTCTACAAAACCTCTGGTAGAAGAAGCATTGAAATTTAGCAAGCACTTAACTATGGGGGATAGTGCCAAGGCTGAAGAACTCCTCCAGGAGTTATTAGATAAAGAGGACTCAAGAGAGCATCTTGATAAAGAACTAGGGGCCGATGAAAAATTACTTCAAAGCACTTGCCTTGAGAAAGAGAAAGGAAAAATGGTCTGCCTAGTGGATGATGAAGAAGTAGATAATCTAGATGTATACCATTCAATAGGAAGGTGTGAGGTATTGGAAATTGTAGATAAGACCACACGTGCCTATCATGAACCTATGAAGACAAATTAGGTGAATATTGGAATAGATACTGAGCCTAAGGAAGCCATAATTTGAGACTATTGGTCAGACTCTGAAGTGGAAAAATCATAGAGTTACTAAAGAAATACCAAGACCTATTTCCTAGGGGGTACCATGAACTCAAAGATGTGTGTGAATCATTAGGGGAGATGAAGATAAATCTTACAGAGGGTGCACAACCAATTAGAAAGATACCTTACATAATGAACCCCAATTTGCATGAAAATTTTAAAGAGGAGATTGATAACATGTTGAAGTCTGGAATTATCAAGCCCCTTGATGGGTTAGAATGGGTTATTCTAATTGTGATAAGTATCAAGAAAGATGCATGGAGTAGAATATGCGTGGACTATAGGGAGATGAATGTTTCATGTGTAACTGATCCATTCCCTTGCCCTTTACTAAGGAGATACTAGAAGGGGTCGCAGGGCGTGAAATATATTCGTTTACAGATGGGTTCTCTCAGTATCATCAGGTTAGGATTGCCCAGGAGGATCAGGAAAAGACTACATTTACTACTGAATGGGATAGCTTCACCTATATTGTCATGCCTTTTGGTCTAAAAAATGCGCGTGCTATATTTTCATGCATAGTTGTCCAAGTATTCAAGGAATTTATTGAAAACTTCTTACAGGTATATTTAGATGGTTAGACAGTGTATGGATTAGTTAAGGATCACTGTGACAATCTATGTTTAATGTTTGAATGGTGTAGGCAGTTGAGTATCTCTTTGAACATCAAGAAGTGTATATTTGCTACACCGTTTGGGATACTTTTAGGACACATAATATGCAAGGAGGTTTTGTTGGTTGATCCAACAAAGGTTGCAGTCATTATAGGCCTAAGGGAGCCTACTAGTCAAAGTGAGGTGCATAGATTTTTGGGACATACAGGTTATTACAGAAAATTTATCAAAGGATATGCCAAAGTTTCCGCACCCTTAGAAGAGTTACTGAAAGGGAAAGGTACATTCTACTGGGGAGAACAGAAGCAATGCACATTTGAGACATTAAAAGAGAAACTTACTACCACACCTATTTTGTGTTTTCCTTCTTAGGACAAACCATTTCATGTACATGATGACGCCTTTAGCATGGCCATTGGCGCGATGTTGGCTCAACCTAGAGAAGGTATTGTAGATCATCCTATCTATTTTTCTAGTAGAAAGATGACTCCTGCAGAACAAAATTACACAAATATAGAGTGCGAAGCTTTGTCAATGATCTATACGTTGCATAAATTCCGTAAGTACCTACTAGATACACCATTTGTATTTTGTATAGATCACATGGAATTGAAGTATTTGGTAATAAGCCTATTTTAAAAGGGATAATATGTCGATGGGTGCTCTTATTTCAAGAGTTTGATTTCACCATTATGGTAAAACCAGGAAAAAGTAATTCTAGACCAGACCATTTATAAATAATCTAGTCAAGGGAAGAAGCACCGGTAATTGAGTATACCATTCTAGATGCACAATTATAGAGGTTATAATGCACACCATCAGAACTAGAGGACATTGTTGTATTTTTAAGCATAGGGATGACACCAGAAGGAATGAAATCCTTGGAGAAGAAATAACTTGTTATACACGCTGCACCTGATATGTTTATCATTGGTGACTTGTAAAAAATGGGCCAGGATGAAGTATTGTGTCATTGTGTATTGGAACATGAGCGGACGAGAATTATGGAAGAAGCTCATGGTGGAATTGTAGGAGGCCACTATGCAGGTGATGCCACAATGCACAAGATTCTACTCATTGGATTATGGTGGGATACCCTCTATAAATATTGTAAGGATTTTTGTAAGGCATGTGATCATTGTCAACATCTTAGAAGACCAGGTCAACGAGATGAAATGTCTCTAAGATCTATTGCTAGTGTAGAACCATTTGAGAAATGGGCTATAGATTTTGTGGGTCCTATTTCACCAGCTATACACAGAACTGGATCAGGGTACATTATAACTTTCATAGACTATCTAATAAGGTGGGAAGAAGTAGCACCTACCAAGGATTTTATAGTGGCTAAAATAACTCGGTTTCTATGGGAACATATTATTACAAGGTATGGATGTCCTTTGAGTTTGACCAGTGATAGGGGCACGCATTTTCTTAATGAGATAATCCAAATTTTATTGGATGAGTTCATGATTGGACACCATAAGACTACACCCTATCATCCTCAAGAAAATGGAACTGCTGAGGCTTTCAAAAACATTTTGGGCCACAAATTGACAAAAATATGTGATGTTGGAAGAAAATATTGGGATGATAAAGTATCTGTAGTACTGTGGGCATATCAAAAAACTTATAAAAGGTTGAACAAAGCAACACAATTTCAGTTAGTGTTTGGTGTAGAATCCATTATTCCTATGGAATTTATGTTACCTTCTTTGTGTATTGCGCATGATGGAGGTCTAGATGATGACCAAGCTTTATAAGAACGGATTGAAAATATCATTCAACTAGATGAGTGATGAGCCATATCACGTTAGAGTCAGAAGCAAGAAAAGGCTAGGTAGAAAGCATGTCATGACATAAACATAAGGGATAAGAAGTTTGAGATTGGACAACTGGTACTTATTTATGACTCTAAGTTCTTGCACCATTCAAGAAAAATTAAGGTACATTGGTTGGGGCCATATATTATCACTTACATCCTTGAAACATGAGCTTTCCATTTAGAAGCACTTGATGGAACATGGCTACCCAGTTACTTCAACAGGAGTAGGCTGAAGCCCTACTATAAATAAGTCTTCTTGGTGTTTGTAATAAGGAAGTATTGCTATTTAGATTAGGTTTTTAATTTTGTATTTCCTTAATGTGTTTCATTCTTTTTTGTTATGCTTTTTCAATTTAGTTGGTATGTTGTGAAATAAGTGCACTTGCGCGCATGAAGCTAATTACTATATGAAGTATGTTTCTACGCAGAGGACTACACATACTTTTAGTGTGGGGTGGTTGTCAATATCCAGGTACAAGATGGTGGGAATTACAAGGTGAAAGGAATAAGCTGACACATGTGCTCTTCAATTCAAAGGATTTCCTCTAAAAAGTGACCAATGATCAAGATGAATGAAGGAAAAGTATAACGCGGGGTAAGCGGAGGCCATAACAACTACCAATAGAAGGTGCAGTAATGAGGTACTCAGGCACAAGGAACCACGCTGAAGATAAGTCTATGACCAAAGGGTAGGAAGGCACGCTAGAAGGTTATAATTGAGGCGCAAAGATGTAATGTGTGGAAAGGATAGAATTGGTCAATTAATGAGAGGATATTTGGTAGGTGAAGGAACAATGAATGCATCAAAAATTTGAAAATCTATATAAGTATGGGATGTGAGTTCATTTTTAACTTCTCTGATTAAGAGTATTTCAAAAGGAGCCAAGTGCGAAGAGTTGAGTTATCGTATTGAGTTACAAGAGGTGTGTAACCAGTCGTGAAGAAGATATCTTTGCACAGAAAGAGCTTGTGTCCCCAGTGGTGAAGGGTTTAAGTGAAGCAACACGATAGAGAGGAGAAAGGGCACATAAATTCACCTACGACATGCTGAATCGAGATAAGATATGACTCACACATTGTAGAATTCAAGAGGCAGGGATCTACAAAGGATTTCAAGGTAGAAATGGCACCCAATAAAGTAGTTGCAGTAGGAGTGAAGAGAAAGAAGAAGGTGGTAGAAGAAGAAGAGGAGATGGATCCCGAAAGCAATTTTTTAGAAATGCAATATCTAGATGGGGTTATCATTGGCTAGGAGTGGGATTCTCACATAAGGAAAAGTAAGGTGAGTGAGTATAATCACCATACCTCACAGAATAAGAAGGAGCTTGATGCATTGCTGAACATGAAGACAAATAAATGCATTGTAGAAGACATGCAAGTGTATGATGATGCTGACGAGAATATCTTTAAGAAGATTAGATTTTTCCAGCTATACGAACTCCCTTACTTCAAGAAATATGATCCCTTGTACTAATGGCTCATGATTAGAGTGTATGAATATTTTTTCTACTTTGCAAGACGTTGAGCCAAAATTTCAGCCATGCTCATCTCCATGGTAACGGGGTTGAAAGGCACATGAGAAGATTTGAAAGATGATTTAACAGAAAAGGCCACAATATTAGAGACCAAAAAGGAGTTAGGGTATACAAAGGGTTTGTGTGGCATGGAAAATGATAAATTGAAGAAGTATCCAGTTGTGCAAGCAATCACGCATCTTGTTACAAAGATAAATGACCAAGAAAGGTGGTCACAAGTGAATACCATGTGGCTACACATTTCCAAAAAGATTTCTAAAGTGGTTGTCTACAACATTTCGTGGTATATTGTAGAAAAAATCATTGAGGAAGTGCACACAAGAGGAAAGATCAGCTTTGGAGTTGTTCTATTATCACTGGTGTTCATAGAGATCGGGGTACCTGATGGACCGAAGGAGAAGATATGGGAGTATCCCATGGAACACAAGTCACCTATAGAACAATTCAAAAATTACTTGTGTGAGAGATCCATGATAGAACAGGTCAAGAAAATGGATGAGAAATGGTACGATAGGATTTGTGTGGCCTTTGAAGAAGAATGATGCATTCCCAAGGACTTGCCTTCACTGTTTGGAAAGGTAGTTTAGTTCGTGGTATACCAATACTTTTGCATAGTGTGGTTCACCATGAAAGATGGAGCATGAAGCCCTTGGTGTAAGTTACCATATGCCTTCATAGAAAGGTACTTCCAAGTGTTGGTACACAGGTTCTTAGATGCATGATGACCGACATTCAATGCGGATAAGGTAGATTGTGACTACCACACACTAAGGAAGAAATATGTGTATCCAGGGTGGGGTGTATATATTGAAAGGCTCATTTCATATGTATTGAGAATTAAACCAATAAGTTTGGATGTGGGAGATATTGGAGCAACATTGGTGTATCTTCAACTAAAGCTCAAGATGGAGAATAACAAGTATGTGGAATATGAGTTTGCACTTCTAGCACCACTAAAGGGTAAGAATACAATGGAGAACAGCCCAGTGCCTAAGCCCACCGAGCCAATAGAAGTGGAGGATGAGTGTGAGGATAGTGGTGGTTTGGAGCATAGAGGTAGAAGACATCCTATGAACAAGGATGAAGCTGAGTGTGCCACTACACCACCTTAACCACAAGAGGAGGATAATGAGGAATTAGATGCAGTCCAAGGAGAGCACATATTTAAGTGAGTATTTAGGAGAACAAGGACTCAAGGTGCTACTCTGTAAATAGTGTGTAAGTCACCCAGAATCTCTTAATAGAAAGAGACAACTGCAAAAAGGAGAAGGAAACTGAAGTTGAATGAGGAGGCGGAAGAGTGAGAGGAAAGTGCACCTACTTATCCTACACCTCCAAAGAATGAAAAACAAAAAGATGAGGAATTTAAGTAAGGAGAAGAGGAGGAAAGGGGAAAAAATGAGACAGCTATAGAGACTGCATAAGAAATGTAAACACAAGTTTGAAATCTAGAAGCTCAATTTCCTAAGAAGACTTGGTCTAGAAGAACAAGTGGTGAGCACATTTCAACATCCATGGGTTATGGAGAGGACGCAGGTAAAATTGTCTACACCTATTTCTAGATCACACTATCGCAAAAATAATTATATGGCTGGGAACTAATGGATGAAGATATGGCTACAATGCACAAAAGGAAGCAATTATCATGGTCCATGCACACACACATTGATGAGCTAGATTTTGATGTATGTGAGGAGTCATGTGTATCACAGAGGTTGAAGAAAATACCTCAGGATAGACACATGCCAATAAATCCTACTATCATGTCAGATGAACAAGTAAGCAATGCATTGGTGAAAATCTCAACAGAGGTGGCGAGGTGGAATATGGACAAGGCTACCACAATTAGGGTGCTCAGGGAAGAGATTAAAACTAAGGATGGGGAAATAGCATGCCTAACACAGGAGAGAAACTTAGCGTAGAAAAATTAAACCTGTATTTATCAGCATCGTAGAAGAAATTTGTGATAATTTCATAAGAGCTAGGCCACACTTGGAGCCAAAGGTACCACAAACATTTCCTTTAGCAATACACTATGTAGGAAAGTTGGTGGACCTAGTTCTTGAAGATGAGCCTCTGTGCATGCCAACGCCAAAGGATTCAACACAAGAGGAAGAACGAGAGAATGCTTCAGTCATGCAGAATATTACATCCTATGAAGGGTTGCTAAAAGTAGTTCAAGAAGAACTAAAGAAAGAATACCAAGCCTTGAACATCTACACAATTGTAGAGGCACTCATCAACATAAAAACCCTGGAGAAAAACAATGAAGTCCAGAAAGCAATGAAGGTAGAAACATTGGGCCACACAGAAATATTATCAATGGTTAAACATAAGTGTGAGGCCCTAACAATAGCACAAGAACCACACAAGACTCAGCTGGGAGAGCTTGGGAAGCTCATTACGTAGAAGATGGATTTACTAAAGGGAATGATGACTGCAGTGTCTAGCATTGTGTTGGTATTGTAAAATGAAAAAGGGGAGATTGGGAGGGTTGAATTGGAGTTCATTCATGTGGAAATTCTAGAAAAAGTAGAGGAAGCACTCGCTGAGTGGCAGACCTTGGAGGCTGAAATAAAAAAGGAATATCCTGAATTACTTGTTCAAGATGAAGAAGAGATTGTGGAGTAAAAACATTCTTTCATTCTTTCCATTCTTCTATTCTTTACTTTAGTTTTTGGAGATGACCATTGTCAGGGTGACAATGAAATTAGTGTGGGGTAACGTTGATCAAAGAACACTTGAAAAAAAGCACACAAGAAGTCGACATGGGGAAGTAAGTCATATTCAAAGGCACGAATGGATAGGGAGAACGCACTCACAGAATAGAAGTTCAGTTTTCGAGACTTAGCCATTTTCGCCCATAAAGCTATATTTTTAGAGATGGCATGCAAAGAACACAAATGAGGTAGAGATGTGCATGCCACACATTGGCTATTTTTTGAGGATTGGATATGAAGCAATTTGCATGGACACAAGCCAGAAATAGATTTACTAGTGTCGGTTAGCTAGTAGTCTATTGTTAGCACACTTGCATTTGTGGCTAGTTTTGTAAAGGCGCGTGGCTAAGAATAGCATGTGACCTATTTTTGGGATGGATAAGCAGTGAAGGGAAAGTCCCTACCCTTATATATATGTAGTAAATTGTGTAATAGAGGGGGATTGACATATACAAAGATATGCTGTTAAATCTACTATACACATACTACTAATATTGTGATGAAGCTTCTGTAAAGTTATTGCATTGAATATAATGAAGGACATTGGCTGAATCTAAGTGTTAGTTATATGTGTATATGAATATAGTATGATTTTGATCTCATCATGGTTAATAATTAATTATACTTTTCCTTAGGTATAGATCTAGAATGCTTTGTAGAATGATGTGTTAGTAATGGAACTATATAGGTTAAGTATTCATCATGCTAACATCCTAAAACATCATCCCTAAAGAGGTACCTAGCACCTTTGTGCACTTTAGATGAGCACTCAGTTTAGGCTGAGTGATGTGCCAGCATGTTTAGGGTTTTATTGGGTTTGTATCATTGAATTCTAGGTTAAATCAGAGGGATGGGTATGTGAAAATTTATGTAATATGGGAAGCATAGCTAGGGTCTCTGATACATGAGTTGTGTGTGTCTTGATACATTTGGTCTGTTATGAACCCCTTGGATGTAATGTGGTTACTAGAACTACAATCAATATAAATATATGTTCTGGATATATTGTTCATGGGTGTAAACCTTAGTATCTTTTCTTTATGTCATGACTCAAATTTGCTCTCTGTATGATGTTTCTCTTATCTGAATGGGTATATTGATATAATAACTCATTCTATGCCTTCAAAATGTATGCATGATCATTTAATTTTCTAAATTTAATCTTTTATCAATGGCATCATCTTGTCATAATTATCACATAAAGGAGGGGCTCAGTGCCTGCGCATGCCTCAGGTGAGCACCCAACACCCGCTAGGTGATAGGTCAGCGTGCATGGGATTAGAGTGTTGTTCTAAGGGCACATAAAAATGACTACATCTTGGTTCCATTGTCAGAACATATTTTCAAAGCTATTGTGAGAATGATGCATGATGAAAAAGAACTTGAGCTTGGATAGTTTTGAGGCATGGTTTAAAATCATAGAGGATGAGTTTGCTCAAAAAATTATTAATAGACCTGAGTTTGATGCACACAAATGGGTAGAAGGACACCTATATCATGAGTTGTATGAGACCTTATTTTGCTGTTTTCTAGTAGAATTGTATGAATGGCTCTCAGTATATGTTTCTAGGTCAAGTTGGTACAATATAGATCATGCGTGTGTAACCAAGATGATTACCAGAGGGTGGAGGATGTAAATCTAACTTAGACACATATTGTTGATCACTAGTGGAGAGGAGTGTTGACCAGTTATTATTGTTGCAAATCAGCAGCACCCCTGGATGCAAATCAGGTTTCTAAGTTGATGTTTCAGGCATCTAGTGTGATTGCACAACATTGAAACCTCTCTCCAAGTGTGGGACTTGTAAAATGAGAGAGGAATCTCCAGATTAAAGGTTGGTTCCTCAAACTCCTCTGATCAGATCTGTTATTTGCATAATTGCAGAGGTTTGAATGCTAATCCTACTCTAGATTCCAAGGAGACAGAGATAGAAAGTGTAAAAATTGAAACTAAACTAATAGGTGATACACCAAAGGAGTGGTGAACACTTCTTGTTCATGCAAATTGACACAATTTCATGAAATGCAACATGGAACATCATACACAGGCTGATACGATGTAATTAGAGGTCTGAAATGAAGCAAGACAATACAAACAAAGGACTGAAAATTGATCACAGAGTCTGCACGATCATTTTCACTGTCAAAATCCTTGCATTTGCAACATCAAAGAGACAGAAACCTGTTACAATCATGAAGAAGGTCTGATACTTGCAAAAATCACTTGTTGAAGGTGAAAGAAGAAGCTTGCTATCCAAAAAAAATGTTCAACCCTAAAAAAATGAGCCAAATCTAGCTTTTACAACGCATGGGTCGAGCCCAGGAGAGAGAAAATGTGTAAAAATGTGGGAGCCATTCCCCATTGAATGAAGATGCATTAAAACAACATGGGTATCCTTACAGACCCATTCCCTGACATTTTTGGCCATGTTGAAGAAGAATGCGACCCATTTTGCATTAAAACTGGTTGTTGAAACGTCATTTCTGGCCATTACCACGTGCCAGAGATGTTTCTTGATTTTATCTCTCTAAACTGAACCAAAATGCAAAATTGACCCTAGAATCATGTATATAATTTCACTAGCTTTCCATTGATATAAAGAACGTGAAAATATGAGCTTTGGATCAAAAGATATGGTGATTTGAAAATTTAGGGCAAAAACAGGCCAAAATCGGATCGGCGGGCAAAAAGTTTGAATATTTACCCGTTTGGTATTTGGATTTTTTTTTCAAATTTTCCCCATGCTCCACCACTCCAAGTGCCACGTGGCATGTTTTGATTGGCTGCGGGCCCTCTAAGGGAAAATTTCGCACAAAAACTCCTCCAAGCCATAACTTGAAAAATATGAGGAGTTAGGAGGAAAACTTTACCTTTCTGGAAATTTGAGAGAGAGCTCTCTCCAATGGTGCCATTTCTAGAAGGTTTTGAGTTCTTGGAAAACAAAATAATTTGACTGAGGCACAAGAGAAGGAAAGATGTAAAGGAGTTAGCCACAAAATGAGCAGGGGGCACATTTGGGATAACAGTTATACCCTAGAATATTCCATTTCTACGTATTCTTGTCCAAAGGTTTCTAAGTTTGAGTTCCTAAGGGAACTGTTAGTGCAAAATCATAGCACCCCTGGATGCACATCAGGCTTCTAGGTTGATGTTCAGGCATCCAGTGTGATTGCACAACATGGAAACCTCTCTCCAAGCGTGGGACTTGTGAAACCGAGAGAGGAATCTCCAGAGAAGGCTGGTTCCTGCTCCTAAACTACCTGCCACAAGCTATTCCAGTGCAGGCAAGCTAATCTAATCCTAATCTAACCATGCCAAGGAGACAGAGAGAGAGAGAAGAGAAAAACAGCAAAAGCCTACACTAAAATGGTGATACACCAGAGAAGGAGGATGTTGAACATCTATCAAAACTGCCATGGGACAAAGAGAGGTGAGCAATGGGAAGGATGGACAGATGCATCACAGGCCCAAGGATAGATTTCACACAGAAAATGTCCCAAAACTCCATGAACACAGCTCCAAACCTGCAATGAACATTCAGACATGCACAGATACCTGCAATGAAGAGAGGCAAGAAGAGACAAGCAAAAATGAGAGAGGATGGACAGATGCATCACAGAACACGTTTTGTTGCTCCAGAAGTTTGCACAGAACATCATTCCATTAGTAAAAGGCAAAAACGCCATTACAGAGCAAGGGAGGAGGTCTCGAACTCCATTTTCAACCCTAGAGAAGAAAAGAAGGGAGGGCCGAGCCGAAAGAATGAACAACCTCTTATTTTTAAAAAAAATGAGCCAAATCTGGCTTTTTACATTGCATGGGTCGAGCCCAGAGGGACAGATCTACTCCAAACGTGGGAAAACGTGCAGAAGCCCATTCCTGGAAAATTGACGGGTTGTTTGCTGCATTAAATCTGCATGTTGAAGGATACCTTACCAACCCATACCCGTATCATCTTTGATCTCTCGATTTTGGAGGAGAATGCGACCCATTTGTATTAATTTTGAGCTTCGCTAAAATGTCACTTCTGGCCGTGCAGAAGAAGAATGCGACCCATTAGCATTAAAACGGGTTGTTGAAAGGTCGCTTCTGGCCATTACCACATGTCAGATGCCGTTTCTCAATTTTCTCTCTTCACGGGACTTCACCAAAACTTGAGATTGATCCCAGAATCATGTAGAGCATCTCAACAGCTTTCCGTTGATATAAAGAACGTGGAAATCCGAGCTCTGGATCAAAAGATATGGCGATCTGAAGATTTAGGGCACGAAACAGATCAAAACGAATTTTAAAATGTTTTCCCGCTGTTCGCCATCTGGACGACACGTGGCACGTGCTGATTGGATGAGCAATTCTCTCTCCTCCGTCTTTCATTTCGGGCTTTCCTTTTGAAATTGCTTGTGGCCCCTTAAACTTGGACACTCTGGCGCCATTTCAATTGGTTCGGTTCAGCGCTCGATAACTCGCCCCTTTGACCTTTTGACTTTTTCTCCTGTGAGGACACGTGGCAGTTTCTGATTGGTCCTCATTTCGGCTCCTTCGGCGTACTTCGCCTCCATTTGTCCCGGATGTCCCATTTGATTTTGGGCCCTTTGTGCTCATTTCGGCCGGTTCGGGCATTTCGCGTCCATTTGTCCCAGATGTCCCATTTGATTTTGGACCCTCTGGACTCATTTCGGCCGATTCGGCTGGTTCGGGCATTTTTGGCCCGCTTGTCCCATTTGATTTTGGACTGACTTGACTCTTTTCGGCCGGTTCGGCCGGTTCGCGCCTTTTTGGCCCGATTGTCCCATTTGCGTCCCTCTCAGCAGTTAGCCAATTTTTTCTCGGTCGAACCGGCATTTCGCGCCCGCCGCGTACTTTTGTCCTAGATGTCCCTGTTGCTTTGTGGGCTGTTTGTGCTTACTTCGGCTGAGCCGGCCGGTTCGGGCCTTTTTGTCCCAAATGTCCCGACTGCCCCTAGGACTAGGACTTAGTCATTTTTATGATTTTTTCCTGGATCAACCTACTTGCCTTCTGCAACCTTTTTTCGCATTTTCTCAGAGCTTGCTCTTTTCCTCTCAGACAGGGAACTTAGAAAATATTTGAGGGGACTCTAGCAACATGATTTTTGGCCCCGAATCAATCAATTTTCCTGGGACTTGAATATTCTGATGCATGTTATCAAAATTACCCAGGGGGGGTGAAATTTTGACAACAGTTTGGCGACTCAGCGGGGGTCATCTGCCTGCTAGATGAATGATCAGTAGCCTGAAGCATCCATTGGGCATGGAGTCATGAGTTGCAACCTGTAACTGATCTGAACTTTGAAAACCTCCCCTCTGAGCCACTTGGAAACCCATTGAACCTAGAGTGTCTTCACCAAGATGCCACTGAAATGAACTGTGCAAGAGCAAAACCAGCAACACCAAAACTATGTACAAAACTGAAAAATCATACATGCCCCAAATGGAACATGCAGAGTGTGCACAAGCACTTCTTCTGCTGAAAGCAAACCTAACTACTCTACTTTAACTGGAAGCAAAGGCAAGCTAAACAAACCCTGCAACTGGTTGTGCAAAATAGCTCCCTTTCTTCAAAATTGGCAGCCATGCAACTGATTTGGCACTGATCATGGCTGTTTGGATGGATGGAAAATCAACAAGAAGCTGGTCTTCTATCCAAATCATCAAGGTATCAACTGAAAATAAATCCAATACCTCTTTTAGTTGCTCTGCATTTGGATTGGAGAGGTATGGCAGCTGATCCTTGGTCTCTTTTTAGCTCATCCTCATGCTCAGAAGCAAGCATGACTGGTTGTGGCTTCTCCTTTGGCTCCAATGAAGCCAAATACCTGATTGGGCAAGGTCTGATCCGTTTGATATGCCCATTGCTGTGATTTTCAACTCCAAGAATGGAGTCTTCTTGTAGACCCTCTTGAATGGATGGTGTGGAAGAAATGGTGAAATTCTTCTGTCCTTTCTCTTCCTCCAATGAATAACATGGAAGATAAAAATCTTCCAATCTTGATCCCCAAAGAGCTGCTGTAAGATGCAGGCTGCTGCAAATGAAAGCTCTCCTTCATGGCAGCAGGCTCTGGTGTTTGGAATGTGGATGATGAAAGAGAGAAAGGTGAAAGCTCAACCGGCTCTTCTCCATCAAAACAGTCCTCCAAATCTGACAGGTAAACTGCCTCATTGCTGTCCTGCTGCTCGTTTTCAACTTCCTCCATGGTGTCCTCTTGATCTGCAACTTGACCACCATGGTTTCCTTCACTTTCCAATATTGAGTTTGAGAGATCAAACTCCTTTTCAGTGCTAGAACTTGAGAGAGATGAAGTGGAAAGAAGAACTGAAGGTTCTTCTGTAACCTGCTTTGTGCTCAAAGCCCTTGGATCTGCATTTTTCTCCTCCACAGCTAGATTGTGCTCCTCTTCTTTTGGATTTGGAGCAGCTTCTCCTTCCTCCAATGATTGAAGGCAATCTTGCTCTTGGTTGAACTCTTCCTCCAACATGAAGTTTGTCAAGTCAAACTCTTCAATTTGTTGCTCTAGAGGACAAGTTGGGACTGCAAGATCTTCTTCTTCTGCTGCAACAGAATCAGTCTTGACCACCATTTTTTCTCCAACCCTAGCCTCTTCTGTAGGTTTAACCATCAAGGGGATCTTTGTCATCCCAAATCTAAGAGCCCAACTCTTCAGATTTTGAATTTCTTCATCTTTGTTGGCACTCTCTTTTTGCTGTTGTTTTCCTTGACTGGCATTCTGATTTTCATCCTCCCAACATGGATTTGGGAATGCAAGAGGAGGGATGGGTTGAAACTCAACTGATTTGACATTTTTTTGTGGTGGTGGAGGAGGTGAAACCTCTTGTTTCTTTGGAGGGGATGACTGTTTGGAAGGGAAAAGAAAAGAAGAATCGAGATGGGGTGGAAGACTAGGAGATGGAGGGATGGATTCAACACATGGGACAGCAGATGAGGAGTTTAAATGAGATGATGCTGCTTGAGTAATGGAAAGAGAAAAACCAGATGATGGTGTAGAACTTACCCATTGACAAGGTCGTTCAACAACAAGTCTGTAGGCCTCTATCCTCTGCTGTCCATTGTGCAAGCAAAGGCAGCATCCCTGCAATCATGAAGTCAAGCTTCTCCTGAGGGCTGTAATGCCTTGGAAAAGGTCCTCACCCATGGACAGGGTGCTCCATAACCGATTCCAAAAGCTTTTATTTGTGCTTGAGCCCTGGACTGCACCATCCCCACCTCCATCTTTTGGATTTTCTCCAATAGACCAGCATCTTGGATCTGATGGTCTTCATTGTATGCACACCCTTGCTCTTGGAAAGCTCCATAGCCAAACTGACTTTGGCACTGCTGCTCATATGGGTATGCATACTGATCTTGAATCTGCTCAAAATGCTGATTTGGAGGATTTGTAAAACATGTTGGAGGTGGAATATACTGCTGTTGTTGATGTGAAATCCATGATGGAAATGAAGTCATGATTGCACAACTTCATGGAATGGAAAAGAATGAAAGGGATGGAAAGAATGGATGGAATGAAAATGAATGGAAAGGAAGGTCTTTGCAACTTCAGAGATGGTTGCTGATCAGATGGAGCCGCCAGATGTGTTTGCAAGTGCCTCCAAAGGCTGAAATCTTCACAGGAACACATCAACCTGCAAAAGATGAAGTGAAAGACCTCTAAGGTCCCACCGGAAATATGTGCCAAAACTGTTGATGCATAATCACAGCACCCCTGGATGCAGATCAAGTAATTCTAGGTTGATGGGTTCAGGCATCCAGTGTGATTGCACAACATGAGAAACCTAAATCTCCAAGTGTGGGACTTGTGAAACTTGTAAGAGAAGGAATCTCCAGAGAAAGGCCGGTTCCTATTCATTACCTGCCACAAGCTATTGTGCAGGCAAGCTAATGCTAGGTCCTAATGTGGAAATTACCAATGGAGATAGAGGTGATAGAGAATAAAAAATTGCAAATGCCTAGACTAAAAGTGTTTGATGACAGCAGATTATATGGAGAATGTGTGGAACATCTATCAAAATAAAGTTTTTATGGTGTGATGAGAGAGGTGATTCGATTCGAGTTAAAGGATGGATCAGAAGTATCACAGCTTTGCAAAAGGTTTCACACAAACAATATCCTAATTTCTGCAATGAACACATGCTTTGAACCTGCACATGAACATTATAAATCACCTTTTTCGACAATTGCAATGAAGAGAGGTATTTTTAAATGAGAAGCAAAAATACATGAGAGGATGGACAGTTGCATCACAGAACACGTATTTATTGCTCAGAGAATCGTTTGCACAATACATTGCATTGGACCATTAATGGTAATAAGCCCAAGGAGTGGCATTACAGAGACATAGGTGCAGGAGGTTCGAAAACTCCACGTTATTCTCTTGCTAGAGCAAGGAAAGAAGGGAGGGAGAGCAAAAGAATGTCACAAGCACTTATATTTTGCAACACTCCTTACAATAGAAAGAGGAAAGTCAGATCTACTCCTTAGGTCAATTTAAATTATCTCATTATGGTAGAACCCAGCGGAAGAAAGACGGCGGGGCTGTTTGCTGCATTAAAGCTGGTTGTTGAAGCGTCACTTCTACTGTATCATGGTCAAGATGTTATCCTAAATCTACTAGCCCAAACTGCACCAAAACTCAGATTTGAATCACTTCTAGAAGAACATCATCATGGCAGAAGCGAAAGCCCGCCTAGAGAATAATCCTGAACATGGAAATCCGAGCACTGGGCTGCACAAGATCTGAGGAGGCTGGAAGGTGAATTGGTAGTGCACGGAGACAGATATAAAACGAATTGTTCACGCATGTTTTCCCGTCTTTGCCATATACGACACGTGGCAAGGTATAGCGGATTGGACGAGCAATTCTCTCATCCTCTGTCTCAAACGGAGCTCTACCTTTTGAAATTACTGTGGACCCCTTAACTTGGACACTTGGATATTTCATTGTCGGTTCAGAATTCGATAACAGCCCCTTTGACCTTTTGACTTTTTCTCCTGTGAAGACACGTGGCAGTTTCCGATTATTCTTAGATCAAAAGTTTGCGATCCTTCAAGTACTTAGGCTACATTTGGAACAGGTCCCATTTGCTTTTGGGCCCTGCAATTCCTTGCGGCGCTCTGCCGCATCTGGATGACACGTCTGTCCCAGCTGTCCCATAAATGATTGGTTGAATAATTACTCTGTGCTCTATTTCGGCCGGTTCATGGCATTTAAATGCGTCCGTTTGTCCCAGAATCCCATATTGATTTTGGACCCTCATATGAATATCTGGACTGATTCAAGCATTTCGCGTGCATTATGTCCCAGATCGGTGCTTGATAACTGGACCCTATCATGACTGCATTTCGGCCTATTCGGCCGGGTTCGAGGTACTTAGTCTAACGTCCGACTGCAGAGGTCCCATTTGATTAGCTTCGCGGACCCTTGCTAGCTCATTTCTGGCCCTTCAGGCATCTTTCAACCTCTGTTTTGTCCCAACTATTTGGGACAAAAATGCCGATCCGCCCGAAATGATTCCTTGTCCCCATCTGGCTGACTCACGTGGCGCAAATTCGATTGGCATTTCGGTCCATTTCGGCGATCCGCCCCGCATGTCCCATTTGATTTTGCTTTGTGCTCTTTGTGCTCATTTCGGGTGAATTCGGCTAGGTTCGGTCCATTTTTCCACTTGTCCCATTTTTCTTAAGAATGACTTGACTCTTTTCCATTCGGCCGGTTCGCGCCTTTTTGGCCCGATTGTCCCATTTGTGTCCCTTCTCAGCAGTTAGCCAATTTTTTCTCGTGTTGAACTGGCATTTCGCGCCCGCCGCGTTACTTTTGTCCCAGATGTCCCTGTTGCTTTGTGGGCTGTTTGTGCTTACTTCGGCCGAGCCGGCCGGTTCGGGCCTTTTTTCCCCAAATGTCCCAACTGCCCCTAGGACTAGGACTTAGTCATTTTTATGATTTTTTCCTGGATCAACCTACTTGGCTTCTGCAACCTTTTTTCGTATTTTCTCATAGTTTGCTCTTTTCCTCTCAGACAGGGAACTTAGAAAATATTTGAGGGGACTCTAGGAACATGATTTTTGGCCCCAAATCAATCAATTTTCCTGGGACTTGAATATTCTGATGCATGTTATCAAAATTACCTAGGGGGGGTGAAATTTTAAATTTCTGCGAGAACCTAGAGGAACTTTTCTATGTGTTATTCCTCTAGCTATGAATATATTAATGGTTACCATGAGTTTGGAGGCATTCCCTATGGCCAGCTAAGCTTCTCTGAGAACTAGGCAAGTAAGCTAGGGTGGAGGAAGATGGAATACCTTACGGTGGAAAAGGAGAGGGAAGAGAGATGACTCAAGTATAGTGAAGCATGTAAAAGGGAGTTGGCTAGAAAACATGAGGTTGCAGGAGTGATGGATCTATGAAGGAAGATGTTGTAGGAAATAATTTAGGGTTAAGTAGAGGATGTGGAACCTGAGTAGTTTGTGCTACCCCACCTTAGAAAGTGCAGGAGAGAAACCACTTTAGCTTCTGATGAGAGTTCATCATGTGGATAAAGGAGAGTCTTCGGTGCACATATAAACCCATTTAGTGACCAAACCCTAACGCTTAGTTTTCTAAATCAAGAAACAAGTATTTCTAACCTAGTTAGTATCAATGGAAGTGACCAATATGCACCTAGGAGGTGTAACTTCTTGTTTGGGAAATCTCTACTTGTAAAAACATTTCTTGTGTTTAGAGGGAATTCTAGGCAAAGTGCAAGTACAAAACCTTTGGGTATCATGCCTTGGAGTGGCGCAGGATACACATCTTGTAGTAGAAAAATATCACAAATCATTGGCAAAAATTTTAGTGGAACATTGGGAACGCTAGGCACATCCACTTCAAGCCCATTACAAGCTACATGAGGAGGATATGGTGGAGTAAGAGCTAGAGGACCTGGTGGATTTGGAGGATCAAGAGGGATGGGACCTGGTGGATCTAGTGGATCTAGTGGTGGAGGAAACACCAGAGGGAATCAAGGTTCTAGATCAGGAGGACAAGGATCTCAGCCACCTCCGTAAGTATTTTTTGAAATGTCCTTACATTTACTAGATTACAAGGGGTTTGAGGATGTTGTAGAAAATGTGCATAAGTGTGAGCTTCTATGGCACAAAAATGGGATCACTACACTAGAGCAAAAGGCAAGTCAGTTTTTAGTGATGTTGTAGGGGCGGGTGCATAGTTTGTACCAGAAGTATGACCCCCATCAGACGGTGGTATATTACACCATGCTGCAGAATGCCTTCTTAGCTGAGTTCCATATCCCTAAGTGTGAAAAGAAGATCATTAACACTTTGAAAGAGATCTAACAGGGAATGGTAGAGAGTGTGTGAGAATATGACTCACATGTTAAGACTCTCTTATCAAAAATATCTTATGATATTCATCCTTCTTAGCATGCTCAATGGTTTGTTGGAGGATTGATAAGACCGTTTAGGAGATATATTTCACATAAAACATTCATGGACCTGTGCGAGGCCTTAGAGGCTTCCCTACATGCTGAGGCTGTTGGAAGCATAGATACCGGTGTTAGCCCCTTCTTTGAGGCTTAGGTTGATGCAATGGTCAAGTAGTTGGAGAAGCTATCTATGAACTCGGCACATGAGGCTCACAGTGTTCTATGGTTCATATATTGTGAGATATTAGGGCACACAAAGGACAATTTTCCTCGAAGTTCGGTATGTGCCATGATGGTAGAATGTGATATTTTCCATGGGGATCATGATGTAAGTATATGACCACTACTGTAGAGCGCAATCCGTAAGAATGTGTCTTGATATTGTAATATATGTACCTCTACGACCCATGACACGAAGGATTGTAGGTTGATTGATAAGATACATGATGCCATTAATCATGGTGTGTGCCAGACAAGCCTTGTAAGAAGTTCCAAGGATGATGATCTCTGCTATGAATGATGCATAGATGGAGGAGAACATGGGAGGGGATTCTGAGGATGATTTCGTGGCCATGGTAACCGTAGAGGAGGAATAAGTGAGTTCTCATATGGGACATGTTATAATTATGGGTCTAAAGAGCATTATAAGTGTGAGTGTCATGATCTATTGTATTTCTCGTGGTGCAGAAAGAAACATAAGTATGAGGAGTGCCCTGAGATGTTTGAGCACATGAGCTAGCAAAACTAGAAAGATATAGCCACTGGAATGGTAAGCATAAATAATTCTGACTCAAATTGGATGCCAAGAGTGGCACATGAGTCAGGAATAGAACCTATACTAGTGACGACGCGAGCAGAGGCCATGCACGTCAGGAGGATACCAAGACAAAGAAAACTAGTTATAAGGGAATAAGTGGTACATGGAAAGTATCCAGACCCTACTCATCAAAAGGAGGTGTATCAAGAAACCATGGATGTGATTTGGAGTCTAAAAGGAGAGATCTAGTGTCTGAAGGAGAAATCATTGCAGTCAAAGCAAAGGAAGAATGCTCAGGCTCCGCAGAAGGATCTGGATGAGGTTAAGGAAGTATGCATGCAAGAGAATATTATTCCCTTGCTAGAAGAATGGTTATAGGAGAAGGTACTATGTACTAGAGGATAGTGCGAGAGGAAGGTTCTACATGCTAACCTTCCTCCCCACAACCTTGACTATGAAAAATATATAACTTTGAATGCTGTTGTAGATGGATGGCTTCTGAGCAATATTTTGATTGATACGAGTGTGGAAGTCAATGTTCTCACCTTAGATGCATGACATCAAATGGGAAGGCACCCAATACATCCATCTTCGAATGTGTTGTATATGGAGAACAAGACAAAGACAATTCCCATTGGTTTCTTGAAGGATGTAGTTATCACTATTCAAGGGGCCAAGCTCACTGGAGACTTCGAAGTCTTGGCGCTAGTCAAGGTGGATAACTTTATTGTATTTCTTGGGTGCTCCTAGTGTTACAAAAAATGTCGACCTACAATTTAACAAGGGGTATATTAGTTTCAATAAAAAGGAATAATGGGTTATCATCCCTTTAACGGATGGGAAGTCAATGCCCTATACTGAGCCCTTGGGAGAGGAATTCCTTGATAGAATATTTGTGCGATCTATTAGGGACCTTGAAGAAATTCATTCTACAAAAGGGGTTATTCAGTTTGAAGATTCTTAGTCTATGAGTGATACAACTAGCATAAAATGTGACAATTGGGTACATAGAACTCATGAGTTAATTAGGTTATAGTTAAGAGGCTCTGTGATAAGGGTAAAAAAGGCACACTCATTCAAACACCTGGGAGGGAAGAAGATACCAAGTTACTCTGGAGCAGCCAACCCTGATGAATTTTTACGAGAGATGGAGGTTCAATGGAGAAATGAGGACAAAAGGAGAGGGATGCTCAGTTATAACATGCTTGAGACTACAAAACATTGGTGGGAAACACATCACAATAGTCTTCTATAGTGGCATGAGGTGAGAGTCACGTTCTATTTTAGGTTCTACAGAAGCAACGCGCCAACTATCATACAAGACTACGATGGTAGAGGACCTACCTCATTTCATGTCTAAGCATCTTAGAAGGCCTAGATGGAAGGGGCAGAATCTTTTCCACCTTCTTTATGGGTACATAAGCTATATTCCACCTTGCACGGTTATGTACATGCATGTTATATACACTCTGAGATGTGCTTCTTGACAGGAAATTGGTAGGAGCTAACAATTGACCTTCTTTAAGCTTTCTAATATCAAATAACTAAGCCGTTAGTGGATAGAGCGTTGCAAGTTTTTAAGTGCCAAACGATGGGAGATAGTGCTATGGAAGAAGATAGGATATCAAAGTTATTGGGTGAACCTGGTCTAGAACCGTGCCTTGATGAGGAAGAATCAGAGGAGATATAACTTGAGCGTGTGTGCAGGGAAAAATAAAAAGGAAAGTTGGTCCACATAAAAGATGGCGAAGAGATGGAGAGTTTGGATGTTAACCATACTGAAGGTACACACAAATTCATGGATAGTGCTGATGAGCAAGTGCATGCTTACCATGATCCCTTGAAAATAAAGAAGATTAACATTAGTTCAGAGGCAAAACCTATGGAAGCTATTGTTGGGGATTATTGGTCAGAGAAAGATATTTCTAAGATCATTGACATTTTTCATGAATTTCAGGACTTGTTCCCACATGGGTACCATGAACTTAAAGGCATTCACCACTCCTTAGGGTAAATGAGGATCGATTTGAAGGAATGTGCATGCCCAATATGGAAGAGGATGTATCAGATGAATCTAAATTTATGTGTATGGGTCAAATAAGAGATAGACAAGATGATCACTTTAGGCATCATTGAAGTTGGGGAGGAATCAGAATGTGTAATTCTAATGGTCATAAGAATTAAGAAGGATGGAAGGATAAATATATGTGTTGATTACATGGAATTGAATGATGTATGTGTCATTGAACCTTTCCAACTCCCTTCACTGAAGAGATCCTAGAGGAAGTAGCTAGGCACGAGGTCTATTCCTTCATGGATGGGTTCTTAAGGTATCACCAAGTTAGGATTACAAAAGAAGGCTAGAAGAAGATGATTTTTTTTACTTAATGGGGAAGCTTTGATTACACGGTCATGCCTTTTGGATTGAACAATGTTCCTGTCTTGTTCTCACAAATAATGGTACAATCCTTTAGGACTTCATTCATAACTTTTTGGAAGTCTACCTAGATGACTGGACTATGTATGGACTAGTAAAAGATCATTGTGAAAATTTGAGGCTGATGTTTGAGAGATGTTGGTAGTTGAGAATATCCCTCAACATTAAGAAATGCGTTTTTTCTACTCCATTTGGAACCCTGTTTGGGCATATTATATGTAAGGAAGGTTTGCTTGTGGATCCCACCAAAGTTACAGTTATTGTGGGATTAGGGGATCCTAACAGTCAGAGCATAGTGCGTGGATTCCTTGGACATATGGGATACTACATGAAATTTATTAAGGTATATGCCATGATTGTTGTGCCATTGAATTTTATTTTAAAACACAAGAGTTCCTTTTACTAGGGAAAGGAAAAATAGTTGACATTTGACAATTTGAAGGATATACTTGTCACTGTGCCCTTATTATAGTTTCCCTCTTGGGATAAACCTTTCCACGTGCATGTTGATGCCTCAGGGATAACCATTGGAGTAGTGTTAACACAACCTGGTGAGGGGATTTTTTATCACCTCCTTTGTTTTGCAAGTAGGAAGTTGAGACCAACAGAATAGAAATACACCGCTACTAAGCGCGCAACACTTTCGATGATGTACGTGTTACATAACTTTAGACAATATATTCTCGCAACACCCTTCATATTTTACACAGATCACATGGCCTTGAAGTAATTGGTGAACATGCCCATTATTAAGGGTGCATATGCCTTTGGGTCCTATTATTTCAAGAATTTGAGTTTTGAGTTGTCGTAAAACAAGGAAAGAGTAATTTAGGACGTGATCATTTATCAAGAATTGAATTAGGGGAGGACATGTAGAGCATTGAGGATACCATGTTAGACGTGTAACTATTTAGGTTGCAGCACGCGCCCTCTGATTTAGAGGATATTGTAGTATTTATTAAAATGGATGTGGCACTGGAAGAAATGAAGACTTTGGAGAGAAAGTAGTTAGATATACGCACCACACCCTACATGTTGATTAGTGGAGATTTGTACAAGTTAGGCTAAGATGAGGTTTTGTGCTGATGCATATTATAACATGAGTGCATTGCAATAATGAAAGAAGCACATGGTGGGATTGTAGGAGGACACGATGTAGGATATGCAACTGTAGACACCAAAATTGGGTCACACTCCCCTTGGCCCCCATCGAATAACCACTTAAACATATTTACCTAACCATGGCCCCTTCCACCCCAAATTAACATTAATTTAATTAACTTAATTAAATTAATACCCATCCTCACAACATTCATTACTTAATTATTTTAATTAAGATAAATTTCCACCTCACCCCTCCACCTCACCTAGACACCTCACCTATCCACCTCATCCTAGACCTATTCTTGGCATGTTTCCATAATTAACTAAGACCTGATCTAACTTGCCTTAATGAGATAAGATTTGGTCTAAACCTAAAAGCACATGCCTAATATTTCTCTAATCACACTCCTGCTCATTAGAAGGGAAACTTCCATTTTGATCCGCGAGAATAAACCAACCTAGCCCAAGAAATCAAAGAGATCTACCATTTTTAGTAAACTTAGGGAATCCCACCTTAATCGACGTCGGTCACCTCTAAACCAATGTCGGTCAACCTAGAACCATTGTCGATTATCATTTATTCACCTTAGCAACCTTGTTTTTGGGTTGTCACATTCTAATATCAAGGGGATGAGAAGAGAGCTATATGTAAGCAGAACAAGAGTCTTTTCACACACCCAGACATCCATAGCCAGCACCAGGACAGATCCAGAAGCATTGTACTCACAGTGACATTCTGGGAGGCATCACTATTGCATCAAGATCCATCCCACAAATGGATCATTATCACCACCCAACCATTGGACTTGCAACATTGGTAAGTGTTCTATCACTAATCATTTTCATTTTTATTTTTCCCATAGAGTTGTTATAATTTATGTTATCATTCTTCCATTAATATTCCTATTCCTCCATAGTCTACTTTTTGACAAACTCAAAAACCTCACCCAACCTTTTATTAGATCACCTATCTTGGATCTTCCACCTCTCTGAGTGCTCTCAACATTCCCACAGAACTCACCATCTCCTTATTTAGCAATATCTAACCTCACATAGACTTTACAATAAGCTTTTTATTAAATTACTATCATCTGACTGTACTGACATCGGTTACCCATGACTGTCGTTGTTCTCCCCTAAACCATCGCCGGTTATACCTGACCAACATCAGTCTCTGTATTTTTACCCTTTTTCTAATAACAGAACCAATCAACCTTTTACCAAGTGACCTAAACAACCCAAAATATGACTCTGACTAGTTCCAGTAACCTGACACCTACCTACCCTTCAGATTTGACTATAGTCTAGCCTGTTACATTAGATTTGCTTATTGTTCTTGAATGAGATACCTAAATCATATCAACTATAGTAGGGTTTTGCTTATTTTTTTCATTAATTTGATTTAAACATTGGATTGATAGCCATTTAGGGAGTATCACACTTCCTCGATCTAGCACACACTAGGAAGTCCACTGTCATATATTATTTAACTCTTCTTTTGTGGTCTTGTTTTCTAATTTTGGTAGTTCCTCCCAACCAAAAGGAAGCTCTCACAGTCAACATTGGATTGGGAAGTCAGAACGCGCGCAACAACCATCAATCGACCAACATAAATAGGTTTTCCTCGTTGGCCCCTGCCCTTATCTATTTCATCTCAATAACATAAAGAAAATGGTGAAACATTTTGGCACGCCTGGTGGGACCCATCAGGGGTTCTATTGCATTTTCTTCATTCCTAGACGAAAATTGTGTTATTTGTTTCCCTTTAAAAGGATTACACATTAATCTTCTTCCATGGTAATCCTCTTTTCTTTCTAATTTCTCTAAAAAGAAACATTTCTCTTGGTGCATTTAAAAAGAATCATTCTTCTTTCTTGCATTTAGTGAAAGAGCATACCATCTCCTATTCATCATTTGCTTCATAAAATGTAAGTTTTTGATTTGGGATTTAAATTGATTGCATTACACTTTGATTTAATGCATTTTTATCACATTAAAATGAGGGAAACCTATATGCTGGAAGTCATGCCCAGCTGATGGTTAACTTAAAGAATCATAGAAAGCACATTCTCTCTCTCTTTGTGTCTTACCAAACTACACAAAACTGAAATATACACATCTTTCTTAAACAACATCTTACCTGGAAACACCTGTCAGTGATCACATGATCATAAGATTGGTAGGTACTCCCCATCTCATTACCTCTTTCAAGTCATAATCTAAAAGGATGGCCTGCCCTCACCATAACATAACCTAAAATCTCTTCTTTTAGATATCCTTCTTCATAGGAGGCCTTCCTCACCAAAAAATCTATTCTAAATTCATGAGTTAATCTTCTAAATAGTATAAGCTCAACACATTAAAAATCACTTGTTAGGTACATGTTTTTTAGTGTTTGATTGACATGTGTTTGAGGTGTGAGGAAACATTTCTCCATTTTTCCATTCTTTTGCCTTGCACAATCAACAATCATAGTTGGAATATTTTGACTTCTTCTGAGTGTGTCAGGACTTCACTGCATCATCTCCAGACTTATGGGTTGACTATTTATCTGATTCAAATTCACAAAAATCCAATTTTCTACATTTTTCCAAATTTCACTGTAACCGGCATCAGTTTATCTGCTAGCATCGGTGCACCCCTACCTGGCATCAGTTTTTCCTAACCGACATCGGTTTTCTGTTCTCTTGGGTTAAATTTCCCAAAGAACACTTACTTCATTTTCTTTTCTATCAGAGTTTCTGTGAGTCTATGTACTCTCTATGCTTTGATAAATAGTCATCATACAATTTTTTCATCTAACCATCACTAGTCTTTGCCTCATTTGGTAAAATCATTCCTGTATCATAGTAACTAACGTTGGTTACCCCTAAACTGGTATCAATCATCCTTCACCATTTTCGATTACCCTGTGCTAGAATTTCAACAGATACATTGCCCAAATCCACCTATACACACCTATTTTCTTCATTCCCGCTACTCTCTATATCATCTTTAGGATACAACATCACCTGATATACATTCATTCACATGGTGTAGACTCACAATCAAGCTAACTCTCTTATATTCCATGCAAGTTGTTAACCACTTCTACCTATTCCTTCACCACCCTCTATCTTGTCACCCATGGATCCAACTCTACCTACCACCATTTCCATAGGTGATGAGGAATTTACACGACTCCTTGATCAAAATCCAATAGCCTTACACTTCTACCTTTCTGACTTTTCCACTTGGGACTCCTTAGGTTAGTTGGTTTATGCCATGTCTGTATCCATCTATCCTACCATTATTCCCACTTTTGCATCAGCCCCTACTAATGCGATGTTACCTTCACCTGCTTTACCCCCATTAGTTTCACAGCTTGGCCCCATACCCGCTATGACTTCTACATCTGCAGTATCAATTGCACCCGTAGTATCTGTTGTCACCTCATCAACCACCTAGACCATAACCTCATCCATGCCCATTGTCTCACAGATACCAATTACAACACAACCACCTATGGTGTTAGTGACTCCTACTCCATTCTATAATATTTTCCTCTCCATCCCCCAAACTCTGCCCCCAATCACTACTAGAGTCATTGCAACCGTCCCACCTATATACACATACTATCAATAACCCCCTATCTCATTTTTATCCCATTCTGGATATATGCCCTCTATGGCGGTCCCCTATTCTCAACCTCCTTATTCGGCATCACCATACAATAGAATTATGCCCACATAAAATGTTCAGTACCCGCCCCCTTACGCCACAGGAGGTTCCCTTCTGTCACAACCTCCTAATGACCTCATTAAATTGATGATCGAAAGGATGCATATGCTATAAGCATCGGTTTCCAACTCATGAAATTCTCTCACCTACGATGAAATCTGTAATGAGCCCATTAATCTGTGCATCCCTATTTTCCCATACCTTGTACATTGGGAAATACCAAAATTCAACCATTTTAATATTAAGGAAGACCCACATCAACATTTACAATTTTTCAAACATGGGTGTTACCTGATCGCCCATGATGACACTTTACACCTACGGACCTTCCCAATGTCCCTGACAGGACCTACATTATACTGGTAAAATGGGATACTAAGACACTTCGTCTACTCATTTAATTAGGTAGCCCAAGCCTTAGTAGACCACTTCTTAATCAACATTGTTAAGAAGGTCACCATGAATGATCTTTATTGCCCACGACAGTACGATGATGAGTCTATCTCTGACTTTGTCGCTTGCTAGCATAGCCTAATTAATTAGCTCACATTTCAATTACCTCAAAATAAACCCATAGATTTGTTTACTTGGGCTTGTGCTAGACACATTTCACTAACCCTACAGGTGAAAAAAGTTCACACTTTTGATGAGGCATTCACCATGACACATAAATTGGAAATTCGTGCTATCAAAGAGAAGAAAATTCAGCTTCATAACAAGAACATCACCTTAAAATCAGATGATGTTTCTTCATCTTCGAAACCCCAAAACAACTATTCAAAACCCAAAGGATCTACCAATGCTGTAGTTCTCAAGGATGGCCCCCTCATCAATCAAACCCAGCCAAACCTCCTTCTAATCTCTCTCCCATCTAAGCTTTCTAGTTCATATAAGAAAAACAAAAGTAAACTTCAATAGGAGAACCTTATTCTTCTATTTTGGAAAAGCTTATTATTGTTAGTGCCATTAATCTTCCACCTATAAAACCACACACTTGTTTTGACCCTGCGCACCCCATGCCCGCATGGTATAAATAACATGAATTTTGCAACTATCATTGTGTCAAACATCATAATGATAATAAATACATCACTTTCAAGAATATCATCCAAGAAATTTTAGACAATGGATATTTAGTCTTGGATAGCCCGAATGCACCAGCTAACCAAAACCTACATATATTTAAGAAGCCATTCCCTAAGCACGCCCCATCTTCTAACCAAGCTGGTGGCACTTCAAATAATGATAGCAATGTTTGTGAGGTCCACACTATTTTCGATGACATACCAGTTGCTTCCCGATTACCTCATGTTACTTCCATAAAAGAAATCTTATCCCGAGCTCCGCTACCTACACAAGAACCTAATTCATCTACTCCACCCATAGAGGAACCCCCTTCATTTTCTCCTTCACCCATGGAAGAGCCTATAATCAACATGTCGACCTTGATCCCTCAAATTTTTGATTAGTCATCAATGGCACTTCTCCTACTCATAAGAGATACATGTCCTCAACCTACACCATCACAAGGAGAGTTAACCTCAGCTAGCCCATCCTCTACTCTACCCATGGAGGATCCTATAGAAATACAATTTCCTTTTGATGACCATTTTCCATTGGACCTTCAAGATCCTGTTGATCTACTTTCGACTCTCTTACCCACAGAATATGAGGGTATCAATTTCCTTGTATCTCAAACACATCTTATGGGGATTTCTACTCAATCCACATCGGCCCTACTTACAACAGTACCATTTTCATGCTTGGTTGATCACCTAGACTATGTTGATAGAGCCTTTCTTTGAAGATGCCTTCTACTTCCAGTTTCAACCCAAATGCAGCTGTCACTCACTAACACCTCCACTATCTATCCAAAAGTGTTTCAAACGACAAAACCAAAGAAAACTACTACTATTGCAACACCTTCCATGTGACCAACCATAGCCCAACACACACCTCTATCCATAACCCAACATACATCTACACCTAAAAACCTACCCACACCTATATCATCTCCCTTACCTAAACCCATCACCACCTTAAGGGTCATACCAACATCAAACCTTGCTCACCCACCCATCAAATTAGATTTAGCCACATCTTCTGAAACTAACATTAAACTTACTTTGGCCTCTAAAAAGAAGACCCAAACTCCTAGGCCTCATAAACCAACCTCGCCTATCACACCATTGTCGCCTTCACCCCTTTTGTCCATCCTAAGACCCCTTCAACCTTAGCCAAGCAACCTCCTTCCACCGGTAAACCAAGAGCATAATAGATCACTTCCTCATCATGAACCTCAAATATAACCAAGTGACCCACACAATCTCTGCCATCACCCATAACCTTCATACCACCCATACTCCACTACCTTCCATAACTTCTTCACTACCCATGACACTTTCTTCACTTCCACTCACACCTTCTACTAGACCTCTACCGACCACCTCCAAAACAACTCTATTACCCCCGTGGGTAATCTGACCTCTTCCACCATCTGATTTTCCCTCTACATCATGTGCACCCATGTCTCCTTTTCCCAAAAAGGTACAAACTAAAGCTAAGAATCCACTACTCTCCAATAAGGTAGTTAAACCAACCAATCATTCTGTTGCTAGGTTTTCTACCATGCCCGTACCTAAACTAATGCCCACAAGAGCTAAGACCACTCCACACACAAAATTAGTAGACCAACCCATTCCCCCTTCTATAAAGCCTCTTCCTCCACAATCAACTGTACCTACACCCAGACCCACATTCACCTCCCATTGTGATCCACTAGCAGAGTCCTATGCTAAAATCTTAACCAATCTCCTTGAAACTTCTGTCATCACATTACCACCTCTTATACCTTATGACCCACTGAAACCCAAACCAAAAGGGTCTGATGAAACTAAAATTTATACCTACCATCGTGTGTCAGGACACTATGTAGAGAACTGTAAGGCCTTAAAAACCACTCTTGTTTGATTTTATCCTCCTGAAGAAAATTTTGATGATGATGATCTTCTTGATGGGGACCCCATTTCACCTTCACCAATTTCCCTAGAGCCTCTTCCATTACCTACTCAGCAACCAATATCTCCACCCCAACAAATCTTTGATCCATCCCAAGATTCGAGATCAACATGATCAACATTTCCACCCGCACCCAAAAAGACAAAGGTAAGGAAAAGGCAACTGGCCCATTAGTCAATCCCTTTACCCAACATACCATCCACACCCATATCCAAAGTCACCATTCAAGGCCCTACATATCCTATTTCCGATGAGGTCACACATCACACAATGCTAAAACAACTGCACCAATCCCCCCTCAAAATTTCCATATATGACCTCGTCTAAACCTTTGAGTCACATTGTCAAGCCCTCATGGAGGTCCTTTAATATATTAAGGTCTTACCAAACAACCCCACACCGGTGGCCTCTATCATTACCCCTCACCATATGGCCTCTCTCACTAGGTCATCGCCTTCCTCTACGTCTCCACCTACTTACCAGGTAGTCACCCTCAACTTTTTAGATGAAGAGATTACTCCCTTCTAGTATGATGACCCCGACCCCACTCTTTTCATCTCTGTCTTTATCGATAATATACACATATGATGCATTACAATCAATGGTGGAGCTATTATTAACATCATCTCCTACCATGCATATGACCAAAGGTGAATACCTACTAATTACATGCATGGTAACCCAGTTATGCTGTGGTCCTTCAATGATGCCATGACCTCTACCCTAGGTACTATCATCATCTGTGTCTGCATAGGTCCCTGTACTGTTTCAAAACTTTTCTATCTCCTAGAAGGGGAGTTCCAATATAAATTATTTCTTGGCTTACCTTATATCCATACCATGGGTTGTGTCCCTTTGACTTTACATCGTTGCCTCAAATTTGAACATGAGGGACATAATTGGACCATCCCTGCCGACCCGTCACCTTTCAAGACCTGTAACATGCTAGACCAACCCAATGATGTGCTTTTCCCAGTCAAGACATCTATCACTACCCCTACTGCACCTTCACCTATAAGCCAATCCATCAAAACTGCCACTACCTCTGCTACATCTAACCTTGCTATCCCGACTACTACTGCAGCCTCTACCACTGATTCACCTATTTCCCTATCATCTAGCGAGTACTCTATCTCCGCTACCCACATATGAACTAATGATCCCTTAAAAGGTGTTTTTCAATGCCTCACTCTAGGGGAATATCACCTATACAATATTGACACTTTCCTCACCCCACAAGAGTATGGGAACCTACGTCAACACCCTAGTTATGACATCTTCACCGATGACATTTTTTCTTATGGCCCTCCCCACCTTCGCACTAATCTATCACATGAGGGAATTGATACTGCCACGTATAAACCCAAACCTCCATCCCAAACCCAACCATTTTCATTTGACCTATACTCCCTCACTAACCACTGCTTTGCTCACACTTTCCTCCACCAATGCATGTGGAAAGTATTTGGATTTGGATTTTACAAAAAAGGGTCAACATACTTTCATTTCCTGTACCTCTCATAAACACAATGACCATAGTGGCATCGATTTTGATGCACCACCTTCCAAGAAGGTTCACATCAACCTCATCTAGGACAGAAAACCTTCCCCACCTCACTCACCCACATTACCATCTTCACCCATGGAGTCCATAGATCCCGAATCTATTCCTCCTATATTTTTTTTTATAAACACCATTTCCCTGGGACCTCTAACCTATCAATGTGATTGTGAGGCTCACTCTTCTCTCCCATTCTTGTATCATAACATGATCTATGATGATACACCTTCTATTAGTGTCGTTTAATGTTAGAATGATAAATCCATACTCACTTACCTTGGTGTGGAAGATTCTTATATACATCGGTCATTACCATCTGAGACGCAAACCATGTTGAATGAATTGACCATTGAAATCAACATCAACACTTAGGATGATCTACACATTGTAAAGATCAGCCAATCCTTAGATGTTGTTGAACAAGAAGCCTTCACCACTTTCCTTTGGGACCATAGAAATGTGTTTTCCTGGTCCTATGCTGATATGATCAGTATTGACCCAAAAATCATGGTCCACAATATCGTAACCATTCCTCATGCCAAACCCATAAAAAAAAAGTTACAGAAAATGCATCCTTGCATTGCTCTTCTGGTCAAAGAAGAGTTTCAACGCCTTCTCTTAGTTACCTTCATCCTACCCATTGACTATCCCCAATGGATTTATAACATCATTCCTATCACAAAGGTGACAGGAGGACTTCGTATTTGCACAGAATTATGTGACCTCAACCTAGCTTGTCCCAAAGATAATTTCCCTCTGTCAAGAATCGACCAACTAGTTGATCTCACCGCTAGTGCTGAAATCTTATTGCTCATGGATTGTTTCTCAGGTTACAATAAAATATTACTAGCTTTAGAGGATCAACACAAGACTTCCTTCATCACCTCTTGGAGGACTTTCTGCTCTCGATTCATGCCTTTTGGCCTTAAAAACGCTGGTGCTACATATCAGCAAGCCATGAATTACATCTTCTATGACATCATGAATCACACATTGGAAGATTACATGGATGATCTTCTTTCCAAATCTAAACATCACACTAAACACATGTCCATCCTTAAGGTCATCTTTGACCATCTCATCAAGTATTATGTGCATCTTCAACCAAAGAAGTGTGTCTTTGTAGTACTTTACATAAAACTACTGGGTTTCATCATTTATTTGCATGGCATAGAAGTCGATACTACTAAAGTCAAGGATATTATGGAAATGTCTCCACCCACTAATCTCTATCAACTTCGAAGCCTACAAGGAAAGTTACAATCTATTCATCGTTTTATCTCTCAAATTTCTGACTGCTATCAATCATTTCATCATCTTCTCAAGAAAGACATTTCATTCAAATGGGATGAAGAATGTCGTAAAGCCTTCGAAGCCTTAAAAAAATACCTCCTTCAATCACCAGTGCTCATTCCTCCTAAGGATGATCAGCCCTTTTACCTATATATTTCCACCACTAACTATTCTTTAGGTGTTATGCTTGCTCACTGTGATGACCAACACTGAGAGTATGCGGTCTATTACATAATCCATACCCTTATAGACTACAAAAATTGATACACCCACGCCAAAAAACTCTGCTTAGCCTTAATTTTTATCACCACCAAACTCTTCCATTACCTACTCAATCACAAAGAATTCATCATTAATAATACTGACCCATTACACTATAAGTATGCCAAACCCTATCAACATCAACGTGCTACATGTTGGCTTATGTTTCTTGCTGACCTTGACCTCAAAATCATTCATCAATATTCCATTAAGGTCCAGGATATCACTGAATAATTGGATGACACACCTATCTCTAGGAATCAACCATCTAACTTTGACTTCCCAGGTGAGTCTATAGCTACCCTTTCCCTGGACGAACACGCATACCAACTAACACTCTTCTTTGATGGCTCCAAGTGTTAGCGTGGGGGTGGGGCTGGTGTTATCCTCATTCCTCTTAAGGGTGAACCTATGCCTTTGTATTTCAAACTTGATTTTTACTATACAAACAATATTGTTGAATACGAAGCACTCGTATTGAGTCTCCAAGCTGCCTATGCCTTATATGTTAAGAAAATCAATATCTTTAGTGATTCTCAGTTAGTCATAAACCAATTCAATGGTATATACCAATGTCCTAATGAGATCCTTCAAAATTATAAGCAACACATAACATACTTTTGACCACCTTTGACCATTACGCCCTTCAAACCACCCCACGTTTTACCAATAAATTTACAGATACCATGGCCTACCTGGCTTCTCAGATACCTGCTTTTCCTGCTGACTCTAAAATCTTTATCACAATATAAAGGCTACAATCACCCTCTTTTTTACCTCATGAAGTTTACTCCATTGGAACTATTTCCCTTGACCCATGTGACCTTTGGTATAAGAAAAATGCATACTATCTTTCCCTTTCCATTTTACCTGCCAATCTCACTCGTAATGGACAACGTGCCTTTGTTAAAAGTGTCTCCCATTATGTCATTATGGGTGGTCTTCTTTACAAGAATAGATTCATTGAAACTCTCTTACAATGCCTTATAATTTCTGAAATTCCCTACACCATTAAGGAAGTCCACGATGGAATTTTTGGAGGGTACTTTAGTTGTTTAGCTGTCAAAAAATGCATTCTTCACCTAGGCTATTACTGGTTAACCCTAAACCATGATTGTTGTGATTATGTCAAATGTTGTGTGAAATTCCAGCAACATTCTAACCTCCACCACACACCTAGTCATGCCTTACAGGTCACACAAGACCTTTGGCCTTTCTCTCAATGGGGTTTGGATCTTGTCGGTGAGATCAACCCCCCTTCTTCACAATGCCACCAATGGATCATAACAACTATTGAATATTACACTAAATGGGTAGAGGCCATTCCCCTCATTTCTACAAAATATAAGAAAATATGCGAATTCATCAACCATCACATCATTTATCACTTTGGTGTTCCTCACCGTATCATCACTGATAATGGGAAGCAATTCAAAAACAAAACCCTATGAAATATTTGTGATGCTTTTGGAATTCAACTCAGTTTCTCATCACCTTATTACCCACAAAACCAATGGTCAAGTCAGATCAATCAATAAAACCTTGAAAAAAATTCTTATGAAGGTATTCAATGATATTGTAAAGGATTTACATATACACATTCCTTTCACCTTATGTGCTTATCGCACTAGTTTTAAAACTTCGATTGCTGCCACACCTATTTCTCTAGTCTATGGTTCCGAGATTGTCTTACCTCTCGAAGTCTAGATTCCATCTCTCTGCATCTCACTATAAGACATGCTCAACAATGATGACTTTTGCCAATATTGTTTGGCACAACTTGAGTTATTAGATGAACACCATCTCAATGCTCTTGACCATCTCCAAATATACCAAAAACATATCAAATGTGTTCATGAATGAGCCTTTCAGGTTAGTGACCTTGTCCTGAAGGAAAATCAACAAGTAACAAAAGAGGAGAAAAGTAAATGGGGTAAATTTTCTTCTAATTGGCTCAGACCCTATATCATTACCCATGTCTATCGATCAAGTGATTATTGTTTGTCTACCGTTGAAGGTAAACCTAAACCTAAGCCCCTTAATGCCTTGCATCTTCAACCATTTTATTGCTGATGTCAAGTTCTATACCACTTTCTGCCAGTTGATCACTCATCCCTTGAGCACTGTTCACCTTCTATATTACCCATTTTTAAGGATCCACGACTCAAAAAGAATTATGTGATTATCATCACCTTTCAGCCTTATCTTCAATATGAGTACCATAGCTCTGCTCATAGCATGATTATCATGGATACTTTTTATCTTCTTTGAGATGGAATCCCATGGTCATTCATCACTCGAAACTACCTCTTTCATAGTTAATCTCTATGTGCTACAATCTTGTCTTCTAAACAAGAACCTAATTTTCATTTATAATATTTTCCATGACTTAAGCATCAAAAAAACTAAAATGGATACAACTCCTTGAGTCAAACTTCCAAAAAATGATGAATCCCTCAAAAAGGACATCTCTTTGCTCTAAATTCCACCGCTATATATAGACTGATCCCTTGAAAGACAACTATATAATGTCATTAGAAAAATATAATAAATATCCAAAAGCTTCCTGCATTGATCAGCTTCATGAAGACCTCAAGGAGATAATATACCCATCCCATATAGACTTCCCAAATCGATCAGTCTATTAAAAACAAATAAGTGAAGAAAAGGTTAAAATTTTTGTCATGGACTTTCCTATTTTTTATCTTGGGTTTCTTGCTAAGAAAAATATCCTGTCATACACTAAGTTATGTTAAACCACCCATTATCACCTCATTTACCTTCTTATCCTAACTCCCTCACTACTCAAGGGAGTCGCCGCAGCCACGACATTTCATGATCATGTGACTTTTCTTCCCCTTAGAATAGTCCATTATTCAATGCCTATAGGGTCTTACGTTAATAAGCCCCTCTGGGGTATGGTAGACTCATTAGGGTCCTTATCAATTAAGTAGTTCTTTTGCCACCTCTTACCTTTCTACCTTCTTCATCACCTATTTATTCTCCTATAACATGAACAGCTCATCGACACTTGTATTTAAAACAACTCAATCATGCCTGTGACCTGAACTCAACCATGCTTATGACCTACATTCACCCGTTCCTAACACCTACCAACCCATTCCTCTACTTCATCAGAATATTCCATAGCTTATGGGAGAACTACATCAGTTTGAGGTCCCTTTTTTTGGGATTATGTAGGAAGCACTTCAAGGGCTTGGGGCCCTTGGAGGTTAGCTCAGTTACTCTTTACCCTAACCAATTCCCCCTTTATCTTTCCAATTCAAATTCTACCCTAGTTAGTTTCCATTTTATATCAATAACTGGAAATTAAATCAAACAAACATCAAATAATACACATCTTATTATATAATCAAATTATTCATTTATTATTTTCACATTTCCTTTATAGTACATATTTATAAATTAAAAATATAACCTATATATACATCACCATTTGTCCCCCATGTTACCTATAACTGGGACATTACCTTATACCTAAATAAACTTGACTCCATCATGCCTATGACCTGACTCAACCATGCCTATGACCTGACTCCACCATGCCTAAACATAACCTGACTCTATCATGCATATAACCTGACTCAATCATGCATATAACTTGACTCAACCATGCATAAACATCACCTGACTCCACCATGCCTACCACACATATTGTTTATACATCTATACATAACAATCAAATTTTTCCAACACAAGCACATCATCAGCCAATCATCCATCTCATCATAACAATATGTGTATCCATACAATATACACTGATGCCAAATAATAATCACAAAAAATATCATATCATCCTCACCATCTTCGGCATGTAGGCCATTATATACTTAAAAATAAAAAATACCCTCATATACATTCTCACTCTCTTCGGCATGCAGGCCGGTATATATAAAAAATAAACAACTATACAAAACAGGAGGTACATATGGTTATTAGACATCACCCTACTAGATATCCTCCATATCTGTCTCACCAGTCTCCTCCTCCTCCACTACCATGTGGTGTTGTGCAAGCATATCACTACCTACCATGGGTCTTGGCATAATCTTTGCTGGTACCTCACTTGGGGCTGGCCTCTGTGAACTGGTGGCCTTGCCCTGACCCTCTCTCAAGGCTCGATGGCCCCCTATGCTCTCCACATTGTGGGTGCATGATCTGGTCCTCTCACTTGAGGCCTGATATGATTTATAATCTCTATAGGATAAGAAATCTATCCCTGTGGCCATCAGCTGATAATGATAATACCTCACCTCACCTAAGGCATCCCTCAACCTACTTATAGGTACTTTCTATGGTGGTGCTATCAGCCTCGACCCCTGTACCTATCTCTCGGGACCCTATCCCGCTGGTATATGTAAAGAGAGACCCTATGCCCATGCCTGTTCTAGGGGAACCTGTCCCACCCTTACTTGTATCTAGGCCTAAAGGGCCACAATCTGCACCTGTGGACTAGCCAACTAGCCCTATAAACCTATAACCTATGCCTATAGAGCAGCCACTTGTACCCCATCCCCATCTCCACCTTGTGCGGGTGCCTATCCCTGCACTACCTGGGCCTTTAGAGTGGCCACATGTGCCTGCAAAATGGCAACTATGGCTCTGAACCTGCCAACCACCCTTACACTCTCCCCAACTATGTAATCAGGGTAGCCACCTGCCCCTGTAGGGTGTCCCTCTACACTGTGATGGTGGCTAAATATAGCTACCCCGGCCTTGGTGGTACTACTCATAAATGCGTAACCACACACTGTCTATATCTATCCGTCACCCCGGCATCATGAATCTACCGGTCTATTACCTGCTCCTCTTGCCTTGTTGGGACTGTTGGCTGTTGTAGACATAGAGACATCTACACGTCATCCCTTCTGTACTGTGGGAAGGGTGGGGGTATATCCTAAAGCATCTCGAACTAAAGTTTGACCCTATCTACGGGTATCATCTCATGCTCTCCTGCATGTCACCCCTCTAACCATCAGAGTAGCTATAGCTCCTATAGCTCCTCGGCCATCCACCCATATGATGGAAAACCCACAAATGGCCTCCAAATGATGTCCATGCCAGACAACCCCTCTAAGAAACACCTATAATAGGCTACATCATGTGTAGCCCTGATAGCCTAGTGCTCTCCAATAGTAGGTACCCATCGCATATAGCCTACTCAGACCAAGCCTGCCTCAAATGCATCCAGCCGAGGCATACCAACTAGACACACACACATGAGATGCTCATACGCCTAAAAAGTAGTAGAAACATGCAACATAGGATGAACCTCCATAGTCTAGCATAGGCCTATAACTCTCTATATTGCTACACTAAGAATGCTGGAGCCCATGCAAAATGGGTCCTATCCTCCACCATGTTGTGAATTATCCCCATCAATACCCATGGGAATCTCCCACCCTCCACGTCTGGTAGTGTAAAACAACAAACTGCCTCCATCAGCAACACCACTAGCCTCATCTCCTCCAGATGAGCCCAATACATATCTCTATAGATCATACTGGTGCTATGGGACCTCATCTCTACTAGCCCCTCACCAAACAAGGTCAACATCAACTCTTCAGATGCCTCTGAAGAGATAGAATACGCATGCATCCCCACTATTGGTAACCGCAAGATCCTGTACACATCCTCCAGGGTGAATTTGATCTCACCCGTTGGCAGATGGAAGGTATTGGTCAATGAGTCCCATCTATTGATGAGGGAAACCATGAAACTCAGCTCCCAGGATACGTACTAGTAGTGTCTGACCCCAATCAGGCCAACCTCTACAACACGGCACCAATCATCGACTGTCACGCTCCCTTGCACCTCCACGAGTAGGGTAGTACCCTATCTCACATCCACAACTGATCTCTCGTATGCATCCAGCAAACCATCACATTAATACACATTTATCATACCTAAATTCACCCTTGACACCTCACATATACCTATTACTTTACCTCTTTCCCCCTCACAACTCACCCTCTCATACCATGTCCTATCTACCCACCCCAATCCTAACCAATTACCATTCCACCATACCTGTTTTAACCTCTCACCCATGCTATTTTTCCATCCACAACATATTCTTATACTATTACCTATCTCACCCACCCACCCTACCATTTTTAGTTTACCTAGACCATCATCGATTAAGCGTGACTGGTGTCGGTTACCTATTTTGACCCCATGGCAACCCCTTATACCTTATCTACTTACCCGTAACCTTTTTCACCTAACCTAATGCTGACCCTGACCCTCCACCTCATCCTTCTGACCTCATCATTTATCACCCCACCTCACCATCAGTTGGGTCATATTTTTGCTCCTCTCGTGGCCTTACCTATGCCACACCTCCTTTTTACACACGCTTGACCTCCTATGCCATGACCTCTATGCCTAGACCCATAACATTATTAGTGACCTATGAACCACTATACTCACTCTACCTTGCAATGCGATTACCTATTTTTGATTAGCCTACCAACCTTTCCTTTCCTATTATCATGTTGTTTATCCTGACTTGACCTTTGGTGTGCCGGAACATACCTAAATGTTCCTATACCTGACCTCTATTGTGTTTCCACACCATATCATATACCTCGGATACTGGACTCACTTCAACCCTATTTAGATAGACCTATCAACCTTAGATGATGTAGAGTTTACAATATTTTCACCTTGGTAGAATGCCGTAGTTTATACGTGTGTGTGCATTCGACTGTCACTAACTTTGACCTTAGCCCATTTCCTTGTTTTCCCGATTTGACCTTTACCCCATTACCCATTGTTACCTCCACCTACCCTACCCACACCTACCTACCTAACCCTTAATTAAGTGGATATTCCCATGTCCTCACCCATTGCATCTTGCGATGATGGTACCTATTTGCTCAACCTAATAGCCTTACCTTGCCTATGACCGCGACCCTTATCTAAACAAACCTTGACCCTTTTACCTTTTGGATGTACCAGAACCAAACCTATGTGTTCATGCATCTTATCTCATTGAGTTCTATTACTATATCCTTTGCCCAGACCTCAACAACCCTTGTTTGATGACCTATATGACCCTGGCTAATGTATATATATTTTATGTTGAGCAACCCTTGTATCTCATGGCATTTCAACATGTGTGCGTGTTCATAAAGTCTCTACCTAATAACCCACCCTACCTCTTACATTAACCATACCCTTGAACATCACCTTCTTCATACCTAACCTCATTTATTAAACTACTCATCGCTTCTTTCTCTCACCTCATCGGTTCCTAGTTTGAGGGGGGTTACCTACACCCACACTTAGGGAAACATAACCTTCACCCAAACACATGGGGCAACCACATATTATTTTTTGTCACCGTCACTTACTAATACAAGCTACGCAAGAAAAAGGGGAAAATGTAGACACCAAAATTAAGGCACACTCTCCTTGGCCCCCTGTCGAATAACCAACTCAAACATATTCACCTAACCATGGCCCCTTCTACCCCACATTAACATTAATTTAATTAATCTAAATTTCCCAAGAATATATACAAGATTCCTCTCAGGCCACTGCCATTGCCTTCTTCATGTCGCTGCAGGATATCAAGACCAAGATTGACAGAGCCATCAAGTAACGGGTTGTTGTGATGCTGTTTTTTGGTTGCGATGTGGCTGTCATCTAGCGGTTCTGGAGCTATTTTTTGGTGGAGCTTTATATGTTGTTTCTCTTTTGGTTTCTTTTTGATCTTTTCTTCTTTCTTTTGAATCTTTGTACGTTTAGATCATTTTTTCACTTATATTGTAATATTTGGCTGTTGAGACCTTCTTGGTTGACTGTTTTTCCCTTCTCTGGGCTGTTTCTCTCATCTTCACTATCTGGCTTTTGAGCCCTTTTGTATACAGGGTATAGTCCCTTCAAAACTATTTGCCCTTAATAAAAAAACCATTAATTTCATTAACTTAATTAAATTAATACCCATCCTCACAACATTCATTACTTAATTATTTTAATTAAGCTAAATTTCCACCTTACCCCTCCACCTCACCTAGACACCTCACCTAGCCATCTCACCGTAGACCTATTCTTGGCATGTTTCCATAATTAACTAAGAATCGATCTCACTTTCCTTAATGAGATAATATTTGGTATAACCCTAAAATCACATGCCTAAGATTTCTCTAACCACACCCCCCCTCATTAGAAGGGAAACTTCCATTCTAATCCATGAGAATAAACCAACCTAGCCCAAGAAATCAAATATATCTGCCATTTTTAGTAAACCTAGGGAGTCCTGCCTTAACCCACGCCAGTCAACCTGAAACCATCGTCTGTTACCATTTATTCATCTTAGCAACCTTTTTTCTGGGTTGGTATATTCTGAGATCAAGGGGATGAGAAGAGACCTGTATGTAAGCAGAACCAGAGTCATTTCAGGAACCCATACATCCATAGCCAGCACCAGGATAGATCCAGAAGCATTGCACTCACAGTGACATTCCATGAGGCATCACTATTGCATCAAGCTCCATCCCACCAATCGATCAATATCACCACCTAACCATTGGACATGCAACATTGGTAAGTGTTTAATCACTAATCATTTCCATTTTTATTTTTCCCATAGATTTTTTATCATTTATGTTATCATTCTTCCATTAATATTCTTATTCCTCCATAGTCTACTTTATGACAAACTCAAAAACCTCACCCACCCCTTTATAAGATCAACTATCCTAGATCTTCCACCTCTTTGAGTGCTCTCAACATTCCCATAGACCTCATCATCCCCTTATTTGTCTATATCTAACCTCATCTAGAATCTGCAATAAGGTTTTTATTAAATTACTATCATTTGACTGTACCGATGCCAATTAGCCATGACCGTCATCGGTATCCCCTAAACTGTCACTTGTTATACCTGACTGACATCGGTATCTATATTTTTACCCTTTTACCAATAACAAAACCAAACAACCTTTAACCAAGTGACCTAAATAGCCCAAAATCTAACCCTAACCAATTCTAGTAACTTGACACCTACCTATCCTTCAGATCTGACTATAGCCTAGCATGTTATATTAGATTTGCTTATTGTGCTTGAATGAGATACCTATATCATATCAAATAAAGTAGGATTTTTCTTATTTCTCGCATTGATTTGATTTAAACAGTGGATTGATAGCCATCTAGGGGGTATACCACTTCCTAGATCTAGCACATGCTAAGAAGTCTACTGTCATATATTGTTTATCTCTTTTTTTGTGGTCTTGTTTTCTATTTCAGGTAGTTCCTCCCAGCCAAAAGGAAGCTCTCATAGTCAACATTGGATTGGGAATTCAGAATGCATGTAATAACCTTCAACCAAATATCATAAACAAGTATTCCTCCTTGTGCCTTACCCTTATCTGTTTCATCTCAATAACGTAAAGAAAATGGTGAAACAACAACTACACAGAAGCTTATACTTATCATAACCCTCGACAACTGTTATATTCCTCTTTTGCAGTTTAATTGTTGACGTGTGGTTTTATGGATAAAGATGTGTTCTTTTGACTATTGAAGATCATGCTTGATAAGGATAAATCATTTCTGTTCTTAAAAATCATTAGACTAAAATTGTATGGTTATCAAGAATTCATTTTCACTATGGAAAGGTGAGTTACAATCTGGCTTTAAGAGTTGCAGACTTATCCTTTCTTCTGACTCATCTGTGGATCAATTTCAGTGATCCAAGGAATATTTCAAATCTTCTTCATAGACTGAATGGTAAATTGACATTCAGTAGTTTGAGGGACATAGAGGACCAAACTTTGTATGTTACAAATTATTTGGTCTTATGTGAACGTGTTTTCATTCAGATGTATGTTTGTGCTTGGGTCTTTGGTGATTGATCTTAGCAGGACATTAAGGACGTAAGAAAAATTCAATTTATTTCATGACAGAGGAGGAATTCAGAGTCCTAAAACCTAAGGATTATCCTAATAGAATCCTAAGCTAGGTAAGAACACCTATGTTCTAGCTACGTTTACTCATTTGGATTTTATTCTAACCTAAGCCTCTTATTCTATTTTATTGGGTTGGCATCCTAACCTAAGCATTGTGCTAAGTGAATAAGGGAAGGATTACTAAAGTAATGTTAGGCTATTTTTAACTAATACCTAATACTAAATGGTTATGAATTGAATCTAACCTAAGGTGGTAACCTAAGGTGGTAATTGCTATGCTAACCTAAGTTTTATGGGATCCATCCTAAACTATTAAAAGGGAACCTAAGGGTCGCATGTCTCAAAGGTGATGGTTCTAATGGAATTTAAGTGAGTTGATAGGGTTTAATGGATAGTGGTACTATGCCAGTTTTGGTAGGGGCTAGTTAACTTTAGTGGAGGTATACATGGAAGCTCCACTAAAGATGGAATTGCATGTTTGGATGGAATTGGCATTCACCAAATTTAGGAGGTGGTGGCAAGGAAAGATAAGTGGGAAATTTGGAATTAATTAACATTGATGGGCCTCAGTTTTTGTGTGCAAACCGTCTTGGAAACTTGGAAGGTGGGTTTGTAGGAGGTTATTTGGTTTTGCATGCATTGCGGATTTTTCTCTGCATGGAGCTATCTAGTTCTTCGAACCAGCAGTTCGACCTTCACTTCAAAGCTATTTTTGGTTTCTACAGTCTATTTTTAATCGAAGGAAAGTATATGAGGCATAGGAAGAAAATATGTTTGATTTTTGATCTTTTGTGGAGGAGAAAAAGAGTTGGAAGCTCGGCTGGAAGTCTCCTTCAATTTGGTAGAAGCACTATCAGGCATGATAGGCTCTAACCATTAAGATTCTTTGCTTTCTTCTAAATGATTCATTAGAACAACTCTGCTCTCATGAGATTCATGTTTTCATGTTTGACTGGTTATTTTCTTGCTGGGTTTAATGAATCTCTGTGATGTTTGGATATGAATCCATGGAAAAAATAATGTTGTTTTGGAAACTTTCTCTTTGTGCAAGTTCTATGACAACATACATGTGAAGCTTGTATGCGAAACTTGTTTTTGTAGCTCTATTTCTCATTCTAGAACTTGTATTCGAGGTTATTGTGCTTTGAACTGAACTTCGTTGCAATATAGGGTTTTGAACTTTATGGGAACCTTGAGTTCTGTTTGATTTTGTTTTTGGGCTTCATGTTTTGATATAAGCTTGTGTTGGAGCTTCGTGTTGTTTGGAACCAGTGTTTGGAAAACTTATGCAACGCTGAGTTGTTGCTTGAAGTTTGTATTTGGCATTGTACTCGTATTATTTTACTTGTGAAGTTTTGAAATTTTGTGTGAAGCTCATGTTCGACACTGTACTCTTATTTGACACTTGAGTGTTATGAGCTTTTATTTGGATTGATGTATTCGATTATGTTCTGGTATTTTTGTGTTGGGTTATTCTTGTATTAAAATTCTAAAGCTTATAATTCTTTTATTGAATAGCTTACTCACCAGAAAACTGGGTGATAGCTTGACTGAGTCGTTTTGTAATCTCTTCGAGATATGGAGTTGGAAATGTATTGTTTAAAATAATGTGGTACTTCTATTTTATGACTGTATTGTCTTCTCTGAGATGGTAATGGCATGAGATTTGGGGGGGTGTTCTTTCCCCTCTGTTTTGAGGAAACCTACGTTCTGGGTTGATTGTTTTGTTTGAAACTAAGTCTCCTCTATCGAAATTTTTGTGGTTGTGAAAGTATTGTTTCAGATTTCTGTTTCAGTTGCTTTGGAGATAAGAATGAGACATCTTCTGACTTAGACATTTTTGGGTTCTTGCTCTCTCTTCTGATTCTTTAAAATAATTTTGGGTCTCAGTGGAAGGTTGAGTTATTACCCTTGTGCACTGAATTTATATGGGAAGGATACTTTCTCAGTTCAGTTGTTTTGTGCATAGTTCTTTTGAATCACTGAACTACATACTCTTCGTAATAAGTTGTGAAGAATTTGTGAGTCTTCAGTATTGAGTTTGTGGATAATTATGAACTTGTTAGTTTACTATTTTGGGATTCTATTCTTGTTGGATACAACAAATGAGTCCTTAGCCTTCTTTTAAAGAGAGAAAATATATATTCTCTTGGGATCAATATGTTGTTTTTGGAACTGTAATATGTTTTTCATTCTGATTTGATTTGAAACTAGAAATTCATTTGTTCAGTTTAATGAAATGATTGATTATTTGGACCTTTCCAAATAGAGATTCCTTTTCTTTGTCTTTTGGATAAGCTCATTGATTAAACTTCTCTGCACTCGATTCTCTTATGAGATGGTGATTTCTTTATGGTTTGTTGGTCTACTTTGTTCGAATCATTTGTTGTAATGATGTAGAAAGATAGTAGCTAAGTCGGTTCTGCTGATAAGTGAATGCATACTTGTTTGATCGACTGTTGTTGACTAAGCCTTGCTTTATTTGGATGGATAGGAGTAGGTTTTGTCTCTTGTACTCTATCTTTTTGGGTGAACTCAAGTAGAGATTAACTCCTGTATGGGACTACTTGATTTGTGAACATTGGTTTCAGATCTTTGATTGATAATTTCTAACATGCAGAAGTAGAATTAGAATTGCAGTTAGACTGTTTTGATTTTCTATACCTTCTTGGATGGTTATGAAATTCTTTTTAGAGGTATATCTTAAATGTTGAATTTATAAGATTGTTATCCTGGAAAGGAAATAGATAATTCATGTTATGAACCTGATCTACTTTTCGGATGTTATGAGTTTGGGTATGGTACGTACTGGTTCTTCTTATTCCTTGCTTAAGATTTAGATGAATCATCCTAGAATGAACCATGTTGTAAACACTTCTTTTGTCTTATATAAAAGATAAATGTTGTATTCTATTAGGATAGAATTATGAAATAATGGGATGGCAAGATCTATTGTTTGTTTAAAAGTTATTGATAGGATCAATTGAACTTTAAGTTTTTAGGCAAATGTTGTGGATTATATTCTGCTCTTCTCTTAAAAGTGGATCTAGATTTATTATTGTACTTCTTTTCTATTTGGTATCACTTATGCTTATTGTATGATATATTAATTATCTCATTAAAGTAGTGTTGCTTTAATGAAACAATTAGTGGAATGCACTTCGTTTTAATGCTTAGTGCTTATCATGCTCAGTTCATTGAACTGACCCATGCTAGCAATTTTTATAGATGGACATCGTAAGTGATAAAAGAAGGCAAAAACTTATATGATGCATTGGCTGATATAAGTCTGATTCTTGTAAAGAATTCTGAATCATTATTTAGTTGTATTGAAAAAGAAAAGTTGTAAACTTTTTTAGAATGAAGGATGTTATTATGTAGTACGCCTAAAGTGCATAGTCTTGTAAATTTATAAGTTTATAATGATGAATTTTGAGTTGTGATTTATTTGCATTGGTTGTGTTAATTATCTCATACTTTAATGAAGGAGATGGAAGTTCTATCTTGTTGATATTCTTCATATTATATTATGCTTATCTTGTTATCCTTTGATATGATGTGTATTATGGGAATTAGTTCAATTTCCCTTATAATGATGCAGCTTGTTAAGTTACATATGATGATGTGTATTATCTAAACAATTTAACATAGTAATGCGATGCGTAATGAACATGCAGTAAGAACTATGGATATTGTGAATGATAAACCTTAACACTTAATCATGTAGAGGAAGACTCTTCCTTTCTCAAATGAATGTAAACCAAAAAGTATTGGAGATATGATTATTAATCATTAGAATTCATTTTATATGAAGTCTAATTTAGTTGGACCTATGTGGTTGTTAAACCTTCCTGAATGTTAAAATACATTTTATTGGAAACTTATGATATTGTTGTCTCTGTTTTGGTTAACTGCTTGTTGAACTAAATAAATGAACATTAAAAGCAATCATAAGTTAAGGAAGTTCTTCAATGACTAAATGAATCAAATTTAGAAAAGAAATTATCGAGTGTTGGATTAGGGTTTAGCAGGTTTGTTATAATCAAGGCATAATCCAAATTAACAATGTATTAATAACCACCTGGGGGTAAGTACATCTTGATGAGGCATTTTCTATAGGATGTTGGCACACGCCAATTACCAGGGGTGTACTTTCAAGAAGGCTTAGGTCTTCGCGAGAATACAACGTTGTAGTTGACATGTGGTAACACCCTTATGCATTGATCATCTATATCTACACACAAATAAGGACTTGAACTTATTTTATCCCTAGATCAAGCTAGTGGCACGTTAGGATAGGTAGTAGCTTTCAATGGATCAGGGTACATTGGAACATCCTGGTTGACTTAGGTCAATCAAGTATGCCTGTATACCCAAAGTCACTGTGAGCGTCTTTCTATAATAATTTATGTTTCTAACTAGGGATAGGGTTAAACCTTGGGCAAGTGGACTGACGATAGTCACAAAAGACCATTCTTGATAACAGAGGAGTGAGGTGAAGGACGTATTCTGAAATGACGAGTATGCCATCTAGGAATAGTGACATTTACAGTATGTTGAAAATCTTTGGCCAAAGTATTGCAAGCTGTTGGTTGCTTTGTCCTATGTCACTAAGTTTACAGTAATGTGATATCAGATGAATATTAGTAAAAAATATTCAAATATGTTCTTTAAAAAAATCACTTAGTACCCAGTTTAGGGTAGGAAAACCAAGTATACAAAGTAAATGATAACTATTCAATACTTAAAGTTAATATAAATAGATCGGTAGATCACCGAGTTATGAAATCAATAGATCAGTAGATCACCGAGTTATGATATAAATAGATCAGTAGATCACTGAGTTATGAAATGAATAGATCGGTGGATCACCAAGTCATTTACAGCTACATATGGTTATCTATTTGAGATTGTTTGGCATGGAATGTTTGTTCTAAATAATGCTTTATTTAGAACAGAGAACATTATGTAAAAAATTAAAAAAAACCCTTGTTTCTAAAGTCTTAAAATGGGAATGTTACAGATCTGACTATATCCTAGCATGTTATATTAGATTTGCTTATTGTGCTTGAATGAGATACCTAAATAATATTAACTACAGTAAATTTTTTCTTATTTCTCACATTAAGTTGATTTAAACAGTGGATTGATAGCATTCTAGGGAGTATAACACTTCCCAGATCTAGCACATGGTAGGAAGTACACTGTCATATATTATTTATCTCTTCTTTTGTGGTCTTGTTTTCTATTTCAGGTAGTTCCTCCCAGCTAAAAGGAAACTCTCACAATCAACATTGGATTGAGAAGTCAGAGTGTATGTAACAACCATCAACCAACTAGCATAAATAGGTATTCCTCCTTGGTCCTTACCCTTATCTATTTCATCTCAATAACATAAAGAAAATGGTGAAACAACAACTACGTGGAAGATTATACTTTTTGTAATTTTGTGGGAGAGTATCTACCAGGATTGTATTGAGTTGAGCAAGGTCTATGACCATTGCGAGCACATTGGAAAACCTGGGAGGAGGGATGAGGTTCCCCTAAGACCAATATCCATCACATAACCATTTGAAAAATGGGAAATTGAATTTGTAGGACCTATTTCACCTACTGCGCAAAGGACTAGCTCACGTTACATCATCACTTACACTAAATGCTTAAAAAATATGGGCAAAGGAAACACCTAAAAAGGATTATATTCAAGCTATAACAAATAGATTCTTATGGGAGAACATAATCAACAAGTATGGATTTCATTTAAGCCTGACCAGTGACAGGGGTACACTTTTTCTAAATGAAACTGTTAGGATTCTGTTGGCATAATTTATGGTGGCCCATCACAAGACCACCCCTTATCATCCCCAAGTGAATGGAACTGATGAGGCATTTAATAAGATAATAATTTAAACACTAATCAAATTTGTGACATTGGAAGACAAGATTGGAATGATAAGGTATCAACCATTCTATGGACATACAAAACAACATATAAGAGATTGAATAAGGCCACACTATTTCAATTGGTATTTGGTGTGGAGGGTGTTCTACTAGTTGAATTTATGTTACCATCACTGTGTATAGCACACGTGGGAGGATTAGTTGATGAATAAGCACTTAAAGAAAGGATTGATAAATTAATGCAGTTAGATGAAAGGAGATCACTTGTTGGATGGAGTCAAAAGAAAGAGAAGACAAGACAAAAATCATGACATGATCATCATATAAAAAAAACAATTTGAGGTAGGGAAAATGGTTTTGTTATATGACTCTAAATTTCTGTGCTATCCTGGGAAGTTTAAAGTCCATTGGTTAGGACCATACATCATCTCATTCATCCCTAATTTAAGTGCTTGATAGTTACATGCATTAGATGGGACGAGACTACCAGGTCATTTCAATGGGAGTAAGCTGAAGCATTACTATAAATAAGTCTTGTGTTTGTAAATAAGGTAGTTTTTCCAGTTAGCCTAGGATTTCCCTTAATTAATTTCCTTTCCTTGTGTTTCCCTTTCTTGTCGCTTGTTACTTTCTGTTGTGTTCTTTTTACACACCTTGTGCACCGGTAACGACATTGCTTTCAAAGGTTATGTATGCGTAGAGGGGCACACATCTATTTTAGTGTGGGGTGGAGTAGAGTGAAGCGAAATAAAGGCTAGAAATAAAAGTACTATTTTAATGGCTTGGATTAAAATATCAAAAGCACGTAAGGTAGGAGATTACACATGGAAAGAGGTGGATGAGAAATTTTCGTGTCAGGATAGGGCTTTACAAGGACCACATACAAAGGATGAGAAGTGCAAATATAACATGAGTTAGGAAAGGGAAAAAATCAGGTCAAGGACATAATAAGTGCCTTTTTCACTGCAAGCGCGTGCGTAAGAGTCTTCGGTCAATTAATTATTTTTGCATGCCAAAAGGTTGTAAGGATTTTTGCACAGGATTTGGTGTGTGGGAAAGAGTTCTTAAGATTGGCTTTAGTGGAAAAATCTACATTTAATGCTAAGTATGTTTATAGGTGGCATATCATTTATCACAGGGGATGGACAAAAATTTATAAGTAAAGGGTCAGGAAAATCATTATTTACCTTGCTATTATGATATTGAAGATCTCTTGTGAACTAGGGAATTCACGAATAAATATTTGTGTGAAGAAAGAAGAGTGAAAATATGAAGTGCCTGACTAGGGTGATATGTGAAATAGAGTGGAAGGAGTACACAGGCATAGGGAAGAAGGTTTCAGTGGAATATGCCATCTTATGGAATGGTTTTCCAGGGTAGGGTTCTGCATCTAGGGCATGGGAATAGAAGGATTTTTCATGGATTTGAGCCATATATTTGAGTAGAGTGAGGAAAGAGGAGGAAGGAAATTTTTTTTAACCTGACAAGAAATGGCACCAAAGAAGGAAACCATTTCACCTAAGAAGGGAAAGGGCAAAGGAAAATAGACTACCACCACCAGTCTCAATGAGGAGTGTTATGCAGAGATGCAATACCTAGATGGAGTGTTATTTAGTAAAGAATGGGTATCCCATGTGAGGAAGATGGCCATGAGTGACTAAAACCATCGCATAAGTACCACATAAAAGGAGATGATGTTAGATTTGGTTCATCAAATAGATAAGAGGACACTACAAGGGATACTAATCTACAACAATGATGTGAAGGTAAAATTGAAGAAGGTCAGGTTGTTGTAGCTTTACGAGTTTCCCTATTTTAGAAAGCCTAAGAAGCTATACCAATGGTTGATTTCATGCATACACAAGGACCACTTCTACTTTATGGGCTATAGAATGTGCATTACTCCCCAACTCATCTCCAGGTTTATGAGCCTGATCTGTGAAAGAGATTTGCTAGATGATGACCTAGAGGATAAAGAGACTATTAAGAAGACCATGGAAGAGTATGACTATAAGAACGAGTCTCGCTACTTCAACAACCCTAATATCTCCAATCTTGTGATGAGGATGGTCATGTGCCTAGAAACAAAGCTAAATGGTCATGAGAGGTGGACACAGGTAAAAAAGGCATGGTTGAATGTGTGTTAGAAAATTTTAAAAGGAACTATCTATAACTTATCCGCCTACATTGTAGAAGAGATCATCAATGGCATGAAAGAAGGAGATAAGATTATGTTTGGAAATGTTCTTCTCACCATCATCTTCTCAGAAATATGAGTGCCCAATGGGCCAAATAAGTTTGTATGGGAGTATCTAGATGAAGACCCCTCCCCCATGAAGAGGTTTGAAAAATACACATGCAACACCATGACGGCCTCCCACAAGGTGCGTCTGGAGAAAATGTACAAGCGAATGCATGACACATTTGGGGATGAGTGGAGGATACCTAATTAGTTGCCAATACTAGTAGATGGATAATATAAGTCTAATGTCTATAAAACTTTTACATTTTGAAGTTTCACTTTGTCAGATGGGACCAAGAGCCCATGGTGTAAATTACCCTTTTCTTTCACTGTACAGTATTTCCAAGTAGGGTTTAAATGCTTCAAGGAAGCTAAAAGACTAAGGTTTGACCTTAGAAAGGTGGACTAGGACCACCACAACTTACAGAGAAATCTCGTATACCCAAAGAAGCACACTTATGTGGAGAAGTATGTCTCCCATGAGGTGCGCATGAAAAAACCCATGACATTGTCAATTGTTAGAAGAACCGCAACAAGAGTATACTTGCGCATTAGGCCCAAGTATTAAAAGGGCACTTACTTGGAGAATGATGTATCCATCCCAAAGCATCCCACTGGTAGGAAGAAGGCCACACCTATTTATGATGAGGTAGAGGGAAGAGACACTAGAGAAGTTTATCTAGCTCAAGCGAGCTAGACATAACAATTTCGTTCAATGGGTTTGCATGCGTTGGTAGACGCTTCACAGCCAAGCAACTACGTGGTTGTCAGGAATTTAAATTTACACCCTCTAAGGATAATTTCCTTAGAAACTCTAAGGAAGCCTTTGTCAAAGTGAGAAGAGTTTGTGCAGGACCTACAATCCACTTGCTTGTCCATGACGCTCTCTATATAGGATTATTTATTTATTTATTTATTTTTCATTTCTACAACCATTGCATACTTGTTACACCAAGAAGGTTGCATTCGTCAAGGCAATTTTTCAAAAGAGTTCAGAGAGCATTGTGCATGTCTACTAGGGCGATTTTGCATGACATGGCTTTCTAGGAAGAATATTTTACTATCAGTTTCCGAGTTATTTATGATAGCTACGCAACTCAAAGTGAAGCTTCTTCTAATGAACCACATAACCTTGGCGCATTTCTTTGAGGAAGGCACTCAAGGAAAAGGGGGGAGTTAAGAAGTAAAGCCTAAGGATTAGACGACTTCCATTATTATTATTATTAGTATTATTATTATTATTGGACCACGATTTAAGAGTCTTAAGCTTCAGCAGGTCCTCACATAGAGAACTCAATAGAACTTAATACTTGTATCAATGACACGGACCATAAACTCAAGGATAATAGAAGCACAGAGCATAATGCAAGGAGTATGGAAGCATGGGTGGAGAACTCATTTTATCAGTGAGCTCTAACAAAGGCAGTAGAGCACATGAGGAAAGAGTATTGGTAGCAGCGTCGGGATAGGGGATGGGTTCTATCCATGATCCAGAATAAGGTGTACTGATTCACATGAATTCTAAAACTACCAAGGAAAAAAACTTAAGCAAAAAAATTTACTTCATTTGAAGAAGAAGTGCATAGTAACCATGAACCTCTGGAAAGAATTTTCTCCTTGGTCATTTTAGTCAACAACTGTCAACAATTCTCAGTTCATACTTTCCCCAGGGGGCACTAATGAAGGTACCGGAGCCCAATTCCCTCCAAGTTATCCTCAACTGGTCCCAAAAACCCCATGAACTTTACTTCCCAACGAAAGAGATTTTCAAATGCTTTCAACAAGGTCCACTCGATTCTATATGGGAGGTAACTAATGTTTCCATAAGAATGACAGCCTCAGATTCCTGGAAGGATAATTAGAGATCAAATAAGTCAGGACGCCCTATCCCTGAAAAGAGAAAGGATCTTGCATGCATGAAGACCATGACCCCTCCACAACTAAGCAGCTCAAGCTGAGGGAGGAATTCCCCTATCCATTACGCTGTCCTGAGGAATTTATGAATCTTAGACAAAGATTACATGATAGTCATTTTCTGTGAAGCCTCAAGTATTTTAGCACCACCCAAGTGTGTCATACCTATCAACCTTGCAATGCTTGGAAGATTTGGTGCTCACCTATAGGCATGCACATGCACCAAGGCACCACTCACTTTAAGTGAGTCAAAAGGAGAGGGTTCTGTCATTGATAGGAGAAAGCAGTTGAAAAGTAGAAGGTTGTGGAGATATTCTCTTGATACACTAAGCTCCTATAAGCATAAGATAAAGGTAGTATATCTTCATAGTTGATGCATGCTTAAAAAAATTACGAAATAAGCATAGTATGGAACAGCAAAGCATTCCAGATATGACTGATGACATGAGGTAAATAACATTAGGAGTTTGTACCCATGTAACAAGTTAAGGTAAATAGAATAGAGCCACATATATATCCTGATCGACCGAGGTTTGAATAACCACATTAAATTCAAAAGGGTCATATCGAGACCAAATATGGGGTTCGATCAACAATAGAGGTCCAGGAATTATATTCCCATGAGTCACCCGCATAGATGGATGCGTTAGACTATGCCTTCAGTAAACATTTGATAGACATTATAAATACGATGAATGCCACCCCTTTATGACCATAGCTTTCCATGAGGTCAGTGCTCTAGTAGGTGACATCTCTTAATAGGCTATAGGGAGAAGACCAAACGCCTAGGGCATCCTGCTATTTTATGTAGTTCTTCGTTCATCTATATCTCCCATTCATCCTCCAGTATATTTATGGTTGTCTGTTTTCATCTAACCTCAAACATCTCTTTATTTATAGGACTAGTACCCACTTCTTCATGCCTTCCCTCTTGAATCCAGATCATGTGCCAAGTGTCCATCCATGGTCTTTATCCTCTGGAGTGAAGATGTTTCTGCAGGATTTCCAGAGCCCACCATTAGTCTGGTAATTATGTTGGGTCTTGACATATTAGCTAAGTACTAAAGGGCATGCATGAGCACGCGGGACCAGTAAGGAATAAAGGAACATGCGGGGAGAAACGCACATAGGAAAGGGGTTTTAAGAAGGTTTGAGGATAAATCAGGGTGCACACACACAAGGTAGAATGCATGGGGTCTCAAAGACTTATCCATATTCAACATCTCTAAAATGCACTTTAGGAAAAACGTGACCCAACTAGGCATGTCTGAGTTGATAAGGTGTCATCTTGGAGACTTGGCGGTGAAGGAAAGAATGTTACAAAATGTAGAATATTCCTAGGAAGACATCATTGTAGAAAGTGGAGAACTCATAATCAGAGGAAGCATACACCATTGAAGGACCACATGAACACTTGGAAATCTGATCTATTCCTGAGAGGAAGGTATGGCAGGTGGTTGTTGGTGCTATAAAGAGATATGCTCTAGAGCGAGGAACACATGAGAGATACACCTGAATGGACAGAGATACACACAGGGGGAGCTTTAGGATCACCTCAGGACATATAGTATGAAGAGAGTGAAGCTTTGCAGAAAATACTAGGAGGACCTAAGGAGTCAGAGTTATCATTAGAAGGACTGTAGGAATGTTATCATGTTTAGAGTGATGGTTCTGTGAAAACTTTTGTATTAAAGGGAGCATAGCTAGGGCCTTTGATATATGGAGTGGATCCTATGTCATGATACATTTTGGTTCTATTATGACCCTTTTGAATGTAATGCAATTACTAGATTTTATAATCAATATAAATATATGTTCTGAATATATTGTTCATGGGTACAAACCCTAGTATCTTTTCTTTTTGTCATGACTCAAATATGTTTTTTGTATGATGTTTCTCTTATCTGAAGGGGTATATTGATATAATAACTCATCTTATGCCATCATAATGTATGCCATGATCATTTAATTTGTTATCAATGGAATCTTCTCACAATTCTCACATAAAGGAGGGGCTCAGCACCCACGCGTGCCTCGGGTGAGTTCCCAATGCCTGCTGGGTGATAGAATGACAAGTATAAGATTAGCGTGTTGTTCTAAGGGCACATAAAAATGACTACAATCATCACATCATCAAGAAATATATTAATGGACATGTCTCATGGTGGAAGCATTTTACTCTGGATAATTTAGTGGTACATGTTCTTGAAGAAAATGATAGTGATATTGAATCAGTTAGTATTATGGATAATCATGAAGAGAAGAAGGGTGAGATTGTTTCCTCCCCGTCTAGACTAGTTAATTATTAACATCAGATTAAAGGAAAGCGGGGGCTTATTTTCTATGGTCCCCTAAATATATACAGATTCATAGCCTTAAAAATAATGAGGTTCTTAAAATTTTTCTACCTGTCCACCCATATGAGAATGTGGATCCTAATGCATGGAATGGATGGAAGGTAGTGAACAGAAAAAAGAAGGGAAAAACTGGAAATTCTCCTATGAAGATGAGATTTATATCTCATAAGGGGAAATACCTTGGTAGTTAGAGCTTCCCCTTGGGTAGACGGTCAATTTTTTTTTGCCATTTTGGTTTGAGGTGCCCTTTCTCATTTTGGGGTTTTCCCACGTCTGGTTCTTATGGCTTGTTTGGATGTTTCACCTTTGGATTGTGGGGCCTTGATATTTGATGTCTCATTTTTGTTCCTTGTTGCTTATCTTTTGGTTGTACAACATTCTTGATCCCTTCAAAATATGATTTATTACCTTATCTAATAAAATAAAGATAATTTCATCGAAAAAATTAAATAAGTAACTTCAAATTCCCACATTATTATTCAGTTACATTTATTGAATTCCCACTTTCATCAATTCCATTACTTTTTAATTCATAATATAATTATAGAATATACTGATTAGTAATAGGGAATAGTAAAGAACAACATATTAGTTTATAAATTCATCACTTACATATTTTGATCCAAGTTACATTGGATGTTTTCAACTTTCACAAAGTTACAAGAACAAAAATTACAATTTGAATTATTTGACACAATGTTTCAAGATGGATGGAGATCATTTGGATGCACTAAATGTTAGGTTGTGGAGCATATTTTCATGTGTGAAAGTGTTGAATACTGTAAACTAAGAGTACTGTACACTTTCCATAGTTGTCTCATTGGGGCCGGGATGGGCCCCCAACAGGGGTTCAGAGGGAAAGGCCCCGAAGATTTTGTTTTGGCCTTGAAACAAAATGTGCCTTATATACTGGGAAACGTGATTTTCTCATATGGGTGGGTTTTTTACCCATAGGTTTACGAGACAATTTTGGCCCATGGTTTTGACACACACGGTTTTGTATAACTACTTATGTGGTTTTGTGAATATGGTAGGTATTATGTAACATTACAGATGTGTCTGAATTCATGTGTGAATTTTGTAGAGTTTGTTGAGAATAGCTCCAAATAGATCTAGGTATTGTATTGAGAGAGTGGTGGCTTGTAATAAAATCTAAGCAAGTGATTCTTGGTGGACATAGCCCAAATTGGGTGAACCACATTAAATATTGTCTCTTTGTGTTGTGTTATTTTACTCTACACTTTTATTTGAGATCTATAATATTTTCTGCATATTAGTTTCTACTATTGCGATTTTGTGAGGGATTGTTCCACACTTTTTATCCCTTATTTCCTAACAATTGGTACCAGATCCTGGTTTGGTTTTCTAAAGTGTTGAATCACAAGGAATGTTTTATCTTGAGTGGGAGCTATGGAAGATGATAGAAGATCAAGGGTTGATAAATTCAATGGGAATAATTTCAGTCTTTGGAAGATGCAGATGGAAGATTAACTTTATTAGAAGGATATTTATATTCCATTATCTGAGAAGGTGAACAAACCCTCGAGCATGATGAATGAAAAATAGGATTTTATAGATAGGAAGGCACTTGGGACATTCCATTTGTGTCTTGCGTCTTCAGTATTATTTAATTTTTCAAACGAAAAGACTACAAAAGAAGTGATGGATGCATTAGGGAAGTTGTATGAAAAACCCTCTTCCTTTAACAAGATATTTTTAATGAAAAATTTGTTTAATATAAAGATGCCTAAGAATGGTTCAGTAACAGATAATTTAAATGATTTTAATAAAGTTGTAAATATGCTAGCTTTTGTTACAATAGAATTTGATGAAGAAGTTAGGGCTTTATTAATTATGTGCTCTTTACCTGAGAGTTGGAATAGTCTGGTAATGGCGGTAAGCAACTTGGTTCCAGATAACTCAAAGTTGAAGTTTGAGGATGTTGTAGGGGTGATTCTAAGTGAGGAAATGTGAAGAAAAAGCTATGAGGAATCTTATACTTCAGGGAATGCTTTGACAGTGGGAACTAGAGTGAGATAGAAGAATAGAGGAAGCCATGAAAAATTGAAGGATCAAGCAAGGTCAAAATCCAAAAGAAAGATAATATGCTGGAACTATGGAAAGTCTTGGCATGTAAAGAAGGACTGTTGGGAGCTTCAGGACAAGAAGAAACAACAAGAAGAAAACAAGGAGGAAAAAGTGGCAACGGGTAATGTATGTCACGATGCTTGATTCTTTATTTTCACAATATTATTGAATCTTGGGTTTTATATTTGGGGGATTCTTTCCATGCTACTCCACATAGGCATTATTTTGTTAATTATTGAAGGGGATTTTGGGCATGTTTTTCTTGGTGATGATGAGCCTTTCAGTATAGTTGAAAAAGGTTCTATTCGGGTTAAGATACAAAATGGGAATACTTGGATATTGAAGGATGTCAGACATGTGCCTACATTAATACAAAATTTGATATTGGTAGGGTAGTTGGGAAGTGATGGTTGTACTGTAATATTTAAAATTAAATATTGGAAGGTTACCAAGGGTTCTCTTGTTGTGGTAAGAGATAAGAAGGTTGGGACCTTGTATTTAAATACTTATAACACTAATTTTTGTAATCTTGTGGCTTCAAAAGTAGATACAACATTGTGGCACTATAGGCTCAGTCATATGAGCCATAAGGGCATGGAGATCATAACTAAGGATTTTCTTGAATATACAGAAATAGGTTTGGAATTCTATGAGGACTACATATATAGGAAACAAAAGTGAGTAAGGTTTCTTAAGGTTTGACCTACAAAGAAAGAGAGTAAGCTAGAGTTGGTGCATTTTGATGTGTGGGGGCCGACTTAGGTATCATCTCTTGGGGGTTCAAGTTATTATGTTACTTTTATTGATGATGTGAAAAGGAAAGTTTGGGTTTATTGTATTAGAAAAAAATCTGATGTATTTGACACTTTTGTTAAATGGAAAGCCTTGGTTGAGAATGAAATGAGTCTTAAGATAAAATTTCTTAGGTCAGATAATGGAGGGAGTATTGCAACAATTAATTTGATGATTACTGTTCTATGAATGTAATCTATAGGAAAAATATGTTTCCAGGAACTCCACAACACAATGGGGTGTCAGAAAGGATGAACAAAAAAATAATGGAATGTGATAGGAGCATGAGGCTACATGCACGATTACCTCTTTCTTTTTGGGAAGAAGTGGTGAGCATAGCTGTGTACTTGATAAACAGAGGAGCCTCAAGTGCCTTGGATGGAGGCATACCTGAGAAGGCTTTGTATGGTAAGAAAGTTTATTATTCATTTATTAGAGTCTTTGGATGTGAGGTTTTTTTCCATATAGACAAGGATGATACGACCAAGATAGAGGATAAATCATAAAAATGTACTTTCATTGGTTATGGTGGTGATGAATTTGAATATAAATGTTAGAGTATTAAGGAAAAGAAAATCATTCAATCTAGGGATGTGGTATTTCATGAGAAAGTCATGTATAAGTAGAAGTTGTAGGAAAATAAGTAAGAATCCAAGAAAGAATATGTAGCAGTAGAGGATCTTCTAGATGGGAAACTGACTCATGAATTAGTTCAGGATTCTCCTTAATAGGACCCCCAAAATCCTATATTGAGGAGGTCTTATAGGGTGAGAAGAGAACTTGGAAATTTTTATCCTTTTCATTATTATTCATTAATCACTGAAAGTGGAGAGTGAGAGATATTTGATGAAGTAATGTAGGTATATGTCAGGAAGAAGTGGGAAAAATCCATGGATGAAGAGAATCAGGCTCTCATGGAGAACCAGACATGGGATTTAATGAAGCTACTCGAAGACAAAAGAGCATTACATAATAAGTGGATTTTTAGAGTCAAAGAGGAAGAAGAAGGAAAGAAAAGATATAAATCCTAGTTGGTGGTCAAGGGGTTTACAAAGAAAAAAGGTATATATTTTGATGATATTTTTTCTCCTGTAGTAAAAATGACTTCTATTAGAACTGTTCTAGGAATAGTTACAACAAAAGACTTGCACTTAGAGTAGCTTGATGTAAAGACTACATTTCTCCATGGTGATTTGGATGAGGATCTATATATGCAGCAATGATATGGCTATGAGGTCAAAGGTAAAGAGGAGATGGTGTGCAAACTGAAGAAGAGCTTGTATGGATTGAAACAAGATCCACATCAATGGTATATTAAATTTGATAGCTTCATGATGGAGCAAGGTTATATTATATGCCATTCTAACCATTGTATGTATACAAAGAAATTTGAAGATGGCAGTTATATTATCCAGTGTCTATATTTGGATGACATGTTGGTTGTAGGTAAAAAAATGTAGGAAATAAAATTACTCAAGAAGCAGCTAAGTGAATCATTTTCTATGAAGGATTTGGGGGTATCCAACCAAATCCTTGGTATGAGGATATCTCGGGATAGGAGGGAATAGAAGCTGACTTTATTTTAAGAAGAGTACATTAAGAAGGTCTTGGAGAGGTTTAATATGCAAGATGCTAAACCGGTTGGGACTCCTTTGGTAGTTTATTTCAAGTTATCAAAGGAGTAGTGTCTCAAGACAGAGTAGGAGATAAACTAGATGTCCAAGGTACCTTACTCATCAATAGTTGGTAGTTTGATGTATACCATGGTGTGCACATGCTTGATATTGCCCATGCAGTGGGAGAAGTGAGTAGATTTATGAGTGATCCAAGTAGATGTCACTAGAAGGAAGTAAAGTGGATCCTTCGGTATTTTAGAGGGACCATGGGGAGAATTTTTTGCTACACTAGATCCGACACCACTTTTTATGGTTATGTAGATTTAGATATGGTTGTAGATGTAGATAGTAGGAGGAACACAACAAGTTATGTTTATAATGTAGGTGGGATAGCAGTGAGCTGGATTTCACGACTACAGAAGCTAGTGTCTTTGTCAACCATGAAGGCTGAGTATGTTGTTGCCAAAGAGGCAAGCAAAGAAATTATTTTGTTACAACAATTGCTTGAGGATTTGAGGCATAAGAAGGAGAAAGGAAAGCTGCATAGTGATAGTGAGAGTTCTATACACCTAGCTAAGAACTCTTCTTTCCACTCTAGGACAAAGCATATATAGTTAAGGTACCATTTCATCAGGAAAGCTTTAGAGGAAGAAAATTTGAAGATGGAAAGGATTCATACTAGTCAGAATCCTACAGACATGATGACCAAGGTGGTCATAAGGGAAAAAATGAAGTTGTGTTCTACTTTGGTTGGTCTTCATGGAAACTAGTGAAGGGTTGAGAATATTTCTCAGAGGAAAACTAGTCTCCAAGTGGGAGATTGTTAGGTTGTGGATCCTGATTTCATGTGTGAAAGTGTTGAATATTGTACACTAAGAGTACTATACACTTTCCACAATTGTGTAGCAGGGGTTCGGGGGTACAGGCCTCGAACTATTTTTTTTGGCCTTGAAACAAAACATGCCTGATATACTAGGAAATGTTCTTTTCTCATATGGGTGGGTTTTTTAAACCATAAGTTTATAGGACAATTTTGGCCCATGGTTTTGATACCCACAATTTTGTAAAACTACTTAAGCAGTTATCTACTTATGTGGTTTTGTGCATATGGTAGGTATTATGTAACATTGTAGATGTGTTTGAATTCATGTGTGAATTCTGTAGAGTTTGTTAATCATATCTCCAAATAGATCTGGGTATTTTATTGAGAGAGCGGTGGCTTGTAATAAAATCTGAGAAAGTGATTCTTGGTGGACGTAACCCAAATTGGGTGAACCAGGTTAAATACTATCTCTTTGTGTTGAGTTATTTAATTCTACACTTTTATTTGAGATCTGTAATATATTAGTTTCTACTGTTGTGATTATGTGAGGGATTATTCCACACATTTTCTCCCTTATTTTATAACACTAAAACATTGTACTAGAGAGAGAGAGAGAGAGAGAGTATCACTAGAATTTTTTTCCTTTAACCACATAGGTATTAATACCTCGCATACTTCTTAAATATTAAATAAGTGGTCCTTCCCATTGAAAAATTAGATAAATATAGATATGATATGACAAGAAGGAAAGTCATATGTGTAAAAGTAAGTTATCACCTACCAGTTAATGTCTTTTGATAACAATGAACTAAGAAAAGTACATATTATTCCTAATATCGATAGTATTAACATTATTTTAACCATAACTATTAGGGGAGGTAGGTATATCCAACACCTCCTTACTTCAAGTACAAGGGTTTCCAAAAGGAATTTAAAATATACTATCCTAAAATGTAATGTAAATGAGTAAATGCATGGAAATGGGGGACCAAAATGGGGTCAAAAGTGGCAACATTTTTCCTGAAATCAGTAAATGTTGAAATTCAAGAGTAATTTGGCATGCCTATGGTCAAAATTTAATAATACAAAAAAATAATTGTAGGCCTCATAATCTATTTTCTAATCCACTAATATTTTCTGAAAATGGTGGAGATTATGAGGGTCAAATTACTAGGTGGGAACTGGACAGTTCTTCTATAGGAATCTCAATGCAGGGGAAGGGGAACTCCATAGGTGGTAGGCTAGCTACTTGGGTGAATAAAGTGTCTATTGACTTGTTGTTCTAGATCTACCCCTATTCCATCTCTCATTCTTGAATGGCGCACAAGTGGTATGTCTATTAAAATCCAGAGGTTGTATTGAAAAGGAAAAAAATATGGTACGATCTTTCTCTCATTGGAGCCTTAAAAGGATTTAGGCCCAATATTGACTCAAAGAGACCCTCAGAAAGAATAAAGTGGACACCATATGGAGGAATTAAAGTGTTGGCCTTGGAAAATAGTTCATTATTATTATAGTTTAGAGGGGAAGATGATTTTCTCAAAGTGATCAATGGAGGGCCCTGGTTTTTTGATAAAACAATGTTACACATATCTAGATGGTGCCATGCCCTAGACTTAGGGAGCCTCAAACCTAGTGCTATCCTAGTCTAGGTCATGCTCCCTACTTTGGCCCTGAAATTTTGCAAAAGAGAATTCCTAGTAAGGATCTCCTAGTCTTTGGGAGAATTGTTGTCTTTTAATCCTACCACTTTGGATATGACAAGGATGACTACTACCAATATTTGTGTGAATGTGGATTTGAATAAGGTTCTTCCTTGTTCCATTCACATCATTTCATCTGTTGGACTAATGGATTAACCATTTGAATTTGAAATATCACCATTTTTCTATGCCAGATGTTTGGGTGTGGTCCATGGAGAGAGAAAATGTAACGAGGAAAGAAAATTATGGAAAAAAGGAAACTTGTTCTATCTTCTCCTATGTCTAGTGGTCCAGTAATGGGAGTTGGGACTCAACCGATGGCTACCATGATTTCATCACCAGTGGCTAAGGATATGACTCATGATAAACCACTTCTTGTGGATCGATCCAAGGTGGATACCTTATTCATGCCAAAGAAGGTAAAAATTTCCCTTGAGGTCATCAGGAGGGCTAGAGGAAAAAACACTATGACTCAAGGAAAATTTGTAGTGGGTGAACCCGTGTCTCCACTTGCAATTTCTGTAGATAACATTTAGTTAATGGGAGAACATGGGTCATAACTGAAATAAGAATCTATAGAAGTATCATATGACGGTTTTCCTCTCTCATTATTTGTTGTGGCTGACCTATCATTGGAGGCCTTTAAATTCCATGTTTCAGGGTAGTATTAGAATGAGGAATTTTCTCCTTTGGAGGCATCCCCATTGATGGGATTTGAGATGGCTAAAGACATGGACAATCTTGATAAAGAGCACTTATAAAATCCAACTTTAATTTACACAGAAATAGTGGAAGACGTAGTTAAGGACGTGGGGTAGATCTTGAGAAAATGGATGTTGAGCACTTTTCAAAAAATGTGGATTCATTTAAAGAAAATCATTGGAAGTGGATGGTTGAGTGCCTCCCAAAGGGAAATATTGAAGCTGTATTACCTGTTAAATAGGCACCTCATTCCATGATTGACCCCGAATTCCTTAAGTTCCTTGACTTCTTGAAGGGCAAGTGTTATAGGGAGTGTGTTAATTAAAATTTTGGAGGTGATGTTATTGAAGGAGTTGATGATGGTTAGAGAACAATTTGTTCTAAAAGAGATAAATGTAAGAACTCTATTCCACCCTCTAATAGAATCACAAGGAGCATATATAAATGGTATCTTGATCTCAAACCCCTTATATTCTATTTTCTATTGTGGTTTCACGTCTATTGTGCAGTGTTTTTCTTTTGGGGGTAATTCGGTGTTTTTTTTTCTCAGATGTGATGTTACTATCTTTGTGTTGACATTGTACTATCTTTGTGTTGAATTCATGCTAATTTTATGTTGTATGTTGACTGGTTTTCTCTTCAATCTTGATTTGGTACATTGATGTTCATTATATATCTAGGCAATGGCCATTTTTGTATCTAGGTAAGATCCCAGCCAAAAAACCTTTACCCTTAATAAAAAATAGGGTCAAATATGGTGTACACACATAATGTTTTTATTTTGTGTCAAAAATATAACATAGTGTCATGTGTCCACCGCCAATTTTTTGAGTTGCGTTAAATATTTTACAAACCCCTTTGATAGAAACTTATCTAAGATAATATATTAGGTTTTGATATATTTTCATATTTTTCAATAAATATATTATTATTTTACTAATCTTCTAAACTAGACACATACTGAAAATGAAATAACAACATGTATGCCTGCCTAATTTTGAGAAAAATAAAAAAATATAATATATTTATTATGTGTAGAATAGAGCATAGATCGTATTGATGTAATTTTGTTGAAATTTGGATGAGTGGATAAAAAATTATGTAGGAAAAAATGCATTTGTTATGGAAAAAATAAAGACACCGGTAAAAGAAATCAAGGATCAAAAACTTAAAATATTCATATTTTAGAAAGAAAAACATCCAGAGAAAAAACTAAGACAAATATTGACATCATAGTCATGTTTTTTTTAATATTTTCCTAAAATATGTAAAAAATTTGGGCATACACTCAAGATTTTTTTTGTAAAACACAGATTCACACACATAATAGAAAGTCCAACCCTTAGGCTTAGATATCTTGCCCAAATTCTAGCATAAGGGTTGGCAATTTTTAACTAAATAAAAAATCACATGCTCATGTTATTTCTATATAAAAATACTATAAACACACAAAATACAAATTTATTTATGATTTTGGTCACTGATTTAACCTAAATGTTTAAAGTATATAGAGGTAGTAACCAATGGTAGATTATTCTAATCAATTAGTTTCCAAAGATAATTACAACAATATCACCTGAATAAAGATAAATAATGATAATAATGTAAAAAAGAAGTAATAATGATAAGGAGAAGAATAGTTATATGATATTCTGATAGCTATGTTAATTTGGGATGTCTTGATGACTAGAGAAGGATGGAAATTATCTGGCACAACTTCGCTACTGAAATTGTGTCCTAAAATGAGGCATGGACCAAGGTGTATGGTAACACCTAAAGTGTACCCCCACTATGGCCATTTCTGTACACCTAGTTCCCTTTGTACTTTTATCTCCTAAAACCTCCTAGGTCTATGCAATGCTTCCTGATCTTCTCATGTATGTAATTTGGGCTCTCGACACTGTGTTATACTCACTATACATCTAATTGAATCTTAGAAACCCTAGATGGTGAAATTTTCTTGCAAAAAAAATATTAATTGTGTTGTGGGCACCCTTACAGACCACCGAAATTGTCACTACTCTGAAGAGGGCTCAAACCACATGTTGTTCTAACCTAGTAAGTGATATTTATAATGTATGATACCAAATTGATATCCATGACCTTGAAACACCATTGTTGTACTTGAACCTTTTCCCTAGCTTGACTTAAATTTGATATTGTTGTTTTTGTATTTGTATATTTGATTGGATGACTACCCTATAATGACTATGTAGAGTATGTGGGGTTCAAGGGAATATTTAAGTAGCTTTTCTTGTGATTGCTCTTAGTATTTTCTCATTGGAATGTTGTAATGACCCATATTTTACAACCCAAACCAAATATAACTACTTAAAAAATTCTGTCTATTTTTTTAATTAGACTATTTCATTAATTCCCCAACTATGGTTCGTGTTATAACAAGTGGTGAACTAATACTATATTTCCCATTATGATTTTCGAGGTAGTATACCCCTTTGTTCAGATTAAATAAATTTGAGAAAAAATGGTTTTCATTATGCCACCAAAAACTCACCCATGCTTAAGGTTTATTTAGTAAATTAATTCCATAATTTACTATTTAAAAGTATAAACATACTATATCCCGTACTTAAATTAAATGAACTTATGCACCAATTATTTGTTTATTTATCCAATTTACTAAAAGCCACATTTTTATATAAATACCTCCAAAGTCAATTAGAAAAATTCCCATAGGTTCCCCATTCTATTAAATTACCCCAATACCCATAAAAAAACATCTATTCCCATATAAATTTAAAGTATGAGGGCCAAATCTGAGCCCTTAGATTCTTCTATTTTCTACCCTTGATCTTAGGTATTTCCTAAAAACCCTAATCGTTCATTATGTTTGATTTATATATTTTATTTTGTTTTATTTTCCTTCATTTGCACAGGTTGTTTTTGCAGGGAGAAGGTGGAAGAGGAAGAAGATCATGGTGGCCATTTTTTGACTTTTCCTAGGAAACCCAGATCTCTGTTTATATTTTCTTTGAAACCCTTTTCATTTATTGTTCTAGATTTTCCAACAAGAGGAGAAAATTCCTCTTATAATTTATGGTTATTCTCTAACGGGGTTTGCATATCCCTTTTTAATGATTTCATAAACCAAATTTTTTGAGTTGTATATATATACATTTATATGTATTAAAATGATGGATTATATACCCTTTGCGCAAGTTTTCAAGTGAGGCCACGGAGGCCATTTGGGAGGCGCATGGTTAGGGGGTGTGTGTGTGGTGTGGTCGTAGCCACACCACACTAGGCTATAGGAAGGGGGGACATGCGGCTCTCCCCCTAAAAAGAATTTCTTTATTTATTTCATTACCTAGAAAAAACCAGATTTCCTTCTTTATTATAATCTTTTATTTGGTTGATTAAAATCACATTTTTCTTACAATTATATGCTTATATATATATAATTTTTTTTTAGTAATATCTTATTAAAAATTTATTTACATATAATATCATGTATATATATACATGATATTATATGTTAATACATGATATTATATGTAAATAATTTTTAATAAGATATTAATAAATATACGAGGGTTGAAATAGGGCACTCATTATTTCAATAATTTCTTGATTAAATATTTTTCTCCTCGAATGTGTGTGTGTGTGTGTGTGTGTGTGTGTGTGTGTGTGTGTGTGTGTGTGTGTGTGTGTGTGTGTGTGTGTGTGTGTGTGTGTGTGTATGTATATATAGTAAATCAAATTTAACTTATTATACCAATCTACTAAGGTTGGAGAGCCAATATTTTCTTTGTATTAATTACAACTCATTTCACAAAATTTATACTAATGAAAGAATTTTTTTTCTTATTCACTGAAACTACATACTTTGTAAATTCCAACTCAATAACATTCTCCTACCTAAAAAAATGGATCAAATTTATTATAGATAAGAGGGATAAATGAAGTATAACATCCCTAATAATTTAAATTTCTCCTAACTTTATTATTTATCTTTTTTTTTTTCAGATTTGCAACTATAACAAACTTCTTTCTCCTATTTTACACATGCCCAAATATAACTAATATTACTTGGTCTAAAAGGAATATGAATGAAGCTATTTCCATTTCCTTAGACTCCGAAAGATGTTACTTTTAAAACTAAGAATAAAGATTTAAATATTCTTCAAGACAAGCTATTCTTTACATTTCCTCTTCTTTTGAGATCATAAGGAAAAACTAGTTACAATTTCAAATAAGTTCTCTTTACTATTTTTTTCATACTTGAAAAGTGGAGGGTAAACTTAAGCCAAAGTATAGGAAAATAAGAGCAATGATCTTTCAAGAGAATAACATAACATAAGGCTTCATCTATAAGAAGGATTATAAAATATATTACAAGGTTGAAAATATTTCGAACACCCTTTTTAACAAGATGTAAATGCATGCCGAGTTTTTTTCACAAGACAAGAATAAAACAAGAAAAATACAAGCATATGAGCCTTCCACAAAATGTGGGAACAAATTTACAATCTCCCAACA